>CAMZMU010000069.1:23795849-24247203 GCA_947311845.1 Poa pratensis
AAACATTTTTCTACCCTACTTAAATATGTCGAAAAATCTGAAAAATTCATGCTTACAGAGGATGAAAAGTTGCAACTACAGTTCAAATTAGCTCATTCGGAGTTACAGAATAGGAATTAAAAATCATACCGTGCACAGATTCGTGCTGGAATAAAATCTCCGAATGCAAAAGCAACTTTTTCAAACCAAAATAGGTAAAACTTGGCACTTTATTAAAAATTCCAGAAACAAAACTAAAAACTAAGTCTCTTGTTACAGCAAGAGGACACAAAGAAAATCAAAAATAAAAACAACCGGGTTGCCTCCCGTAAAGCGCTTTCTTTATAGCCATGTAGCTAGGCTTCTTACTTGATATTTATTGTGGACGAAGCTCATGAGGGAGCTTGAACTTTGATGTGTCCCTCTTCCTTGGGAAGTGTTCCATGCACTTCTTGTGTGGAAACTGAAACTTCACATTCCCTTCTTTTGAATCAATGATAGCACCTGTGGTACGAAGAAAAGGTCTTCCAAGAATAATTGGACTAGAGGTTTTATTCCCCATATCCATGATTAGAAAATCAACAGGTACAAATGTCATATGCAACTCTACCATAACATCACTTACTTTTCCTAAAGCATGTTTAATGGAATCATCAGCAAGTGCAAGTTCAATAGAGCATTTTTCAAGATTCTTTAATTCAAGAACTTCATATAATTCTTTAGATAAAACAGAGACACTAGATCCTAGATCTAATATAGCATGGTGTGTCTCTTTTCCAATGGTTACTAGTACTTTGGGAATCCATATATCCCCAAGCTTAGGTGGTATCATAGCTTCTTGGTTGTACCTAGCAATCTTTTCTTTTAAAACATGATTAGCAATATAAGAACCAAAACCTGCTTGGTTAACATTAATGGAAGGATCACTTGCAAATTTTTGTAAGATAGATATTAATTCATGCAAGCTACAATTCTCTAAGTCAAGTAATGGTTCCTTGACTTCACTAAGCATTTTAACTTCCTCAACTTTTCTTTCCCTATTATATAGATTAAATATTTCATGACGGTCATCAAAAACATCTTCGGGCACTTGGGCTTTTTCTAAACTTTCTTTAATTTTCACTTCCAAAAGCAAGCCATCAAGTAGAATATGAGTGTTAGCAGCATTAGTATTCATAAAAGAACCCTCACATTCGTTATCCAAAAAGACTCTAGAGGTTTCAGACAATCCTCTATAAAATATATGCATGAGCATCCAATCTCTAAGACCATGTTCCATTCCAAAAGCTATACCTCTAAACCTTTCCATGTTTTTACCAAAGGTTCTTCTTCTCTGTTTAAAGGTGATGACTATTTGTCTAAGATTACAAACTGTTTCAGTGGAACAAAACCTCTCAATAAATGAAGCTTTTAAGTTAAACCAAGTGCTAAAATTCCCAGGAGGCCATCTTAATATCCAATCTAAGGCTTTTCCAGCAAGTGAGTAAGGAAAAAGCTTAACTTTAATCATATTAACATTGACATGGTTCAAATTTAACACTTTGCATCTTTCATTAAACTTCCTAAGATGAAGTATAGGATCTTCTTTTGGTTTCCCATAAAAACGGTGTTCATAAATCATTTTAGTGACATTATGATCTACTTCAAGTTCTTCAACAGGGATATTCATATCTTGAGGAAAGTTCTTAACACTAAATGGCCAAAAGTTCTTTTCTCCATTATGCAAGTTTTTATGTGTTTTTAATTTTTTATGCAAAACTGAAAATAAAATGATACTAAACAATGCAAACCGAAATAACAAATGCAACACAAAATGCAAAACTGAAAATAAAATATGCAAATTGAAGTATGCAAGACAATAACAAAACAAAATAAAATGATTTGAAGGTAAAGATGAATAAGATGATGCTCACGTAGGTGCAACCTCCCCAAGCTTAGGTGTTTGCACAAGTTGGTGATGAAGTTGACTTTGTTGTGAGATACTCTTCTACTAGTCCTTAGGCAACGGAACCAGAAAGTGTGGTGCGTGGCTTGAAACTAGTTGGATAAATCTTTACAGCAATGATTCCCCGGCAACGGCGCCAGAAAACGTCTTGATACCCTATGACGTAGTTACCTGCGTCAAAAGAATATGGGTTAGGTTGAGACTCCAAGTGCAGAGTGTATAGTATAGGAAAGACTGTTTTCCCCACGAGGGATGACTCGAGGGTTTAATATCGAACTCTCGGGGAACCAGTAGTGAAAGATTTATCTTCTTATCCTTCTCTTGAAAACCTACAAAACAAAGTAAATTGTTTTGTGCCCTCAACCTCACCAAGTGGTTGTCCAGCACAAGGTGTGAGTATGATATGAAAAGATAATGCATGCAAAACAATAAATAAATATGCAATGATGATAAATAAATATGCAAGGATGGTGGAAACAATGATGGATGATATTTTTGGGTTTCGTATTATGAATGCAAGACGTAAAAGTGTTTTTGTATTTTCGGATTTTTAAATGGCAGAAAATGGAAAATGCTTAAAAGTTGTTGGAAAGGTGTTTCTTATGATTAAAAATGGACCGGGGTTCATGGTTTCACAAATGAACTCTCTCTTTAATAAAGTGGTAGATAATGGAACACTAGAATTGACATATTAGATTGCAACAAAAAGGTTTCATGACAAGTTACTAATTATATGAGCATCATGTCCTAACATAGAGATCTTTTGTTTATTAATCTCTCTTATACTCCACTAAGATGGGAATTAAATCGAGCCATCCTAGTATTAAGATAAATCAGAGTATAGCATTAAGTTCTATGACATGAAGTTAAAATAAGAACTTGCTAGATCTAGTCATGGAGTAGTGGCAAGGTCACACCCACATCTCTGGTAGCAAGGTATTTTTCTTTATCCCTAGTGAGGCAACAAAGTAAGGTAAATTACCCAAGTGGATCGCGGAACTTCTGTCACTTTCACCGTACTAGCCACCCCCCGTTACTCCATCTAATGCACACGTTCCCCCTCACACGCTCTCATACACAAGTTTGATCAGAACAAGTAAACAAGAACGGGGTACATAATATGCATCTACTTTCATAACTGAAACAAAACTATTGCAATCTCAAACATATATTAACTCATAAAAAGATCCACCATAAAGGTATTACATAGATGACCGTAATCATGTTCAGCAGCTCATACGGTGCTAATTAGTGAAACTCAAAGAGAGGAGAGATACATAAGTTACTTCCACAAACCCATAGTCCAGGGGTGGACTACTCCCTCTTCATCATGGAGACGGTGGAGAAGTCGTTGGAGAAGAAGGAGACCACGCCGGCAGCGCCCCGCCAGAGTTTTCCCCCTCCAATCTGCAACTCCAGGTCTCTGTTTCGTGGTTTCTGTGTTTCGGCGGCCCTCCCTTCCGGAAGCCGTCGGGGGACTATTTTTATAGTCGTTTTTAGGTCAAGACGGAAGCTCGGGGAAGAAGATCGGCGGCATCGGAGGCTCGAGGCCCAAGTTAGGGGGCATCTGGCCGCGTGGGCCCACCTCTTTCGGCCCTCGGGTCTCCGTTTGTTCGCTTCCTTCGCTCCTACTCTTCGTTCCTTCCAAAAACCGACGCCCGTGAAATATTAGGTCATTTGAACGTCGTTTGGGTCCCTGAAACATAAAAATATAGAAAATAGGGTTTTCTGCCAGTGCAGGGTTAATTCTAGAAAAATAGGGAAACTGTGAAATATTCCCAAAATCAATATAAAACAATGATATAACCCTTATATGATGCAAATATGATTGAAATATAAGTAATATAATGCAAAGTTCATGTATGCATTTTACATGCAACACATGGCTCCATAGAAGAAGAAGACACGATCGCATCTATGTGATACTGAGAGTAAGGAAGAATCTCTAGATTTATTTCATCATTCCAGAATATTCCTAGACCTCCACTACGGCCTGAGCTACTTACAGCATAAGAGTTATCAAAGCCAAGTGTACGTGCTAAACCTTCTACTCTTTCTTTCTTCAGTTGAGTCTCCAGAAGGCACAACACCTTAGGGGCGTGCTGGTTCGCGAGATCATGAACCTCTCTAACCGTCGCGTCGCCACCCAGACCGCGACAGTTAAAACTCAAGCAATTCATTGCGCCCGGCGACCCTCCATATCGGAGGACGCTGATGTAGCAGTAGATTTGTCCCTCTTCTCCTTTGAGCTTGCATTGTTAACCTTCTCATCTGTGCCAGCCTTTGTGTTTTGTCCCCGCGCTGCCTTCTTCATCTTCTTTAGCTCCTTCGGTGGCACATATCGAGGTGGTGGCGGAGGTACACAATCATTTTCTGCAGAGCTCTGGGCCTCGCCCATGTCCAGCTTCTTTTTAACTCCTTCTCCTGGCTCAGCACTGGCGGACGGAGTAGTCACAGCTGGCTGCTTAAGAGGACTTGATGCAGTATCCTCAAGCTCGTCCCGTGGCTCCTCTCCCAGGCCTGCATCCGCAGAATTGCGCTTGCGAGTGCCCTGATTTTTGGGCACCCACTTGCGACGTCCACAATCAGTCGCAGTTCTCCCCCCATGTTCTTCTCCTCGGCCTCTCTGGCCACGGTTTTGATCAGTATCGTTATCACGGGACCATTGCCGATAACCGGCACCCGGGGTACCTGGTTTCCAATATGCCTCTTCTGAAAGCATCCACGAGCCAAACTGGCGTGCCGCCTCCTCATGCTCCCCAGTGCCGCATTCCAGTTACGTATGCCCCATCAGCCCACAAACCTCACAGTACTTGGGCAGCTTCTCATATTTAATCTGTAGGAACATACGTTCCCATCCTTCCATGGTGAGCGGGACAAAACGTGTGAGAAGTTTTGTTGAGTCCAGCTTGACCCGCACCCGATGGAATACTCTGGTTCCAGTCTGCACTGCCGCCAGATCAACCGAGATAATCTCACCCACCCTCGTTGCTAGCTGAGACAAGACATCAGCGTTCCGAAAAAGTGGTGGTATTTTGTGAATCTGCACCCATGCTTGGACTCCCTTGGGAATTACAGTGGGTGCCAAAGTCGCCCCGTCGAAGCGTTCCACCATGAGGGCACTCCCTCTGAACAGCCATGGACCCTCCTCCACGATCCTCTTCCAATCTCCAAGGCAGTTTGCCTGGATCACAAACAGGTTGGGTTCTACTTCATGGAAGATAACCTCTTGAGCCGGCCCCCATGCTGCAACCATGGTTTTCTTGAGCGATTGCATGCTAAACGACTTGTTTGTAAGAATTTTTGCTGCCGCTAGCCACTTCACCGTCGGCCAACGCCGAACTTCCTCTCGGATGAGCACAACGTCGTTGAGCTCCTCACCATGCAGCGTCAAATTCTTCAGCAGTTCGTCGACCTCATAATACTTCTCCTTCTTCCCCTCCCATCGCCTTCGAGCTTTCCGCCATGGCGATCGCTTGCTCGCCTCACCCGCCCTCAAAACCCTAGCCACGAAAACAATCTCCCAAGGCCGGGCAGCTAGACCGGCTAGCCCCTTAGTCAGCTCGAGTCGACGTGATCACGACAGGGCAACGGAGGGAGACAAGGGCAAAGGAAACTTCCGGCGAGCAGATTGAATCGCCGCCGGAATCGCCTACCCTAGGAAACCCTATGTCTTTTCTCTCTCAACTTCGTAGGTGGTAGTTACGTGACAACTCGTGCGGAAATGTGGTGGTTTTCCGTCATCACCTCTAGCACGAGACAAGCCACGGCCCACGGGTGATAGTGGGCAAGTAGAGGATAACGCAAGCGTCCAAAAGTCGCAGAGATCCAGAATCGTGCGTCCATGTGTGTGAGTTCTGCCACTGTCGTCGTTGAAAGCAAGCGAAAAATTCAGTGGGAAAAGGCCAACACGTCAGTGAGAATGAACTGACGCGTACATCCGACGTGCTTTGCGGCCCGGTCCTACTAATCCATCCATCACTCCTCAGATCAGGACCAGCTCCCCTTCACCAACACCGCACCTCCATCGCCGTCGCCGTCCGCCGTCAGCCATGGGCTCCTCCCACCGCCACCTCCTCCGCCTCCTCGACGACCCCTACTTCCCCTTCCCCCCGCCGCCCTCCTCCTCCTCGTCCTGCCCATTCCTCCCTTCCCCCTTCGCCTTCCCGCCCCACGACCTCGACAACCTCGACCTCTTCCTCCCGCTCCCGCCGCCCCACCACCCCATCGACCCCTTCTCCTCCCCCTTCCCCGCTCCCCCCTCCCCGCACGCCTTCCTCCTCCACGACCTCACCGACCGCGTCGCCGCCCTCGAGCTCGCCCTCGCCCGCGCCGCCGCGCCCCAGCCCGCCCGCCGCAAGTACACCTACGCCGCCCAGTCCCCCGGCGGCCGCAAGGTCAAGTGGACCGCCGAGGAGAAGCCGCGCACCGGGGACCGCGTCCTCAAGTGGGAGGCCGAGCTCGCCTCCCCCAACGACGACGGCTTCGACCGCAAGTGGAAGTGGCAGGCCAAGTCCAAGCAGGGCGCCGCCGGCAAGGCCAAGACCAAGTGGGCCACCGAGATCAAGGGCAAGGGGTCCCTCGAGCCCTACTCCAACTCGTACACCTGGGAGGAGGACTTCAGCGGCAGCGACGACGACGACGAGGAAGAGGAGGAGCGTTACCACCGCAAGCCGGACAAGAAGGAGAAGAAGATCAAGTCTTCTGCCGCCAAGGAGGACAAGAAGAATACCAAATGCGTCAAGATCGAGGAGATCCCCGAGGACAACACCGCCGGATGCGACGCCATCCGAAAGGTGAGCACCCCGATCTGAACAAAATATGGGGTTTTCAGTAGATCCCCGAGAGATCCATGGCGCTCTCATGCGTATATTTGGTTAGATTTGGTAGAAAGATTGAATATTTACAGGATGTGGTGGTTTCCACTGGCTAGATCTGTGTGTTAGTACTGGCTGCGCACTCAGTGTGCTCTGCCATGATATCAGCTAGCAATAAACTCCATCTTGCTTCCTTGCAATATACTACTGTAGGATTATTGCATTTCTACTGACCATCCGCCATTTTCCTTCTGATGAAGGCTTTTGCTATGGGCAACGGCAAGGGGAAGGCCAAGGAGCTCTCACCGCAGGATGCTGCATTGCTGATCCAGATGAACTACAGGGCACACCTTGCTCACCGCTCCCAGGTGCTTCGCTGCCTGCGTGATCTCGCTGTGGCCAAGGCCAAGCTCAAGGAGCTGAGGTCGCTGTTCTATAACCTCTCGTATAGGCGCCGCATCACGCACGACCATGAAGAGCGCCAAAGGTTCTCCGAGAAAATTATTGTCCTGCTCCTCACTGTCGATGCACTTGAGGTGAGCTCCGTCATGGCCTGTTTGCCATTAGCCATGCCTGTGCTGTGAATTTGAAATTCAGTCACTGCATTGTTGGGTTGAGTATTACGATTCTGTACATAAGCATGAATTTCTATTTGTGTTTGGGCATCTGAGGGTGTTGGTTAGCGATACATTATCATTGAAAAACTATAATGCACACTAGAAAGAGCATCTGTTCTTGTATGAATATTCATCTATGTGTCTCTCACTTAATAGTATCACCGGCGACTCATTAAGTCCAAGCGTGATAGTATTCTTACGTTCGGCACTGTTGCATGTCTCCCAGTAGGACTTAAGAGAGGTTGTTGGTTAAATGAGTCTTCAGTTCATCAATAAGTGCCTGGATCCAAACTTGTGTATGTGATTTTTTTTTTCTATTGAATGATTTCCCTGGTAAATGGTATATGGAATACAGGGGCAATCATTTTTCGAAAATATCTGGGCATTGAAGCCTTTTTTCAGCTTATGATAGCTGAACTTATAATACCCCAAACATTTCTAAGGCCTTTAATTGAAGACACACATGCTATGTGTATTGTGTATTCTAAAAAAAACATTTCTAAGCCCATGTTGTCCATTAAGTATAATGGAGGAGAACGTAGTCTTAGAAATTAGAACGTGCTCCTGTCCAGTGATATTTAATATTTCTGTGTCATCCTGCCTTTGCTCATATTGGCGATTGTGAACTAGAATTATGCTCAATCAGTTTCTCTCATGTGCATGCATATCCATGAACTATTTTCTCCATAGCTCATTGTTTTCCTATCACAAAATAACCAGCAAAATTAATGTTGCTTGGCATAATTGTCCTTTATGACTTGTTTCTTAGTACATTTCAATAATCTTACTCCTTGGTCATTAATCTTATTCTCTCTGCACCCAGGGACCTGACTACATGGTGAGGACGTCAAAGAAATCTATGCTGGAGGAACTAGAGGGGATGCTGGATATCGTTGACCCTCAGCCACCAGGGAAGCAAAGGTCCTTTAACCGACGGAAGTTTGATCTTCCGCAGGGTGGAGCAATCCCGAGCGAGAAGACTGCTGGCGTGAACAACGCAGTTAAAGTCATCAACACGGGCAAGGGCAAGTAATGTGCACCACCAGATCCACCACGCACCTTGTTTAGTGGCTGGGTACCACGGTCGAGTGATGGAGATTGTAGCGTTGCGCCTGAGAAGTGCAGTTTCCTTTATTTCTAGTAACTTTGAGAAGGATTGAACTTGTCGTGCACCATTTTCAGGATGTCGCTGTACCGGTAGCATGTATGTTCCAGACGTACACTGTTTGCTTTGGATTTGTTGTATGCTGTTGATGAACTGCCAGTAGAAGAATTTGGTGCTTTATCAGGTTTTCGGCTGGCTGCTGTGTTCATGTTTGAGTTCCATGGAAGTTCAATAATGAATGTGCCTTGGCATGCCTTGTAATAAAACATTATTCGATGATCTACCATTCTTGGATTATTATATCTTAGCAATGAGTATAAAACACAAAAAACACTTTATTCAACTGCAAAATTAATGTCCAAATTATTCAGCGATGGAATGAAACTAGGCAAACAGGATGAAGGATCAGGGGTTTTCACCTACAGAAACACTTCGATGGGCTTGCAGGCCCAAGTATAGAAGTGAACTAGCATTTTTTTTGAGAGCGAAGAAGTGAACTAGCAGGGTACATGTAGGGTGTCCGGCCATGTGCCACCCCTCTCCTCCGTCAGGGTACATGTAGGGGCATGCCGGCCTGAAGGTGGCGCTGCCCTTGATGGCGAGCATGTTCCAGTGCTCGTTGGGGTCGTCGGTGGCGAACTTGGTCCACGTCGGAGTGGAGTACTCGTAGCGGCTGTGCGTGATGCGGTGGAACTCCTGGATGTCCTTGTTCTTGGTGATGTCGTCCGTGTTGCGGAGGTCAACGGAGAGGATGTCGCCGTAGGGCCTGACGGAGTGCAGGAATACGGGCATCGAGATGGGGTCGTTGGAGACGGCGGCGAAGTCGGAGGTGAAGACGATGCTCTTCATGTCCGGACTGAACATCGGGTGGTTCACGTGTCCAGCCAGTGTAACCGAGCTCTGCACCACCCGCACCACCACAGTGGGGTCGCTGGCCCTCACCAGGTACGCGGCGAAGAAGCCCGCGTCCAGAAAGGCCTTGTCCGGCGTGCCGGCGGGCATCTCGCGCGTGGAGGAGAAGACGATCTAGTCCCCACTGGGCGACCAGCTGCAGTGGGTGTCGGTCCAGGGCCCGTCGGTGAGCCGCGTCACCGTGCCCTGGCCGAACTCCCCGTCCTCCGCGTCCTCCATGACGTAGAGGTTCTTGTGGAACTTTTCGCGGCCGCTGTCCCTCGTCGACCGGAACACGAACTTGTCCCCCTGCGCGTTGCTGGACGGGAAGGCGTTGTTGAAGCCCCCGTTGGTGAGGCGCTGGACCTTCCGGCTTGCCGATGGCCCGGAAGCGCCGGACATGGCGTAGATCTCCAACGGTTTGGACGCGGAGAACGATGGCCCCACGCAGACGTACAGTGTGTCTTTGTCCGCATTCTGGTTCCACGCCGTCGAGAACACGCTGTTGGATCCCCGCTTCTGAAACCAATGTATATCAGAATTTTCAGTGACAGTCTTAATACATTGAACTGACAGGAAAATTAGCATGATAAGAAGTGCATTTAGCACAATACTAGTACCTCATAAACGACACGCAAGCCTTGGCTGTCGGCAAGCCACACGGCCTTGAACTCGTTGTCGACGAAGGCAAGCTTGGATCCGTCCTTGGAAATGGTTGGGAACACGCCCGATACTCTGAACAGCCCCACATTTGTGTGAGGAGACTGCATCTTCTCGAAGCTCTTTACTGGGGCAACAACTCCATTTTCATTCTGCATCGTAAGTAATGTCATATATGTGTCTGTCTATGTCTGAGTGGACTGAGAATTTCTAGTCTCAATTGATTTACAAAACTACAACTTCATTTCAGTGAAAAGTGTAACTTGAAAGTTATGCAAGTTTAACTTTTAGGAACCACCGAATCAAGCCCGAGAATAAGGAGAAGAAGATCAAGCCTGCTTCCGACAAGAAGAAGACCAAATGCGTCAAGATCGAGGAGATCCCCGAGGACAACACCACCGGATGCGACGCCATCCGAAAGGTGAGCACCCCGATCTGAACAAAATTTGGGGTTTTCAGTAGATCCTCCAGAGATCCATGGCTCTGTCATGCGTACATTTGGTTAGATTTGGCAGAAAGATTGAATATTTACAGGATGCTGTGGTTTCTGTGGTTTCCACTGCCTATATCTGTTTGTTAGTACTGGCTGCACACTCACTGTGCTCTGCCATGATATCAGCTAGCCAAGAACTCCATCTCGCTTCCTTGCAGTATACTAGGGATTATTGGATTTGTGCTGACCATCCCCCATTTTTACTTTCTGATGAAGGCTTTTGCTATGGGCAACGGCAAGGGGAAGGCCAAGGAGCTGTCACCGCAGGATGCTGCATTGGTGATCCAGATGAACTCCAGGGCACACCTCGCTCACCGCTCCCAGGTGCTCCGCTGTATGCGTGATCTCGCTGTGGCCAAGGCAAAGCTCAAGGTAGCTCAGGTCCTTGTTCTATAACCTCTCTTACAGGCACCGTATCACGCACGACCATGAGGAGCGCCAGAGGTTCTCCGAGAAAATTATTGTCCTGCTCCTCACTGTCGATGCACTTGAGGTGAGCTTCTCCATGGCCGTTTGCCATTAGCCATGCCCGTGCTATGAATTTGAAATTCAGTCACTGCGTTGTTGGGTTGAGCCGGTGAGTATTACTCCCTCCGTTCGGAAAAGGATGTCACAAAAATGGTCTAGATAGACCATTTTTGTGACATCCTTTTCCGAACGGAGGGAGTAGAATTCTGTACATAAGCATGATTTTCTAGTAGTGGTTTGGCATCTGAAGGTATTTGTTAGCGATACATTATCGTTGAAAAAACTATATGCACACTAGAAAGGTTAACATGCTATTAAGCAACTGTTCTTGTATGAATATGCATCTATGTGTCTCACTTCTTAGTTGTATCTTCAATGATCCATTAAGTCCAAGGGCGATAGTATTCTTACGTTCGGCACTGTTGCATGTCTCCTAGTAGAATTTAAGAGAGGTTTATGATTAAATGAATCTCCAGTTCATTAACAAGTGCCTGGATCCAAACTCGTGTACTTGTTTTTTTTGTAACGAATGATTTCCTTGGTATTGGTATATCTAATACGGGGCAATAATTTTTTGAAGATATCTGGGCATTTAAGCTTTTGTTTCAGCTTATGATTGCTGAACTTATAATACCCGAACATTTATGAGGCCATGTTGTTCATTGAGTAAGTATAGTAAAGGAGAAAGTAGTCTTAGAAATTAAATGAATGTGCTCCAGCCTTGTGATATTTAATATTTTCATGTCATCCTGCCTTTGCTCATGTAGGTGATCGCGAACTAAAATTATGCTCAATTAGTTTCTCTCATGTACATGCATATACATCATATATTTGCTCCATAGTTCTCATTGTTGTTTGAACTAGAAATAACCAGCAAAATTAATGTTGTTTGGCATAATTGTCTTTTATGATTTGGTTCTTAGTAGCATTATGTTACCTTTTAGTAATCTTGTTACTTGGTCATTAATCGTATTCTCTCTGCACCCAGGGACCTGACTACATGGTGAGGACGTCAAATAAATCTATGCTGGAGGAACTAGAGGGGATGCTGGATATCGTTGACCCTCAGCCACCAGGGAAGCAGAGGTCCTTTAACCGCTGGAAGTTTGATCTTCCACAGGGTGGAGCTATCCCGAATGAGAAGACTGCTGGCGTCAACAACGCAGTTAAAGTCATCAACACGGGCAAGGGCAAGTAATGTGCACCACCAGATCCACCACACACCTTGTTTAGTGTCTTGGTACTACGGCCGATTGATGAAGATTGTAGCGTTGCGCCGCCTATGAGAAGTGCAGTTTTCTTTATTTCTAGTATCTTTGAGAAGGATTGAACTTGTTGTGCACCATTTTCGGGATGTCGGCGCTGTACCGGTAGCTTGTATGATCCAGACGTACACTGTTTGCTTTGGATTTGTTGTATGCTGTTGATGAACTACCAGTATAAGAGTTTGGTGCTTTATCAGGTTTTCTGCTGGCTGCTGTCTTCATGTTTGAGTTCCATGGAAGTTCAATAATGGATGTGCCTTGGCATGTCTTGCTTTAAAACATTATTTGATGTTCTACCATTTTTTTTTGAACATAGATGTTCTACCATTCTAGATTAGCACTTCATCTTAACAATGAGTGGAATGCATGAAGAAGAATATAAAACACAAAGCACACTTTATTCAACTGCAAAATTAAGGTCCAAATAAAATCAAAAAAAAAATTTAAGGTCCAAATTATTCAGCAACGGAATGAACCTACACGAACAGGATGCATCAGTATCAGGGGTTCTCACATATAGAAACACTTGGATGGGCTTGCAGCGAAAGTAGAAGTGAAGAACTGCCAGTAGAAGAATTTGTGGTGCTTTATCAGGTTTTGTGCTGGCTGGTGTCTTCATGTTTGAGTTCCATGGAAGTTCAATATGAATGTGCCTTGGCATGTCTTGACATAAAACGATATTTGATGTTCCACCATTCTTGGATTATTACATCTTAGTAACAATTAGTGGAATGCATGAAGAATAATATAATACACAAAACACACTTTATTCAACTGCAAAATTAAGGACCAAATTATTCAGCGACGGAACGAAACTACGCCAAGAGGACGCATCAGTATCAGGGGGTTTCACCTTCAGAAATACTTCGATGGGCTTGCAGCCAGGTCCAAAGTAGAAGTGAACTAGCAGCATCTCTTTGGGATGGTGAGGTGTCCGGCCATGTGCCACCCCTCTCCTCCGTCAGGGTACATGTAAGGGCACGCCGGCCTGAAGGTGGCGCTGCCCTTGACGGCGAGCATGTTCCAATGCTCGTTGGGGTCGTCGGTGGCGAACTTGGTCCACGTGGGAGTGGAGTACTCGTAGCGGCTGTGCGTGATGCGGTTGAACTCCTGGATGTCCTTGTTCTTGGTGATGTCGTCCGTGTCACGGAGGTCGACGGAGAGGATGTCGCCGTAGGGCCTGACGGAGTGCAGGAAGACGGGCATCGAGATGGGGTCGTTGGAGACGGCGGCGAGGTCGGAGGTGAAGACGATGCTCTTCATGTCCGGACTGAACATCGGGTGGTTCACGTGTCCAGCCAGTGTAGCCGAACTCTGCACCACCCGCACCACCACCTTGGGGTCGCTGGCCCTCACCAGGTACGCAGCGAAGAAGCCCGCGTCGAGGAAGGCCTTGTCCGGCGCGCCGGCGGGCATCTCGCGCGTGGAGGAGAAGACGATCCAGTCCCCCCTGGGCGACCAGCTGCAGTGGGTGTCGGTCCAGGGCCCGTAGGTGAGCCGCGTCACCGTGCCCTGGCCGAACTCCCCGTCCTCCGCGTCCTCCATGATGTAGAGGTTCTTGTGGAACTTGTCGCGGCCGCCGTCCCTCGTCGACCGGAACACGAACTTGTCCCCTTCCGCGTTGCTGGACGGGAAGGCGTTGTTGAAGCCCCCGTTGGTGAGGCGTTGGACCTTCCGGCTTGCGGACGGCCCGGACGCGCCGGAGATGGCGTAGATCTCCAGCGGTTTGGACGCGGAGAAAGATGGCCCCACACAGACGTACAGTGTGTCCTTGTCTGGATTCTGGTTCCATGCCGTCGAGAACACGCTGTTGGATCCACGCTTCTGTAAGCCCAATGTATATCAGAATTTTCAGTGACAGTTGATACATTGAACTGACAAGGGAATTAGCATGATAAGAAGTGCATTTAGCACATCACAAACACCTCATAGACGACGCGCAAGCCTTGGGTGTCGGCAAGCCACACGGCCTTGAACTCGTTGTCGACGAAGGCAAGCTTGGATCCGTCCATGGAAATGGTTGGGAACACGCCCGATACTCTGAACAGCCCCACATTTGTGTGAGGAGACTGCATCTTGTCGAAGCTCTTTACTGGGGCAACAACTCCATTTTCATTCTGCATCATAAGTAATGTCATATATGTGTCTGTCTATGTCTGAGTGGACTGAGAATTTCTAGTCTCAATCGATTTACAAAACTACAACTTCATTTCAGTGAAAAGTGTAACTTGAAAGTTATGCAAGTTTAACTTTTAGGAACCAACTATTATAAGAAATCTCAATTAAAACTTGGCAAAAGCCGCAAAAACGAAACTCCCTCCGTCTCTTATCATAAGGTGTATAGTTTTTTTTTCTGAAAAGTCAAACTTGTTTATCTTTGACCAAGATTTAAAAAAAAATTATTAGCAATTACAATATCAAATTGGTATCATTCGATTCGTCATGAAATATTATCTTCTTTATATTTCTAATATTGATAGTTTTTCTAAAATCCTGGTAAAAGATAGTCAAGCTTGACTTTTGAGAAAAATATTATACACCTTATAAAGAAACGGAGGGAGTATAATATTATCCAACCTCTTGTTACACGGAGTACTCCCAAGTCCTAATATTCGCCTTCTTCCATGCAACAATTATGATAGATGAATCGAACAAAGCAGAAGTCCTTACCCCGAGTAGATCATCGGTTCTGCAGCGGTGGTAGCCGATGCGGTTGCCGCCGTCGACCACGAAAGGGTTATAGTGGTCGGCTTTCGGCCTGGTTTTCCGGGTGATCTGCACCGGCCGGTCCGGCGAGGCGACATCGAAGATCTCGACGTGGCGGTACTCCGTGTCCACGCGCTGCACGGTCATCACGGCCTGCAGGGACTTCTGGCGGATGGTTGCCACGGCCACCCTGGTCTCGCTGATGGCTGCCGGAGTCATGGCATCGAGGTTCTCCGGCGTCACCCGAACGGTCTCCTTGGTTGCGATGTCGTACCGGAATACACCCCAGTTTATCTGGGTCGTCCCGGTAGCGGCCAGGAGCTTCGTATCGGCCCCTCGGTGGAAGAAGATGACGCCGTCGCTGCCCCACGTCGGCCAGCCGCCGTCCCTGACCAGGACCTTGCGCCCCAGGCCGCCCTGCGCCGTCTTGTTCACGTTCATGACGACGATGTCGGTGTTAAGGCGCTCGATCTCGCCGGTCCACTTGTTCCCTCGGAAGTTGGCCACCGCCACCATCTTCCCCGAAGGCGACACCGCCGGGCTCAAATCATACTGACCTGCATTAGGCAGTGAATATATTCATCTATTAATGTCCTTGTTAGTCCCATAACCGAACGAAACTAGTAATCGATTACCTTCTGGGGTGAGGCGCTCGGTCTTGCCGTCGGCGAGGTTGGTCCTGTACACGACGGTCCACGGCGTACGGCGTTTCTTCACTTGCTCCTTGGTGGATACGTACACGAGCGAGTGACCGACGGTGCGGGCGCCGGCCTTAAAGCCGCCGGCGACGCAGCCGCTGTCCTCCAGCCGCGCGCCGCTGAAGGTGTCGGCGCCGTAGACGTCGGCCAGGCGCAGAACCTTCACTGCCGCCTTGCCGTCGGAGCGCAGCAAGGCCACGTGGAGCGTCTCGAGGCCGTTGTCCCTCTCGGAGACAAAGACGAAGCCGGAGACGCGGCCCTTATCGGCGTCGTCCGGCGTGGCGCCGCACTCGGCGGCGAGCTTGGGGTTCTTCTTCCCCAGGAACGCGAGGAGCTCCTTGAGCGCTGTCGCCGGGATGGCCCGGCCGTTCTGGTTGTAGGAGACGCCGTCAGTGAGGTGCAGCTCTTCCTCCGGCGAGGACGGCGGAGGGTCAGCCGGGCAAGAGTAGATGTCCAGCGGCACCGGCGGCCGGTAGGTCCCGAAGAAGGCGATGCTGCCACGGCTGTCCCCCATTGATCGAGCTAGCTACCGATCGAATTAACGAGACCCCGGATGATGCTAGCAAGCTCCTCGATGCTAATGAATTTTCAACTAGATATATAGTACCTGCAAGTAGCGCTTCACTTGTGATTTGCCTCTGGTTCCACCCTCCTCTCATCTCTTGTTGATTCCCTTTCTACTATATTATTTTCTTGTATTTTTTTTGTTACAGCCCATGTTCTATCGGGCTTGTATCTGTGTGACCATGTTATGGGCCGGGTGGTTTTTTGGGGCATCCATGCTCCTCATGTGATCGTTGTTGACTTTTTTTTTTGAGGAAAATGGGATTTCATTAAGCAATCCAGACTCAAGTGGTTCTTCACAGTTTTTTTTTGACAAACACAGTACAAATGCAAACGCTCACATACACGCGCACACACTCACCCCTATGAACGCACGCACGCACACCCTACCCCTATGAGCACCTCTGAAATACTGAACGGTGGATCGAGTCTTGAGATTGACGAAGTCACCACAGGCGCCTCGCTGTCGACGGGAACGTCGCCTCCCACTGAAAGAATATTCCACCTAAATGCAACACACAGATGTCAAACCTAGGGTTTGAACTCTGGTGGGCTGAGGGTACAACCACCCTACTAACCATCCAACCACAAGTTGGTTTGCGGTTCTTCGCAGTTCAACAACGGCGACATGCACACAAGATGACAAGGCCGTGATCATCACGTAGAACTCTCAGTACCATCCAACAGCCCTCATCAACGCCATTTTCAAAATTATCTCCAAAGCTTTTGCGTCATGGCTTGATCCTATTGCCAACATAATTATTAGCCCAACTCAGACCGCTTTCAGGAATGGTAGATATAGCTTTTGATGGTGCACTGACTCTAACTGAATTGTCAATGAGCGTCGGGTGAAAAAGTTGGGGGAGGGGGGGGGGGGGGGGGCAGACGGCTATTTCTAACAATGGTGAAATTGGCCACTATTTTAGGAACAAGCGAGGAGTGTGTCAAAGGGATGCTCTCTCGCCTCTACTTTTCTACTTCGTAGTTGTGGCCTTATCTGCGACGTTGTCCGCGGCATGCTCGGCATGTCATATCAAACATGATCCCAGGGGGAATCTCCCACCTCCAATATGCAGATGATACACTGATCCTGATCCAAAATTCAGATCTTGATATTACAAACCTGAAATTCCTAATGTTTCTCTTTGAAGACATGTCAGGTTTGAAAATCAACTTTCACAAGAGTGAAGTTATCGTGCTAGATCTACCCGCCCAAGAACAACGTAGAATTGCAAATATGCTCAACTATAAGCTGGGATATTTCCCTTTCATATACTTAGGACTTCTAATCTCCGACCGCAAGCTAACCATAGAACAATGGAACTTCTTGATCAAAAAATTGTCGGCCAAAGTGGAGGTATGAATGGGAAGATTACTCTCCTCGGGTGGAAGACTAATTATGTCAAATGCCTTCCTTGATGCTATTCCTATCTTTGCCATGGGCTTGTTCCTGTTGCAGGACGGTATACACAAAATTTCAATGCTATTAGAGATTCTACTATGAAGGATCTGGCCCGAAACGCAAATACCATATGGTCAATTTGCCTGCTCTGTGTCTCCCAATAGACGGTGGGGATCTAGGGTTAAGCAATACAAAGAATATGAACAAGGCTCTTATGCTGAAGTGGATTTGGAAGCTGTACCAAGAGGATGGCTCTATCTGGAGCATGTTGATCAGAGCTAAGTACCCGAAGTCCTCTAATATCTTTGGCAACTTGACCCAAGGAGGTCGCAATATTGGTGAAGTATACATAAATATAATACTTGTTCAAGTTGGGGATCAAGCACTTGGTGAAAAATGGGGCTCGCACTCAGTTCTGGTCAGACTGGTGGGTTGGCGATGGGCCTCAAAACGATCGTTTTCCCCGCATGTTTGCCATCTGTGATAATCCTGATGTGCTGCTGGCCGAGGCGTTCTCCCCTGTCGAGAACATGGTGGGTTTTTTCAGCAAACTCTTGACCCTGCTGGTGCTGCCTAATGGTCATGTTTATTCAGATGTGGTCGAACGCGACAGGGAGCATATGTTGGAGATGGTGGATCTACACCTCGCTAGCACCAAGTCATGATCATGCTTAATTTCTTTGGGTAGATCTCTGATCTGTTTCAGGGAGGCCGACATCATAGTTTCTATATTTATGCACTTTGGGACGCTGTTGCCGCAACAATTGTAGTAACTATGTGTCTGGAACCTTGGGTGCTTTATTAATTCAAACCAGGGCATTTTCATCCCTTTTATCTAAAAAAATCATCACATAGAACCATTCCCATGCCCCCAGTTCTTCAGCTTGTGTGTATACCGGCCGAAAAACCATAGTTTGTTTCTCCTTTAGCAAGTTGTCAGCTGATACCACAGGAACCAATTCTATGTAGCTACACAGAAATCTCAATGAACCTTCAACATGTGGCAGGGGTTTATCATGCGTTACCTCATTACAAGCATGCCACACCCTCCAAGTTAATAAAAGCACATTGTCCACCATCTCCTTAGGTTGCTTGAGGAGTAGGGACTTGAACCACATATGTCAAATGTAGATGAAGTTCCGGGTCAAGTGGCACTAGAAGAAAAAGTGACTTTTACCATGTCTGATTTTTATGATAGAATGGCCTATTTTCATGGCTAAAACGGTTTTTATCAAGTTAGGCATACCATGGTAGAAGCCACGTGACTGAATTATCTACCATGGCTCCAGAATCTGTGGTAGATGGTTTCACATCAAGCACTGGAAAACTGCTGTGATAGATGCATATAACAGAGACCCGAACGGAGTAACAATAATGACGCTAATTCAGACGTCATCCCGTTACCTGACATGGCATCACCGAAACATTGCAAGTGACGTGACACTACATAGAATACGTCTGTAAGTCCACATAATCATGTTTTGTCTGACGTGGTAGTTATTCTACCACGTGTGGCAGATGACCGGTCAATTAGAAGCCCATAATTCTTAGGCAGGTCGGCCCAACAGAAAGCCCGTTTAGGTTAAGCATGCCGACACATTTTGATTAGGCAGGTTGGCCCATTAATCTGCCAGGTGGGCTGCCGGGTGGCACATTTATTGTCACCATATGTTTGCTTGGCCCGTTTTCTCCCTTGTTTAGGCCCATTTAGGAAGCTTATTAGATAACCCACTAATTAGCGAAAATGTTTACCGACGGTCCAAGAATATTCGACAGGTTAATTGGCTAAATTAAGTTTGGAAATCATAATTAATTATTACATAATGTCGACCAATTTTACATTACATTAGAGTTGATCAAGCACAACACAATTTAGACAGAAAGTTCTCTATCAAAATCTTACAACATGTAATTAACCGATACCTCCTTAAGGATTGGAGCAAAAAGTTTGGATTGAAAGATCTTGAAGATGTTCACTTATCTTTAGGAATTGAAGTTCAAAAGGTAAGGAATAGACTTGTGTTAAGCCAGGAAAAATATATCAAAGAAGTGTTTGCTCGAGTGGGTATGCAAGATTGCAGGGCCTCTTCTACTCCTCTGTCATCTTAGAAAAGATTTAAAGAAGCACGAGGATAGCACCAAATACAAGTTTATGGTTGGTGCATGCACTACAATATTTAACCCTTACACGTTTTTATATTTTTTATGAAGTTCACAAAGTTTTTCAATACTTGGATGCGCCTGCTACTTTGGATTGGACTGCTGCTAAGCATATTTTCAGAAATAGCAAGTATATACCAGGTGTAGGATTGACTTTCAGCCGATCAAGTTCCACCTTGGTTAGTGCATTCCTAGATGCTGATTGGACATGATGTTTTGATGTTCGTAGATCCACCAAAAGTTTTGCTATGTTTTTTTGGGAACAAACTTTATTTTAGGAATGCAAATAAGCGAGTTGCATTTTTCAAGATCAAATACTGAAGCATAATATAATCAATTGCAAATGGTACAACAAATATCATTTGGGTCCAGTCTTTGTTTGAAGAACTTGGAGTCAAGCAAGCTTAGCCTTCATGCTTATACTGTGACAATTTGGGTGCTAATTACTTGTCAGCAAATCCTGTGTTTCATGCAAGAGCTAAATGCATCGAGATAGATTTTCATTTTGTTTGAGAAAGAGTTCTCAACAAACTATCGGAAATCTGCTTTGTTTTCTTAGAAGATTAAGTTGCTGGTGGTTTTACAAAGCATATCTCTGTTTGAAAATTTGAGGAGTTCAAACATAATCTCAACTTGATCAACTGTAATTAAGGAGTGTGTTAGAGTTAAACCTGTAGTCATATTGTAACCAACTCAGTTTAGATATAAGAACCATAGGTTGATTCGGTTTTAAATCTTTCCGTATTTTTTTTGTAATGCACATATGTAAAAGACCAATATAAATACATTGTATATGCACCGAGTAGAAACAGTTCATCAAATTTTACCCATGCGGCCAAACTTGTGTGTTGATCCAGGCATCCAGCTAGCTGCTTTTGCATCTCACGAATCTAAAGAGAACCTAAACCTGTGGTGTGAGAGAGTGTAGAGAAATCTAGTAGAGATTAGAGAAGGCACATGCAGGAATGTTGAAAGAGGGGTGAGATGGGTGGTATATATAGACCAGAAATATAGCTGTTGGAAATCTAGCCGTTTGAAAATATCGCTGCTGAAAATAGAACTATTTGAAAAATCACTGTTGAACGAAAGTTTCAAAAATACTATTAAAATATAGCAGAGAGAATATATATATGTCCTGCTATACACCTTTCACTGAAAAATTAGGAGTATAAAAACTGGGAAGGTGTATATAGATCATGAAGGCTCAAAATTTACAGTAGCCACAAACCACTCTCCGCTGGAGATGCACTAACAAAGCGAGAGTGGATGGCGGGATGGCCTAGTCAGGCAGGATAGAAGATAAATCCTGCCGAGATAGCTATAGAACTGATAGAAGGCTGGATTGAAAGATCTTGAAGATGTTCACTTATCTTTAGGAATTGAAGCTCAGAAGGTGAGGAATAGAATTGTGTTAAGCCAGGGAAAATATTTCAAAGAAGTGTTTGCTCGAGTGGGTATGCAAGATTGCAAGGCCTCTCCTACTCCTCTGTCATCTTCAGAAAGGATTTGCTGGGGCATGAGGATAGCACCAAATACAAGTGTATGGCTGGTGCACTACAATATTTAACCCTTACACGTTCTTATATTTTTTTAATGAAGTTCACAAAGTTTGTCAATACTTGGATGCTCCTGCTACTTTGGATTGGACTGCTGCTAAGCGTATGTTCAGAAATATCAAGTATACACCAGGTGTAGGATTGACTTTCAGCCGATCAAGCTCCACCTTGGTTAGTGCATTCTTAGATGCTGATGGACATGATGTTTCGATGTTCTTAGATCCACCAAAGGCTTTGCTATGTTTTTTGGGAACAAACTTTATTTTACAAGTGCAAATAAGCAAGTTGCATTTTTCGAGATCAAATACTGAAGCATAACATAACCAATTGCAAATGGTACAACCAAAATCATTTTAAAATATCACTGCTGAAAATAGAACCTCGCTGTTGAACAAAAGTTTCAAAAATACTATTAAAATATAGCAGAGAGAATATATATGTCCTGCTATACACCTTTCACTGAAAAATTAGGAGTATAAAAACTGGGAAGGTGTATATAGATTATGAAGGCTCAAAATTTACAGTAGCCACAAACCACTCTCCGCTGGAGATGCACTAACAAAGCGAGAGTGGATGGCGGGATGGCCTAGTCAGGCTGGATAGAAGATAAATCCTGCCGAGATAGCTATAGAACTGATTTAAGGCTGGATTGAAAGATCTTGAAGATGTTCACTTATCTTTAGGAATTGAAGCTCAAAAGGTGAGGAATAGAATTGTGTTAAGCCAGGCAAAATATTTCAAAGAAGTGTTTGCTCGAGTGGGTATGCAAGATTGCAAGGCCTCTCCTACTCCTCTGTCATCTTCAGAAAGGATTTGCTGGGGCATGAGGATAGCACCAAATACAAGTGTATGGCTGGTGCACTACAATATTTAACCCTTACATGTTCTTATATATTTTTAATGAAGTTCACAAAGTTTGTCAATACTTGGATGCTCCAGCTACTTTGGATTGGACTGCTGCTAAGCGTATGTTCAGAAATATCAAGTATACACCAGGTGTAGGATTGACTTTCAGCCGATCAAGCTCCACCTTGGTTAGTGCATTCTTAGATGCTGATTGGACATGATGTTTCGATGTTCATAGATCCACCAAAGGCTTTGCTATGTTTTTTGGGAACAAACTTTATTTTACGAGTGCAAATAAGCAAGTTGCATTTTTTGAGATCAAATACTGAAGCATAACATAACCAATTGCAAATGGTACAACCAAAATCATTTGAAAATATTACTGCTGAAAATAGAACCTCGCTGTTGAACGAAAGTTACAAAAATACTATTAAAATATAGCAGAGAGAATATATATGTCCTGCTATACACCTTTCACTGAAAAATTAGGAGTATAAAAACTGGGAAGGTGTATATAGATTATGAAGGCTCCAAATTTACAGTAGCCACAAACCACTCTCCGCTGGAGATGCACTAACAAAGCGAGAGTGGATGGCGGGATGGCCTAGTCAGGCTGGATAGAAGATAAATCCTGCCGAGATAGCTATAGACCTCATGATCAATTGTCCAACACGTACGTACAATCCGGGGCAATGCATATCAATAAGTAATTAATATTACTCCTACCACATAAAATAGCACACTACTCCTACTACTTCTAGGATAACGACCATTAATATTGGCCGAGGCGAGGGAGGCGTTTGGTCTCCCGAGCTCACCTGCTCCTGGCTGAATAAAAAATTCAGAAACAAATAGTAAAACGTTTCAACAAATTTGAAAAAAAAGTGATAAACATATACAAATGTTTTACATGCGTTTAAAGTTTCATGATGAAA
This sequence comes from Poa pratensis, assembly GCA_947311845.1. Lineage (NCBI taxonomy): Eukaryota > Viridiplantae > Streptophyta > Magnoliopsida > Poales > Poaceae > Poa > Poa pratensis. The sequence goes on from CAMZMU010000069.1 coordinate 23,818,957, forward strand.
TGACATTCTTAGTGGTCAGTGCAAAAAAGACAAAATCAGTGATCTGTTTTTAAAAACATCTCATTTTGACAGGTGATTTTGTCCTTTTTGCACAGAGCACTACGAATGTTATTTCACCACGAAACTTGGCACACATGTAGAGCATTTGTGTATGTTCATCACTGATTGTTTTTATAATTTTTGAAACGTCTTACTATTTATTTCGATTTTTTTATTCAACCAGTAGCAGGTGAGCTCAGGAGCCAATCTGAATCTCTGCCGACCGATTGATAAGTACGATTCGAGTGTGAACGATAGAGACGAGTGCAATAGTGCATTCATCAATTCGAAATATCTTCTTGTCCGACAAGCACCTACTAGTACAAGCTGGGGTCCGGTTATCTCATGCATACATCTCACTGAGTGTACTGCATTCATGCATGTATGATAAGTATGTTAGTTTTTACTCACTTCCAAATATCTACTCCTATACGTCCAAATATGGATATATGAAAATCAATTAATTTGGAACGTTGGAACGGAGGGTGTAGCTATCTTACAAGTAAGTAGGAGTACTACCTAATAGTACAAGCTGGCCGGGTATCTCACATGCATACAATACGCTAGCCAGACCAGTGTGTGAACCATGAAGACGGCCGGGCATGCACTGCATTCATGACCGTGAACGGAACAACCATCAAACGAAGACCTGAGATCGGTGAAAATCACCGTCGTTTTCTGCCTGAGCTCGAATTGAAGTTCATAAACTCGTTCCCTGGTCCACGTATATACGTAGGACCATGGATAAGCTTGTACACAGTGCATGGCCACATTTATCTTGCTCGGACACGCAAGACCTGTGACTGTGCGACGAGCAAACATTATCTACACATCCGTACGTGCAGTGCATGAGTATTAATCATTTAATCAGTTGCATGCATGTGAAGACTACAAGTTGCTGCAAGTACTGTACTAGGATATGATGATTTAGCATTCGGGAGTTTAAGAAAGTGTTCTTAACAAAATATTGGAAAGTAAATCTACCTGAGAAGATCAAATTGCTAGTCCCAAGACAGCCACCACAGACATCACAGACACAAAGTACACACAAAAGAGACTATCCTAGATTGAGCGCCACAACCGTGTACCACAGGCGCCTCGCTGTCGACGGGAACGTCGCCTCCCACTGAAAGAATATTCCGCCTAAATGCAACACACAGATGTCAAACCTGGGGTTTGAACTCTGGTGGGCTGAGGGTACAACCACCCTACTAACCATCCAACCACAGGTTGGTTTGCGGTTCTTCGCAGTTCAACAACGGCGACATGCACACAAGATGACAAGACCGTGATCATCACGTAGAACTCTCAGTACCATCCAACATCCCTCATCAACACCATTTTCAAAATTATCTCCAAAGCTTTTGCGTCATGGCATGATCCTATTGCCAACATAATTATTAGCCCAACTCAGACCGCTTTCAGGAATGGCAGATATAACTTTTGATGGTGCACTGACTCTAACTGAATTGGCCATGAGCGTCGGGTGAAAAAGTTGGGGGGAGTGGGGGAGGGGGGGGGGGGGGGGGGGGAGACGGCTATTTCTAACAATGGTGAAATTGGCCACTATTTTAGGAACAAGCGAGGAGTGTGTCAAATGGACGCTCTCTCGCCTCTACTTTTCAACTTCGTAGTTGTGGCCTTATCTGCGACGTTGTCCGCGGCATGCTCGGCATGTCATATCAAACATGATCCCAGGGGGAATCTCCCACCTCCAATATGCAGATGATACGCTGATCCTGATCCAAAATTCAGATCTTGATATTACAAACCTGAAATTCATAATGTTTCGCTTTGAAGACATGTCAGGTTTGAAAATCAACTTTCACAAGAGTGAAGTTATCGTGCTAGATCTACCCGCCCAAGAACAACGTAGAATTGCAAATATGCTCAACTATAAGCTGGGAGATTTCCCTTTCATATACTTAGGACTTCTAATCTCCGACCGCAAGCTAACCATAGAACAATGGAACTTCTTGATTAAAAAATTGTCGGCCAAAGTGGAGGTATGAATGGGAAGATTACTCTCCTCGGGTGGAAGACTAATTATGTCAAATGCCTTCCTTGATGCTATTCCTATCTTTGCCATGGGCTCGTTCCTGTTGCAGGACGGTATACACGAAAATTTCAATGCTATTAGAGATTCTACTATGAAGGATCTGGCCCGAAACGCAAATACCATATGGTCAATTTGCCTGCTCTGTGTCTCCCAATAGACGGTGGGGGTCTAGGGTTAAGCAATATAAAGAATACGAACAAGGCTCTTATGCTGAAGTGGATTTGGAAGCTGTACCAAGAGGATGGCTCTATCTGGAGCACGTTGATCAGAGCTAAGTACCTGAAGTCCTCTAATATCTTTGGCTACTCGACCCAAGGAGGGTCGCTGTATTGGTGAAGTATACATAAATATAATACTTGTTCAAGTTGGGGATCAGGCACTTGGTGAAAAATGGGGCTCGCACTCAGTTTTGGTCAGACTGGTGGGTTGGCGATGGGCCTCAAAACGATCGTTTTCCCCGCCTGTTTGCCATCTGTGATAATCCTGATGTGTTGCTGGCCGAGGCGTTCTCCCCTGTCGAGAACATGGTGGGTTTTTTCAGCAAACTCTTGACCCTGCTGGTGCTGCCTAATGGTCATGTTTATTCAGATGTGGTCGAACGCGACAGGGAGCATATGTTGGAGATGGTGGATCTACACCTCGCTAGCACCAAATCATGATCATGCTTATTTTTTTTGGGTAGATCTCAGATCTATTTCAGGGAGGCCAACATCATAGTTTCGATATTTCTGCACTTTGGGACGTTGTTGCCGCAACAATTGTAATAACTATGTGTCTGGAACCTTGGGTGCTTTATTAATTCAAACCAGGGCATTTTCATCCCTTTTATCTAAAAAACTCATCACATAGAACCATTCCCATGCCCCCAGTTCTTCAGCTTGTGTTTATACCGGCCGAAAAACCATAGTTTGTTTCTCCTTTAGCAAGTTGTCAGCTGATACCACAGGAACCAATTCTATGTAGCTACACAGAAATCTCAATGAACCTTCAACATGTGGCAGGGGGTTTATCATGCGTTACCTCATTACAAGCATGCCACACCCTCCAAGTTAATAAAAGCACATTGTCCACCATCTCCTTAGGTTGCTTGAGGAGTAAGGACTTGAACCACATATGTCAAATGTAGATGAAGTTCCGGGTCAAGTGGCACTAGAAGAAAAAGTGACTTTTACCATGTCCAATTTTTATGATAGAATGGCCTATTTTCGTGGCTAAAACGGTTTTTATCACGTTAGGCATACCATGGTAGAAGCCACGTGACTGAATTATCTACCATGGCTCCAGAATCTGTGGTAGATGGTTTCACATCAAGCACTGGAAAACTGCTGTGATAGATGCTTATAACAGAGACCCGAACGGAGTAACAATAATGACGCTAATTCAGACTTCATCCCGTTACCTGACGTGGCATCACCGAAACATTGCAAGTGACGTGACACTACATAGAATACGTCCGTAAGTCCACATAATCATGTTTTGTCTGACGTGGTAGTTATTCTACCACGTGTGGCAGATGACCGGTCAATTAGAAGCCCATAATTCTTAGGCAGGTCGGCCCAACAGAAAGCCCATTTAGGTTAAGCATGCCGACACATTTTGATTAGGCAGGTCGGCCCATTAATCTGCCAGGTGGGGTGCCGGGTGGCACATTTATTGTCACCATATGTTTGCTTGGCCCGTTTTCTCCCTTGTTTAGGCCCATTTAGGAAGCTTATTAGATAACCCACTAATTAGCGAAAATGTTTACCGACGGTCCAAGAATATTCGACAGGTTAATTGGCTAAATTAAGTTTGGAAATTGTAATTAATTATTACATAATGTCGACCAATTTTACATTACATTAGAGTTGATCAAGCACAACACAATTTAGACAGAAAGTTCTCTATCAAAATCTTACAACATGTAGTTAACCGATACCCTCCTTAAGGATTGGAGCAAAAACTTTAGATTGAAAGATCTTGAAGATGTCCACTTATCTTTAGGAATTGAAGTTCAAAAGGTAAGGAATAGACTTGTGTTAAGCCAGGAAAAATATATCATAGAAGTGTTTGCTCGAGTGGGTATGCAAGATTGCAGGGCCTCTTCTACTCCTCTGTCATCTTTAGAAAAGATTTGACGGAGCACGAGGATAGCACCAAATACAATTTATGGTTGGTGCATGCACTACAATATTTAACCCTTTCACATTTTTACATTTTTTATGAAGTTCACAAAGTTTTTCAATACTTGGATGCGCCTGCTACTTTGGATTGGACTGCTGCTAAGCGTATTTTGAGAAATAGCAAGTATACACCAGGTGTAGGATTGACTTTCAGCCGATCAAGTTCCACCTTGGTTAGTGCATTCCTAGATGCTGATTGGACATGATGTTTTGATGTTCGTAGATCCACCAAAAGTTTTGCTATGTTTTTTTGGGAACAAACTTTATTTTAGGAATGCAAATAAGCGAGTTGCATTTTTCAAGATCAAATACTGAAGCATAATATAATCAATTGCAAATGGTACAACAAAAATCATTTGGGTCCAGTCTTTGTTTGAAGAACTTGGAGTCAAGCAAGCTTAGCCTTCATGCTTATACTGTGACAATTTGGGTGCTAATTACTTGTCAGCAAATCCTGTGTTTCATGCAAGAGCTAAATGCATCGAGATAGATTTTCATTTTGTTTGAGAAAGAGTTCTCAACAAACTATCGGAAATCTGCTTTGTTTTCTTAGAAGATTAAGTTGCTGATGGTTTTACAAAGCATATCTGTAACATTCCAAGATTTTCAAAATGTTAAAAATTCAGAAAAATCAAAAACTTTTTGAAAACTATATATAATTTGTTTTGGAAATCTAAAATCATGCATGCATGCATCACTTTCATGTTTTGGTTGCATTTAATATTTCAAAAGTTGGAATTCTATTTCCACTTTAAACCCTATTTGAGAAAAGTTTATAATGAGCCTTATTAAGCTCTATATAATATTTTGAATTTTATTAATTTATTTGAGGACCATAATATGCCAAGTACTCTGTTTGGAAGAAACTTCCTAAAAAGTATTTTCCCAAATTATTTGGAAAGATTTTGAATCATTCACCATCCTTCAAAACATAAATTAAATTTCATGAATATTTTGAACATAAAAAATGAAATAAAGATATAATATTTTCCAAATCTATTTTTTTGGAGTTTCCAATGAGTTATCATATTTTAAAAACTTAATTTTTCACAAAGTATTTTTGGCTTGAAAATGAGTCCATTATAATTCCTGTTTAATTTCAAATCTTGTGGTATGTTATTTCACTAAAGCCAAAAATGATTTTTTATTTGAAAAGGAGTTTGAAATAACTTATTTCCAAACATTTGTAATTGTGGTATTTTCATAAATTTTATTTAGCCAAAATTAAATTTATTTAAACCATATTTTCATATTTGACATAAAGTGTCAAATTTGTATTTAATCAATATTTCAAAATTATGATTTTTGAAAAGTGTTCAAAACTTGCCCACAAATGTTTTAATACATAGATATGGTTTTTAGGAATTTTTAGAAATTTATTTCACTTAATTTGGACGTTTGAAACAAAAGTTATAAAAGAAATAAAGAAAAACAGAAAAGAAAAAGAAATACCTGGATGACATCAGTGATGATATCATCGTCTTCAATCTCCGGCCGGAGACCACGGCCATGAACCGCTCGAAAACGGCCGATTGAAATCGCGTTGATTGCGAGAGATTAAAGCGATTTAAGGTCCCCCCTGCCCGTCCCTATTTGAAGCCCTCGCCCTCCGCTTCCTTTCCCCTCTCGTTCCCGAGTCAATCGTGCCCCCAGGCCGCCGCAATCCACCGCCGCCATCCGCCATTACCGACGACAAGAAGTTCACCGTACGGCGGTTCTCGTCGACTCCGAGACCTCTCTTCCGTCTCTTTCTTCTTTTTATTTTATTGCGCATCGTCCTGACTTTGTCCCGTGGCTTCTCGTGCACCAGAGCGCCGTCACCATCGTCGACAGGAGCTCGCCGCCGCCCTAGCTTCTCCGGCCGCAGCTTTCGGCCACCCCAGGACGCACGTGACAACGCCGACCCCGCCACCTCCTTCCCCGCGCCACGCTGCTCCCCGTAGTCATCTTCGCGAGTCCCGGGGACCACCGGAGCACCGTCCACGTCGAATTCCGAGCCGGAGCGCCGCCGGCCGCACTATTTCCGGCGAACGGAGCGCCCCCGGTGAGCCCATCCTTCCCGGTCGTCCGATCTGTTTTGAACGCACGCGATTAGATCTAGGCTGAACCGTTTTCGACCAATCACAAGCCGCCACGCAATCGCCTCGTCAGCGCCCAGTCAGCAGCTCCGTCAGCATCCTCGTCAGCGCCAAGTCAAGCCCCGTCAGCAGTCAACGCACGGTCAGCGCCCAGTCAGCGTATTCTTTTTAAAAATCGTTCTAACATTTCAGAAAATTGTTAAAACTTGTAAATTACATATCTCTCAAACCGTATGTCCAAATTTAACAAATTTTATGTCTACGGATTCAGAAAATTGTGATCTGCTCGGATCTGTTAAAATATTTAACTTTTACCGAAACTAAATTTCGGTGATTTCGAAACTCTAAGTTTGAGTATTTTTGACATACTTTAGTTTAAAAATAGCTTTTTGAGTGAATCCAATTGCATTGGATTTTTCTAGTTGCCCTCTATCTAGAGAGGCCTCTCTCATATTTTTGTTAAGTATTTTGTTTAACAGTAGTTTCGAATTTATGTTTATTCCTTTTTTTGGGATTTGTGTTGTTTAGTTGTTTAATAGAAAAATTGTTTTATTTGCATTTTGACTTCATGCATGATTTATTAAAACTAGAAAAGTTAGTAATATAAATTCTTGTGTTTTAAATTGCATTTCATGCATATTTATTTTATTGTATTGTTATTTTGTTTGTATGTTTGATGTTGTATTTTATTTTGATTGTTGTATTGTTGTTTGATATTGTTTAGATTAAACGGAGAGCTCCGAGTACGTTGAAAAGAGTTTGTGAGAAACCACAACTTTCAAAGGCAAGTGACACATTCATAAACTTCCTATTATTTGTCTATGCATGACTTAGTGTATTTCTCTTAAGCATGTGTAGGACTTAGTAGTATTGCTATGCAAGACATGTTTAGAATAGCACCTTTATTCCTATGTGTCTAGGAACCTATATAATTACTTAGTAGAATTATTGATACTATGCAAAAAGTTGTTTTATGGGAAAATCTAATTTCTACTAAGTTATAATGAAACACCTGGGTGGATTGGTTTTGATAAGAGGAGGTCGGAGTTGACTGGCTACTCAGGGCCATTTCTATGGTTTTTACCTGAGTATGTGCACTTGTGGATTGCCACCCAGGAGCAAAGGGATTTGAAGTTACTCCAAGTGAAGATTGCTTCCAGTGCAGCCACTTGGTACTATGGCTCTGCCTTGACTAAGTAAGTTATAGGAACCTGATTCCAGCAGTTCTCAGCGGATGAATATTTTGTATGGGTCTGCCCAGAGGAACAGGGGACTGTTTCCCAAAAGTCTCGTCTTAATCTTCTCCTTTTCCTTATCACTAATGGAGTGTAGAGGATAGTTTGGGCTGATTGAGTCAAGTGGTGAACGTGCACAACCTCTCGAGAGTGTCAAAAACTAAGTACTTAGCCGTGTCCCCGGTTACGGACAATTCTGAGCAGCTGATCAAGGACGTCAACGGAGGATCCCAACATTCCAATTTCTCAAGTAAAATTTTGAAGGATGAACAAGATGAGACAGTGGTTTTCATGCCATGGATGGCTCGATTTGAAGAAAAGTGTTTTCAAAAGAGTTAGGAAAAATTGGCTTTCTGCAAATTAGCCTTTGAACTCCACCAGCCAAATATGCATATAGGTTATTAGATTTATTCCACTAAGTTTCCACAGAGTGTCACTTGCCAGTTCCATTTTATATGGTTCTGACCCACCTTGTTGCAACATTTTTCCTGTTGCAGGATGTTCAGACGATGAGTGAGGTTTCGTATAAAGATTTCGAGTCTGGAACCAACATGTTTCGCCTGTGGCACATGAAGATGATGGAGACTCACTGCTACTTTTTATTCTGCTGTGTTAAACTTTGTAAAATGCTAGCCTTGAGCTATGCAATTTGTAATGAATATTGTAAGTCTGGATCATGCGATGTAATGAAATTTGACGCATTTGCATGATATTCATCTTAGACTGTGTGTGCAAATGAATCGATCCAGGGGTTTGCACTATACACAGGGATAGTGATAACCCCCAAGAGCAGGGGATCACTGTAGCACCTCTCAATGTGGAAGTAGGGTATCGATCCGCAGGAGCAAGAAGGAAAAGTTATCTATTCCCTACAACTAAAGTGTCACAGGTTTTAGTTGATTATGCACTAAACAAGTTTAAAGAATAAGATGGTTGATTTAATGGATGGAAGTTTAATGTAACAAAACAAGAATGTAAAAGTGTCCCAATCCTATTCAATGCAAGAGGACAAGACAAAGGTTTTCTCTTATAGGAGCAATGGACATGGGTTCATGGGTTCACTCAATCCTCTCTCCCATCTATGGTGATTATCATGTTATAGATAAAAAGTACACACAATTGTCATGCTTTAATGGTAAACTTCTATGACGGCTACATGTCCTAAAACACATAGTTGAAAGAAAATAATCATTTGTGTTGCTAGGTCACCCTCGTGAGGCTAGCGTGGTTTGTTGTCACTCCCACATCATACTTCTTCCTTTTTACCCCCAGATAAAGGATGTTGGGCTGTATTGTGTCACTCAATACATATGCCGTTGTCACATCGGCCATCCCGTACCTACATACATCATACTTCATAATGGACAATATTCTAAACACTAGTGCAATGATTCATATTTCGTGTGCATGACCACATCTCTCTCATCTATCTACACTTGGTGGTGTCAATCACCTCATGACATGGATAAAAAGGCATTATGCATAAATCGAACCATCACATGCATCATAGAATATCTCCAAAGTATGACAAGTCATAAAAGATCCAACACAACGGTAAATGCATAACAAATATCATCTCATACCACAATATCCACCATAGGAATTACATAGATAGATCCATACTTATGCAAGGCACATCATATGGACTTCAACAATGATCTTACATAGAGAGATTAGATCAAGTTACCACCACATACCCAAAGTCCAGGGGGTGAACTACTCCCCTTCATCATGGTGATGATGGTGGAGATGTTGGAGAAGATGCAGACCACCCCGGCAGCGCCCCGCCAGAGTTTTCCCCCTCCAATCTGCAGCTCCAGGTCTTCTGTTTCGTGGTTTTGTGTTTCTGCGGCGCTCCCTTCCGAAAGCCATCGGGGGACTATTTTTATAGTCGTTTTTAGGTCAATACGAAGGCACGGGGACGAAGATCGACGACATCGGAGGCTCGAGGCCCAGGATAGGGGTCCCACGCGGCCAAGGAATCTGGCCGCGTGGGCCCACCTCTTTTGGCCCTCGGGTTTCCATTTTTTCGCTTCCTTCGCTCCTTCGCATTGTTCCTTCCAAAAAATGATCCCCGCAAGATATTAGGTCATTTGGACGTCGTTTGGGTCCCTGAAACATCAAAATGTAGAAAATAGGGTTTTCTGCCAGTGCAGGATTAATTCCAGAAAAATAGGGAAACTGTGAAATATTTCCAAAATCAATATAAAACAATGATATAACCCTTATATGATGCAAATATGATTGAAATATAAGTAATATAATGCAAAGTTCATGTATGCATTTTGCATGCATCAGATAGATGCATATAACAGAGACCCGAACGGAGTAACAATAATGACGCTAATTCAGACGTCATCCCGTTACCTGACGTGGGATCACCGAAACATTGCAAGTGACGTGACACTACATAGAATACGTCTGTAAGTCCACATAATCATGTTTTGTCTGACGTGGTAGTTATTCTACCACGCGTGGCAGATGACCGATCAATTAGAAGCCCATAATTCTTAGGCAGGTCGGCCCAACAGAAAGCCCGTTTAGGTTAAGCATGCCGACACATTTTGATTAGGCAGGTCGGCCCATTAATCTGCCAGGTGGGCTGCCGGGTGGCACATTTATTGTCACCATATGTTTGCTTGGACCGTTTTCTCCCTTGTTTAGGCCCATTTAGGAAGCTTATTAGATAACCCACTAATTAGCGAAAATGTTTACCGACGGTCCAAGAATATTCGACACGTTAATTGGCTAAATTAAGTTTGGAAATCGTAATTAATTATTACATAATGTCGACCAATTTTACATTACATTAGAGTTGATCAAGCACAACACAATTTAGACAGAAAGTTCTCTATCAAAATCTTACAACATGTAATTAACCGATACCCTCCTTAAGGATTGGAGCCAAAAGTTTGGATTGAAAGATCTTGAAGATGTTCACTTATCTTTAGGAATTGAAGTTCAAAAGGTGAGGAATAGACTTGTGTTAAGCCAAGAAAATTATATCAAAGAAGTGTTTGCTCGAGTGGGTATGCAAGATTGCAGGACCTTTTCTACTCCTCTGTCATCTTTAGAAAAGATTTGACGGAGCACGAGGATAGCACCAAATACAAGTTTATGGTTGGTGCATGCACTACAATATTTAACCCTTACACGTTTTTATATTTTTTTATGAAATTCACAAAGTTTTTCAATACTTGGATGCGCCTGCTACTTTGGATTGGACAGCTGCTAAGCGTATTTTGATAAATAGCAAGTATACACCAAGTGTAGGATTGACTTTCAGCCGATCAAGTTCCACCTTGGTTAGTGCATTCCTAGATGCTGATTGGACATGATGTTTTGATGTTCGTAGATCCACCAAAAGTTTTGCTATGTTTTTTTGGGAACAAACTTTATTTTAGGAATGCAAATAAGCGAGTTGCATTTTTCAAGATCAAATACTGAAGCATAATAAAATCAATTGCAAATGGTACAACAAAAATCCTTTGGGTCCAGTCTTTGTTTGAAGAACTTGGAGTCAAGCAAGCTTAGCCTTCATGCTTATACTGTGACAATTTGGGTGCTAATTACTTGTCAGCAAATCCTGTGTTTCATGCAAGAGCTAAATGCATCGAGATAGATTTTCATTTTGTTTGAGAAAGAGTTCTCAACAAACTATCGGAAATCTGCTTTGTTTTCTTAGAAGATTAAGTTGATGATGGTTTTACAAAGCATATCTCTGTTTGAAAATTTGAGGAGTTCAAACATAATCTCAACTTGATCAACTGTAATTAAGGAGTGTGTTAGAGTTAAACCTGTAGTCATATTGTAACCAACTCAGTTTAGATATAAGAACCATAGATTGAGTCGGTTTTAAATCTTTCCATAATTTTTTGTAATGCACATATATAAAAGACCAATATAAATACATTGTATATGCACCGAGTAGAAACAGTTCATCAAATTTTACCCATGCGGCCAAACTTGTGTATTGATCCAGGCATCCAGCTAGCTGCTTTTGCATCTCACGAATCTAAAGAGAACCTAAACCTGTGGTGTGAGAGAGTGTAGAGAAATCTAGTAGAGATTAGAGAAGGCACATGCAGGAATGTTGAAAGAGGGGTGAGAGGGGTGGTATATATAGACCAGAAATATAGCTGTTGGAAATCTAGCCGTTTGAAAATATTGCTGCTGAAAATAGAACTATTTGAAAAATCACTATTGAATGGAAGTTACAAAAATACTATTAAAATATAGCAGATAGAATATAGATGTCCTGCTGTACACCTTTCACTGAAAATTTCGGAGAAAAAAAACTGGGAAGGTGTAATGGATTATGAAAGCCCCAAATTTACAGTAGCCACAAACTACTCTCCGCTGGAGATGCTCTAACATAGTGGGAGTGGATGGCGGGATGGCCTAGTCAGCCTGGATAGAAGATAGATCCTGCCGAGATAGCTATAGACCTGATCAATTGTCCGTACAATCCGGGACCATGCATATCAATAAGTAATACCACCAAAAATAGTACAGTACTCCTACTACTTCTAGGATAACGACCATTAATATTGGCTGACCGATTGATAAGTACGATTCGAGTGTGAACGATTGAGACGAGTGCATTCATCAATTCGAAATATCTTGTTGTCCGACAAGCACCTACTGGTACAAGCGGGGGTCCAGTTATCTCAGACTGTCACTGTGGGAGTAACATAAGCAGTAACATCATTGCCACGTAGGTAAAAAATCTAACGTGGCGAGTAATTAATAAGGAGAGATGATTGTGGTAACATTACACATTTCAAGCCAAGAATAAGATGCAATTTAGGAAATTAATGAGGTATTAGGAGAGAGGAAACGGAAGGTAACCAATGCATGCACACCAATTTAGTCGATTAATGAGTAATTAGGAGAGAGAAAATGTATGCAACCAATGCATGCCACCAATTGTGCTATTCAACCCACCAATAGTTAGCGACCTAGGTCGTAAAGAATTGCCAAAGACATCCTATAAACCGGTATGGATGGAGTAGTAAAGTATGCATGTTAGGAGTAGTATAAGTTATTCCTCATCATGAGAAGTCTTAGACTACCCACAGTGAGACTATCATAGGTGCCGTGTCATTGCAATTAATGATGAAAGAGGAGGTAGTGGTATCAGATACCGAACGTATTTCAATGCAAATTGAGTCTACAAACCTAATAAATGCACTACTACACGATACTAGAATTATGTTAGTACCCACTATGAAGTTAGTAAGATAAAGTAGTATCATGTGCATGATACCACTATGAGCAGTCTTATGCATACATCTTACTGAGTGTACTGCATTCATACATGTATGATAAGTATGTTAGTTTTTACTCACGTTGAAATATCTAGTTATCCTACAAGTACCTAATAGTACAAGCTGGCCGGGGTATCTCATGCATACTATACGCTAGCCAGACCAGTGTGTGAACCATCAAGACGGCCGGGCATGCACTGCATTCATGCATGACCGTGAACGGAACAACCATCAAACGACGACCTGAGATCGGTGCAAAATTATACGTGAGCTCGAATTGAAGTTCATAAACTCGTTCCCGTGGTCCACGTACGTAGGACCATGGATAAGCTTGTACACAGTGCATGGCCACATTTATCTTGCTCGGACACCGCAAGACCGTGACTGTGCGATGACCAAACATTGTCTACACATCCATGCAGTGCAGGAGTATTAATCAGTTGCATGCATGTGAAGACTACAAGTTGCTGCAAGTATAGTCAGGGGCGGAGCTGGATTAATAGTAATCCTGATGCCCTCTTAAACAGCTTGATGTAAATTTGGTGGCCTAACCTAATGCAAAATGTCATTTTTGGTGGTAAGTAAGGCTAAAAAGTTTCTTGCACCCTGATGCATGTGCATCAGGGTCAACCCAGCTCCGCCCCTGAGTATAGTATTTAAGCTAGGATATGATGATTTAGCATTCGGGAGTTTAAGAAAGAGTTCTTAACAAACTATTGGAAAGTAAATCTACCTGAGAAGATCAAATTGCTAGTCCCAAGACAGCCACCACAGACACACACAAAATACACACAAAATAGACTATCCTATATTGAGCGCCACAATCGTGTACCACATACATGACATCAATCTGAGAAGATCAAATTGCTAATGAATTTACAAAACCTCTCCCAGTTGACAAATTTGAGGAGTTTAAACATAGACCAACTTGTAACTGAGGCTGCTCATAGTGGAAAGTAACATGTAGAGCAGCCAACTCGGTTTAGACAACAAAAAAATATAGCGACCCGATCTGCACCTCCAGATGGGGTACCATGCATGCATCCACGGTCCTTGTCTGCCTGATCGATCGAGATCGAATTGAAATCTATGGTACACACGTTTATCCTGCTCTGACACGTAAGACGACCCTATCTGTGCCTAGCCTGTGCGTGTACTATTAATCGATCAGTTGCATGTGAAGACCCCAAGTTTCTGCAGGTATTTAAGCTAGGAATCAAGGATATAATATTCCCTCCGTCCAAAAATAACTGTCTTAGATTTGTTAAAAAGTGGATGTGTCTAGACACAAAACATGTATAGATACATCCAATTTTGTATAATTTTGAGACACTTATTTTGAAACGGAGGGAGTATTATACTTTATTCGCAAAAGAAAAATGGATTTGATATTACTATACTAGTTTAGCATGCATGAGTTGCATCAGCATTGAATAAAATCAGCCCCTCCCTCACGACGTGCACAGAAAATGTTGGAGGTGATGTCTATCCCATGCACATGAAGATGATTATATATATACTTTCCTTAAAAAATATGCTTCATTTTTGTTTATGCATATTTTCAAATCTCTAAATTTTTATCATTTTCATGTAGTTCATAATATAAATAATTTTGCCTCCAATTTCCCATGCTTGTAAAAATCCTAGTCCTACTCCAACATTTATATTAGAATTTTTTTTGGTAATATATTAGAATTTTTGTGTAGTCCTACTCTAAAAATTATTTTCCATGCTTGTGTAGCCCATAATATAAACGCAGTCGTGGAATGATTCACTATGTATTGCATTTAGAGATTAGTGGGACTCGACTTTTGCTAACACACAACAAAAATGATGTGTGAAACCGATAGAAACTGACGTACCTGAAATAAACCCTGAAAAACTTTGTTTAACATTCCAAAATATATAATCTATGTGAGGATAGACACTCCATCACGCTTCGCTTTGATGCTTAGCACAACGACACAAATGTGTGGGAGAAACCCTAGCCGGCTAGCCGTCACCTGCGAGACCTCTCCTACGTACCATCTCTCCTTCCCTTATCTCCACTAGAGCCTAGAGGGTACATCAGCCGGACGAACCCTGCATGGCACAAAGTTGCAGTTTCTAGATCAAATACTAAAGCATAATTTAAATCACTTGGAAATTGTACAACCCAAATCATTTGGGTTCATTCTTTGTTTGAAAAACTTGGATTCAAGCGAACTTAGCCACATCATGCTATGATGTGATAGTTTGGGTGGCACGTACTTGTGAGTAAATCATTTGTTTCAAGCAAGACCTAAATGCATTAAGATATAGTTTTATTTTGTTCGAGAATTCTGAAAAAACTATCGGAAATCCGCTTTATTTCTTTTGAAGATCAAGTTGCTGATGGGTTTACAATACATCTCCCTGTTCAAAATATGAGAAGTTCAAACATAATCTCAACTTGACCAACTTGTAGTTAAGGAGTGTGTTAGAGTTAAACCTCTAGTCATATTGTAACCAACTCAGTTTAGATATAAAAACCAGAGATTGGTCGGTTGTAAATCTCTCTGTAAAAGCTTGTGTACTGCATGGTAGACTAATATAAATATCGTATATGCACCGAGTGGAAGCGGTTCATCAAATTTTACCGGTGCGACCAAACTTGTGGATTGATCCAGCTGTTTTTGCATCTCACGAATCCAAAGAGAATCTAAAAAAGTGAGAGGCGATGGCCAAGTCAGGCTGCATATAAGATATATCCTACTGCCTACTGAGCTAGCTAGATCTGATCGATTGTCCAACACGTACGTACAAGCCGGGGCCAGAGTAGAGATTTCTTGCACCCAAACTACAGTGCTCCCGCTACTTTAAGAAAATTCGAAAAATATGTTTTAAAGTTTCAAAGAAATCTTAAAAAAATCATGCATGTTCTCGATGATGTATCCTATAGACGTGTAAAATCACAAAACAAAATACTTTGTCTTCCGACCTATACAAAAATGACAAATACTTTAAGAACATGCATGATTTGTTTCAGAATTTTTTGAAACTTTTAAATATAATTTTTGAATTTTTTAAAATAGAGGATCACTCCAGCTCGGGAAAAAAACTTTCCGCTGGGGCCAGGCATATAAATAAGTAATTAATACGGCTTCTAGGATAACGACCATTAGCCAACGGAATCATAAATACGATATGCAGAGTGTGGATGATTGAGAGGAGCCATGCATGTGCATGCATTCATCACTTCGAAATATCAGTACAAGCTGGGGTCAGGTTATCTGGCTGAGTGTACGAACCATATACTCCCTCCGTTTGGATTTAATTGACACACACTTGTTTACACACGGATGTATCTAGACACCTAACAAGTATAGATGCATCTATATTTTGACAAAAACAAGTCAATTAACTTGGAACGGAGGGAGTACTATAGTCTGCCCAGACCAGTGTGTGAACGATCAAAGACGGGCATGCATTCATGACCGTGAATGGAGGCGACGACGCGACGACGACTCGAAGATGGGTGGAAAAATACTGCAGATCCAGCGATCCAGATGGGTACCATACCATGCATGATGCATGCACCGCCGTTGTCTGCCTGATCGAGCTCGAATTTAAGTCAAGAATCAATCCGTGGTTGGATGATTAGAAAGGTGGTATTCTTAACATATCAGAGTTCCAACCCTAGCTATGACACGGGTGTTTCTTATTTAGCCGAAATATTTTTCAGTAAGAGGAGACATTCACGTTGACAGTGAGACATCTATGATACTTTTTCAGAAACCGACCGCAAACTGAGTCTTTCGAAGGTGTTTATAGCGTAGGATATGCGCAACGCGGCCGTTGTGCACCCGGGAGCATGTGCTCCCGGTTTTTTCGAAAAAATATAAAAAATTGAAAACTTATCAAAAATATTCCAAAAAAAAACATGCACATACCTGAGCATGTCACGCACCATCGTGTAAAATTACGCGACGAAACGACATTGTGGCCGCCCTGTGCAAAAATGACAAATCAATTTTGTCAATTTGTCATTTTTGCACAGGGCGGCCGCGATGTCGTTTCGTCGCCAAATTTTACACGATGGCGCGTGACATGCTCAGGTACGTGCATGATATTTTTAAAATATTTTGATAAGTTTTCAATTTTCTATATTTTTTCGAAAAAACCGGGAGCACATGCTCCCGGGTGCACTTTGGAGTTTCCGAGGATATGCGTGTATGCGTTAATAAGGTGAGTGTATACATATGTACAGTATGTGTCAATTCCATGAACTCGTTGCCGTGGTCCACGTACGTGTACGACCATGGATAAGCTTGTACACAGTGCATGGCCACATTTATCTTGCTCGGACACGCAAGACTTGGTGACTGTGCGACGAGCCGACGACCACATGTGAAGACTACAAGTTGCTGCAAGTATAGTATTTAAGCTAGGATATGATGATTTAGCTTTCGGGAGTATTGGAAAGTAAATCTATCTGAGAAGATCAAATTGCTAGTCCCAAGACACCCACCACACAAAATACACACAAAATAGACTTATCACCACTATTCAAGATATCTTCCGATATTCCGATAAATCGGCCGATTTATCGCTTCTCAGTGTCTGACCGATAAGATAAATCGGCCGATAAATCAACCGATATGCCGATAAACCGGCCGATTTACCCCTTATTTTGGGTCGACCGATAAGTTCTCGATAAGCGATATCCCCAACATTGCTTATCACTACAGGAATGCGTTGCAGCCGTCGGCACATGCCTCGTTGCCCTCGGCTTATGTATACGCCGACGGCCGCCGTCGGCGTCTGGCCGTCGGCGTCTGTGGTCGTCGGCTCAGCCAGTTTGGCCGTCAGCGTATGCGATGCCGTCGGCGTATACATACGCCGAGGGCAATACCTGGCCGTCGGCGTACAGAAGCCCTCGGCGCTTACAAGTGGGGCCCGCTCCTGGTCTCGGACGGACGCATGGCCTACGCCGACGGTAATGCCCTCGGCGTATAGGATCAACGTGTCACGATCTGGGACCTCCGACGCAACCTATACGCCGACGGCAATGCCGTCGGCATAGGGGTCACCATTTGGTCACCTGTGGCAGCATATGCCGATGGCAATGCCGTCAGCGTACGTGTTCCAGATTTTTTTAATAGCAATATCACAATAATATCACACACAGCAGCATACGCAATATCACAAACAAGATCACAACCAATATCATGAAGCAAAATGCTATATCATAAGTGTAGATACACACATAGGGCTATCATCCTACATCTAGGGCGGCGACGGGGTGAGCCCAATGTCTCTCCTGGTGAGAAGAGGCGACCGACGGCTCGGCGCAGCAGTAGAAGCAACAGAAGAAGCACCAGGCGAAGCAGCAGCCGAAGCACCACGCGAAGCACCAGGAGAAGGACCACCGGAATGTACCGGTGTGATCTCATGGAAACCCGGCGAAGCACCAGGCGAACGACCACCATCGCGATCAAACGGGATGATCTGATGCAAACCCGCTGTGTCACTAGGAGAAGTAGAACCAGAGTGCTCGTTCTCCAAACATCCCGTTCCCTACATGTTTGAGTAAGAGTTAGCAACTTGCAAGGCAAAGTAAACCGGTAACCGGTGGTTTGACGAAGAACTTACCGGGGTCGATGAGTAGTATGTGAGAGCGAATTTTTCCCTCGTTGGAAACCGTGGGCTAGGCCCCGGCCTAGGAGGCCGCTGTGGGGACCCCGGACTAGCTGTCCGAAATACCCGATTATGCTTACCACAACGATCCCATGATCAGTCTGTCGTTGCACATAATCTGAACTGAATTCCACAGTTTACACCCATACAATACCGGTTTTAAAGTCTTACAAGCAGGGCCATACGGCCTAATTATACATAAGTGCCTTCAAGGGCCAAGCATCTTTATTCAGCGGAAACTACGGTAGTAGAGCCAATCCATCCCAACAACACCCGACAGGCAGCTGACTTGTGAAGATCCTAGTTCGCATAGACGTCGCCGAACTCTCCTTCAACGTAGGGCTCCTCGAGATCTGGCTAAGACAATAGCCAGCACTAGTACAGAAAAGCTATTCTGTGGCGCACCATTTTTCTATTCTGTGGCGCATGGGTGGTGCGCCACAGAATAGTCGCCACTAAATAAGCTATTCTGTGGCGCACCACCAGGTGCGCCACAGAATAGTTATTCTGTGGCGCACCCCCACTCACCATGCGCCACAGAATATGGTGCGCCACAGAATAGTTCTGGGTGCGCCACAGAATTACTGTGCCGTATTGTACCCGTATGTTACCAGAATACAAATACCAGTATAATACCAGAATACATGTATATTTCATATTTACACAGATATAACAGAAACAGGGATATATTTTCACAGATACATATATCAAAACAAACACATTACTAATATATGTCTCATCACAAGTTGATACAAAAGTGCCAAAGTTTTACACAAGTGTTGAGATATATACAAAAGTTAATCGATCGTTGCACACGTTACAAATGAAGTGTTCACCGCCTACACTAGGATCGAATAGATTACATCTCGGCGTTGACGGTGAGCAAAAGCGGGAGCACGACGATCTCATGTAGCGAGCGGTGCGAGCGGCGCCGGGAATGGTTTGCCGTCTTTCTTCGTCATCCACGCCCTGTTGTCCTTCTGCAACTTTAGGCGTTCTTCGATTTCTCTCTGATGCAACCCTGTAGATGGAGATAGATATATATATTGGTTAATAATATCAATAGAGTATGCATGCATGATTTATTCATCTAAGTGGATAAAATAGAGTATGTATGTGTGCATGTGTAAGGTTTTCTTTTATAATACATCCTATCTACCTCGTCGGGAGCAATGGAAGGTCCCCCCTGTTGTGATAACATTTCCGACGATGACTTCCGATAACTTGGTCTTGATGCATTGGAAATCTTTTCTAAGATCCATATCGGACTTGCGTCTGTCATATTCGACCCATGTTTGTAAAGCAGATGGCAAACCACATTGCGCTCCATCTCGGATAATCATGTTAATATGACGGAGGGCGTAGAAGGCATCCATCTCGCTGCCCGACTGCTCCTTGAGGCAAGAGAACTCGGTGATATGCTTGAACCGGCGCAACTTATTATCAATTAATTGTGGTTGCACGGTGCTTTCGAAGACGCCTCCCTTTTGGTGGTAGCCGTGAAGAGCTTGATTGAGGACGGCAATTATGTTTGCATACCTTTTCGTAGTACTACTACCTGAGTCAAAATAAGTGGCATGGTAATGGCTCGGGTGTAGGATGATGAGGACGCAGTACTTGTCCCTGCTCAACACAATTTAAATGAGATGATGATCAGAAACATGCATGCATTGAACTCGGAAAGGCACAAGATACGGCGGCGAGCGGATGTGTACTTACTCGGGAAAGAAAGGCACAAGAAGGCAATTCTTTTGCTGGTTTTGCAACATGAACCTCTCGAGGTACTCAACTGCGCTGGTCCGTGTCACAGATCCTTGCACCAGCTGGCTGTCACTCCCCAGTTTCCCAGTTGAGATAGTAGCGGGACCGGACAAAGTTCCTGGTCTGCTCGTCTGTGAATTTATCCCATGGGTTGTCCAGCCCACGTTTTCTTATTTCTGCGTCCTCCTTGTCCCAAGTGGGTTGTTTGGATTTTAACCGCCGCTTCCCAAACGGTGGTTACCTAAGTTCCTCTTCCGCATTTCCTTCCCCCACTCGGTCCATCTTGTACACACCTCAGAATTTAAAAAGTCCTTAAATACCTCGAACTCTTCTAAGGTGATGTGAGGCTCGCCTGTACTAATCTCCTCCCAGCTCTTCTTATTATGAATCTTCGCCTTCACCCGGCATTTCCAGCTGCTCAAGGCGGTGCTCATCTTCGTGGTGGCGTAATTATCCACATTTTTGGGTTTAGGGTTCGGGAAGGTGTATCGTCGGTGAACCCTCCTGAGCAGGTGTTCGAGCAAAGCCGCATTCTCTTCGCTTCTAATGTCAGACGTGTTGATCGACACGCCTTCTCGGAGGATGCACCCTAGTTGCATGCTGTACCCTCGTGCAACGTGCTTAGGCTCCAACGGTATGCCACTTGGACTGACCTACGTGATCACGTCCGTGACATTGTCCACCGACTGCACTTTACGCGGTTTAGTCCTTGCCCTCCGCTTCTTATTCTTCTTAGCGGCCGGGTTGCTGTCGCCGGGTTCCGTGTGGTCGCCGCCATCGGTGCAGTCATCGCCAGTGGTCGTGTGGTCGCCACCATCTCCTGAGGTGTCATCCTCACCACCTTCTTCGTAGTACTCGGGGTCGGGATCCCGGACCTCCCGTTGATGCTCCTCAGCCTCGTCGCCACTAGTGACCGCGGCTTCGTCCCTCATATCATCGGGCCAAAAGTCCATGTTCTGTACTCTTGCTTGCTCTTCGATGCTCATGCGCTTAGAAGCGTCGCCCGACATGTTTGAACTGCATTAAAAAGAGGCAAAACGTTAGTATGACAAATATAAGAGAAAAAAAATCACCTAACTAAGTACTAAGATACCCGGCCCATGCATTAGTCGCAATACCCCATATGTCCTATTTTTAGCAAAGTCATGCCAAATTTCACGAAAAAATTCGGCATGACCTTTGCTAAAAAAGGGACATATGGAGTACCCGAAATTGCCGGAACGGAAGTTAATCGACGTTCCGGCAATCTCAAGGGCCTCTCGGGGGTACCTGCAAGCATTTCACAAATAATATCCACATCTGTGCACGGCATCTCCGGCCGGCATCTCCACGACACGATGGTCGGAGCACAACAAACACGACACGATGGTCGTGGACACATATCCTCATGCACATACATCACCACATCCACATCCACATCGAGGGATAGAGGAACTACCTCGGGTAGGGAAGGGAGGCTCGGGTCCGAGATCGGCGTGGTGGAGGTGCTCCTCCTGGCGCTGCAATAAATTAACAAAAACAAGAAAAGCATTAGCAACCATAGTGGCAGTAGCATAAATCACTTCTTCTAGTTTCTTACAAACAAGCATCAACACAAACACAGCTCTTTAAAATGGAGACAAAAAGCATTAGCAACCAAGATGGCAATTCTTCCACATGCCGCACTACCCCTCCCCCCGAGACTCACTAACACAATTTTTTGAATTCGTGCACATCTACCCACACAAGCAAAAAATAACAACCAGTGTCCACTGATGTAAAAACTCCAACATTAAAACTCCAACATTTTTAGTGGTAAGTATATAGTGCAGCATACACCCATTCATGCAACATTTAAACAGTAGAAAAATACCCATTACTCACTATTGCGATCAGTGCAAACCTAGCTATATTTTGGGTACAACTACAAACCTAGCTATTGCAATCTTTGTCAATCTTTGGAGAGCACTTCATGATTTCAGTTGCCCATGGCTTCCAAGTGTATATTGGTCTGATTACAACCTAGCGGAAGAAGGAGAGGTCGAGCACTTCAAATTTCTCACGGGCATTCTGTCGAACAGGTGACGTACGGCTCGAGTTGTACCTGGACAGTTGTTGTCGTTGAGGGCTCCGGCGAGGAAGAAGGAGAGGTCGAGCAGCGCGACGTGAAGGATCGAGGGAGAGAGTGCAGGCACGGGGAAGGGAGTGGCGCCAGAGGCTGGCGGGTCACGGCGGCGGCGCCAGAGGCTGGCGGGTCACGGCTGATGGCGCCAGAGGGAGGCGGAGGCGGCGAGGGGGAGGGAGGGGAAGAGGCGGCGAGGACGTCGAGGGCGAGGTCAACGGCGAGGACGGCGAGGGCGGCCAGAGCGATCGTCGACGGCGACGGCGAGGACGGCAAAGCGCGCGCGCGGGAGTTGAGGACTTAGGGTTTTTCGCGAGTGGATGCGAGTGAGGCCGTGGCGCATAGGAGGGCCCACATGTAAGCCTGTGCAAAATATTTCTGTGGCGCACCCATGACGCGGTGCGCCACAGAATTCTTATATTCTGTGGCGCACCCTTTACTCGGTGCGCCACAGAATTATTTAATAGTCAAGTTTAAAAACTCAGATGCGCTGTTTGACATAACAACACCAGCATATCCCAGTGGTTAGTGAGCAAACAGATTACTCTGGCTAGCCAGGTTCGAATCCTGCTGACCCAAATTTTTTTCTGAAAGTTATTCTGTGGCGCACCTAGCCGGTGCGCTACAGAATACGCGTATTCTGCGGCGCATGCACCCTGCTGCGCCACAGAACAATCTTATTCTGTGGCGCATGGGCATGGCTGCGCCACAGAATAAAACCCAAAGTGACTGACCCTTGCGTGGGTGTGGGCCCGCGCATATTCTGTGGCGCATGTTCATAGCTGCGCCACAGAATAAGCTTGATCTGTGGCGCACCAATAAGTAATGCGCCACAGAATAACCTTATTCTGTGGCGCATCTTTATAGGTGCGCCACAGAATAAGCTTCTGTGGCGCACGGCTAGAAGGTGCGCCACAGAATAAGCTTCCATAGAATTGGCTTTTCCTACTAGTGCAGGGACAAAACCAATATGAGTACATTTGATTGTACTCGCAAACTACCCCTACTTGAGTAAGCACTAGTTTCTTAAAACTTTTACTTAATTTTAAAACATCTCTAAAATTCTACTGAAAAGGATAAGAAGAAGTTTATAACTATTCTTTAAGAAATCGCCCCTTTTAGTTACTTCTCCAAAACTTCTCCTTTTTCCGACCATGTCTCAAACATGGTGCCAAGCCACAATATAGCCTCGTACCAGCTCATTGGTACAGGTAAGAAACAACATCTTCACTTCCCACACTTTCCAAAACTTGACTCAAAACTTGCACATGGCCTTAGTAGTTCTTCCCAACTGTCCATATCCGAGGACTCGGCTATTCAAATAGTTTTTACCCTCTACAGAGGTAGAACGCTTTTCCCACACCCATCCGGTCACTCATCGTGTCAGCCACATCCCACCATGCCAGGGGTATGCGAAGTTGAGTTCCCGGCCATAGCCTGTCCTTTGCTCATGCTAGTATAGGACCCTACCGCTACGAAACATTCCATCGACACTTAAATCCCCAGAAACTAAGTGTGAGGACTCGTAGTTCTGCCCGACGAATTTTAATGGCCCTACAAATCCTCTATCTCCAATTCATATCAGCCCTTAGGCGTTTTTCTCTTTAGAGGACCCGGGTCAGGGGGTAGGTCCTCAGACCATCCCCTCATGGAACGAGGTTATCCTCGTTATTGAGGCATCCAGTACTAACACGAGCAAATTATATGACTACGCCCTTTTCCATATGTGGGTAAATGTGGTCGCCCAGATTTTTGGCTGGGGATGTAAGTACAAGGACACAATGTGCATTTTCATAAACATCACCAAATCTCCATTTCTCCATCTGAATACTGACTTTTCGACATTTCAATTCCCTCCAAGTACTTTCAAAGGAATTTTGAATAAACATTATTTTTCCCATCCTATAGTTTTAAATAACTACCTTATACTTCTACATAGAGTGGCAAAATAGTTTTCATGTATTTGTAAAAAGGGTTTTCCAAAATCATTGATACTTTTGAACAACTCCTGAGATTAAAAATAGATGTATATAAATGCAAGCTCAGTGAAGTAGCTTGCCTTGTTCAACAAAGTGGTACTGGTTCGGATCTTCGAGTTCAACGAAACCTCCTTCCTCGATGAAACCGTCGGCGGTATCGTCTAAACGTTAAGCAAGCAAACCAACAATCACTACTCTAACTCAAAACATCACCACAACAATACAAGCACACATACTATAAATATCTACTGCACACACCAACAACACAAGGTGGTTTCAATTTAATTGAATTAAACTTTATTTAATTCTTTTTAAACTAAGGCAGAAACTAGTTGTACACCAAACAATTCACCATTTATTCTATGTTGGTCAAAAAAATTTAAACTAAATTTCTATGGATAGCTACTGATGTGTAGAAGACCACCCAATTGGATTGAGGTCATTTGGAGTTAACAAACTCCCTACACATTTGTTTTAGTTCAGAAGGTTTTTAATCAAGTTTTAGCTACCAAACAAATTACGTTGCTCCAAAAATTAAATCCTTTTAGGTATAACTAACCTTGGTTGTATGTGACCTAACAAAATTGGGTTTAGTTTAATTGGACCTACTATTAATTCACACTAATTGGTTTAGTGCAGAAGGGTTTACTGAAGTTTAACCAAAGGCTAAGGATTTTACACTGCTCAATTAATTCTACCAAAATTTGGGGAGCTAAAGGATCCTAATACAAAGCTACCAAAATTGGTTTCAAGTTATTTGGACTAATATAACCCCAGAAACAAATGGTTTGGTGTTTTAAACCTTATGGAGCATTTTTATTAATACACTTTTATTATTTATTTACATGAGATGAGACCACTTTGGTGAGTTAAAGAATTTTATAATCTTTTCAGAACATTTGAGTTTGATTTATTTGGATTCCTAGAACTCGAGTTATTGAATTTCAAAGTAGTGTCCAGTACTGAATTCAGAGAGGATTTAAATTGTAGCGTACCTGCACTTAGAAATTGGCAAGGTACCTGTGTATAGTGCAAACCCCTGGATCGTTTCATTTGCACACACAGTTTAAGATGTAGTATCACAACAAAGTATCATTATTACATCGAATGATCCAGACTTGGTAAAATATTCATTACAACTTGCATAGCATATAGCTAGCCTGAAAGAGTAAAGCAGCGGAAATAATAATGTTCATGGAGTCCTCATCCTTTGCATGTGTCACAGGCGAAAACATGTTGGTTGTAGACTCGAACCTTAACGAAAACTCACTCGTCGTCAGAACAATCTGCAACAAATAAAATTTTCCAACAGAGTGGGTCAGATACCATTTAAAAATGGATCTGGCAAGTGACACTATGTGGACACTTAATGGAATAACTCTATAGCCTATATGCATATTTGGCTGGTGGAGTTCAAGGCTATTTTGCATAAAGCCAATTTTTCCTATCTCTTTATAAAACACTTTTCTTTTGTCAAAACAGGTATGGCATGAAAACCATCCTCTTGTCTACCTTTGTTCAAAATTTTAACTTAAGAAAATGATATGTTGGGAGCCTCCGTTGTCGTCCTTGATCAGCTGCTCAGAATTGTCCGTAACCGGGGACACGGCTAAGTACTTAGATTTTAACTCTCGAGAGGTTGTGCACTTTCACCACGAGACCCAACAAACCCAAACTATCCTCAAGCACTCAATTTGTGCTAAGGAAAAGGAGAGAGTTGAGACAAGACCTTTGGGAAACAGTCCCTGTTCCTCTGGGCAGACCCATACAAACATTCATCCGCTGAGACCTGCCGGAATCAGGTTCCTAGAACTTACTTAGTCAAGGCAGAGCCATAATACCAAGTGGCTGCACTGGAAGCATCTTCACTTAGACAAAACGTTGGTCCCTTTATTCCTAGGTGGCAATCCACAAGTGAATAAACACTCAACTCTGGCAGCCATGCAATCCCAAATCCACCCAGGTGATAAATTAACTTAGTAGAATTTAAGCTTTGAATAAAACAAATTTGCATAGCATAAATAATTCTACTAAGTTATCATTAGGATTCTAGACACAACTAGTGTAAGGGAGATAGTAGTTTTAGCATAGCAATACTATCCTACACATGCATATAAAGAAATACACTAAGTCATGCATAAAAAATACATAGGAAATTTATGGGGTGTGCCACTTGCCTTGGCAAACAGGAGTGCAGTAGTAGCAGTTGCAACCACTTTCGTCTCTCTCCGGAATTTCTAACAAGTCAAACAAACCACAAATAAACATACAATCATAAATGCAACACTTAGAAAAATATGATATGCATGAGATGCAGGATGACACAATAATTATGGTATGAAAGACATGCAAACAAAATAAGGGAAAGACATAAATGACAATATCCCATTTAGCTAAGGCAAGGTCCAGGTTGAGCCTAAAGTAAACTGATAAAATAACTTGAAAAGTTGTAAGGTTAGTTTAAGTATTCACACGCTTGATCTTCAAAACATCTTCAACTCCTTTGTAGTTTCATTGATCTTCAATGGTCTTCAATTAGCATTCTATGAACTTAGTCTTAAACACCAAGGACTTGATCTATGTCCAAGTGAGACAAAAATAGAAAAAAAGAGGAAGTAGAAAGAAAGAAATAGTTGGTCTTCCAAGAATCTTCTCCAGGCTTCCTTGTAGCTTTCTCCTTGGTGAGTTGACTTCATTGAATTTTGTAGACTTGATGGTTCTGCAGACTTATGATGTTGGCAGCACGAAGGTTGGTCTTGAATATAACTTAGTCACCGTGAAGTCTAAGAGAGAAGGTAGAAAGAGAGAAGGGAAAGAAGAACTTAGAAAAATGTAGATGGTTGGTCTTCGTGAACTTCCCCTTGATTTTCTTCTAAGTACCTTGACTTCTTGGAGATGCTTCTAGAATTTGTTTTTCTTGGCTAAGTCCTTCATTGGTCCTCTAACTTCATGTTGAATTCTCCAAGGATAACAATGCAAACCTTTTCCACTAATTTCTAACTTAGTGGTTTTTGACTAGGAGGGTCAAAAGGGCTAACAAGCATCACCTCCAAAATTCTAAGGAGGAAAGTCATGTAAGAAATGCAAAATATTTCTAAGGACTAGAGATGCATGCCATGCCATGAAATTATTCTAAGGTAATGCAAACAAATAAGATGGTCCAAAATAACTAAGGACCAGGGTCAAAACACAAGTCACAAATTCTAAGGAAATGTTAACAACATAGGAGATGCTAGAATTTTTCTAAGGAAAAGTGTGGTCAAAGTACTTATCAAATATTTTCCTAAGGAAGGAAATAGTTTGGTTTTGAGAGACAAAATAGTTCTAAGTACTTTTTATCAACTAAAGTCATCAAAATATGACTAAGTTATTTATAACTCGAATATATGAAGAAAAATAATTTTAATCAATTTTTATTATTACAATAACACCTAAAAAGCATTTAATCAATATTAATTAGAAAAATCATAGAAAATACTTTTACAAAAATAGTAGAGTATTCCTACGGCCATTACTTAGGCATACAAATTTATAGCAAAAGAGTTTGATCAAAAATCTATTTTTAAATTCAAGTTATGTTCAAAATACTATTTAAGCCACTTTTTAAATTAAACAAAATTAATTTGACAAAACATAAAATTAACTATGCCAAAAGTTTCTACGTGTCATAAGATTTTCAAAAATATTTTATTTGTAAAATTTGGCCAAACCAATAAAAATTAATGATTGTTCTAAGTAACAGGGGCCTTTCTGCAAAACTGCCATTTAAATCTAAATAGAAAAAAATCACAGCACACGTGGATCTGACGTGGCAGCTGACTGGATGCTGACTGGGCTCTGACTGGATCTAGGGTTAACAGAGGCCGTTGGATCTAAAGTGGATTGGACGCTTCAGATCTGTTGATACCCCTTCGGGGTCAGTCTAATCGTGGCCGTCGATTTTGGATCGAACGGATCTGGGCTAGGGTTTACCTCACCGGCTTGGATGTCGCCGGAAAAAGGTGATGCGGCGGCGCTGGCCTCGGGTGTGCATGGTGACGGCGCTCCGGTGGCGCTCTTGGCTCCGGATGGTGACGACGGTGCGCGGAAGGCCTCGGCGAAGCGGATGAAAGTGAAGGCGGGGTCGTGCTCTTCCTGGAACGGCAGAGGAGCACGGACAGAGATGCGGCCGCGCCGGCGAGATGTAGTCTAGCACCGTCTCGTCGACCTTCTGTGAAAGAAATCCAAAAAAAAACACATCAGCGGGTACGCAAGAGAGAGGGAAAGGCTTAGGGGTCGGAGGGAGGAGGAGAGGACCCGTGGTGTCGCCGGAACTAAGATCGAATAGCGGCGGCCATGGCGGCTCCGGTGAGCGATTTCTGCGGCCTGGTGGCACGAAAATGAGAGGGAGGAAGGGGAAAAGAGGAGGGGGTCGAGGGCTTCTTATAGGCGGCTCGTGGCAGCAAAATATGCACTAAATCGTCGGCAATCAAGGGATTGATTTCCACCGTTTTTCGGGCGCGTGATTTTCGGCTAGAGGTTGAAGCTGATGACGTCATCGCCTGCGTCATGTGTGGGATCCGCAGGTCAGTGAGAGAAAAGAGAGGGGCCGGGGTGGGCTGCTATTTGCTGCGCGCGCGGTAGAGAACAAATGGGTTCGGCCCAGTTTGCTCTGCCTCCTTTTTTTTTGTACTATCCTTTTTCTTTTTCTGAAAACTTTGATAGCTTTTGAAAAAAAACACCTCCAAAAAGATTCAAACCAATTTCTATAGTTTTGTACAATCAAACCCTTTGTTTTAAAACCTTCAAATAAGATTTTCCAAAACATTTTATTATACAAAAATTTGAAATATGTTTAAATGCAAAATTTGACACTTATGTCAATTTTAAACTATAGAGTTTTATAAATTCTTTTTGAGCTTAAATATATTTTGTACCTAATTATTTTGTTTTAACATATTTTGACAATTCATTTTAAACTCAAGACTTACATGAAAAATCCAAATAAATATTTTCCTAAACAAATCTTTAAATCTTGTAAATAGAGACTAAGGAAGTATTCAAAATAAAATTCCAAAATCCATATTTGAAATATTATATAAAAGTTTATTTGACACTTAATGTCAATTTAAATAGGTAACAATACAAATGTGGCTTTAATAAAATCACCTAAAATATCGCACAAGTAAATATTTGAGATTAACTTATTTCCCAAATACCTACAATCAAACCACAACCAAAATTTGAATAGAACAAATAAAACAATAAAAGTCCAAATAATATATAAGGCATAAGCTGCCCTTTTTATTATATTTTCTTAAATATGTTTTCAAGTGGAATTATAATTCTCACTTTTGAAGTATCCAAATGCAACAATGCTATATGATGATGAATGCATGCATGATTTTTTTTTCCTTTCAACGCAAAATACATAATAGTTTTCAAAAGTTTTAAATTTTTCTGATTTTTCAACTTTTTGAAAAACTTGGGATGTTACATAAATTCGAATTTACTGGATAAAGATGAGATCCCTGACGGGTGGGGTCCACTCGTCAGCGACTCAGTGGAAAATGACTCGCGCGCTGGTTTAAGTTTAAAATGCTGACAGGTGGGGTCCACCAGTCAGTGTCTACTTAAACGAAACGGTACGCAGCCGTTGATTTCTAATCCAACGGCGCCTGGAGCTCGCGATCGACGACGACCACAAAGGGACGGCGCCGCGGCTCCGGCGACGGCGAGGTTCACGATTCGCTCACCTGGGAGCTCGGGTGGTGGCGGCGATGACGGGGATCGACGGCGGAGGGAGTGGGGAGGTGCCGGGGTGAGTAGTTCGTGCTGGGACAGCTTCAATCAGCGGCGTCGTGTTCGGCTCCTCCTCCGCGGCCGTGGTCCAAGTCCGGCGAGTCCTCCGCGGCGCTGCTATGCATGAAACACGGGCAAAACGCGGCGGGTGAGCTAGGGCGTAATGGTGAAGCTAGTGAGGGGCAGAGAAGAGAGGGGGAGAGAGGAGCACGGCTCGGCCGTGATCGACGCCCACCTTCTTCTCCGGCAGAACCTCGAGGAACTTTGGGGCAGCAGAGGCTTGGAAGCAGTGGCTCCGCCCTCCTGGCGGTGCACTGGGTGTGTGGGGGAGTGCAAGTGAGGTGTGTGAGGGAGTGTGGAGGCACGGGTGCGGTGGCCTTTTATCGGCGAGGCTCGGCTCGCCGTGGACGCAGTGCAGGGAGGGGTCTGGGGAGTGGGAGAGCTCGCCATTGGAGCAGAGCCGGTGCAGGTACGGCGTGGTGCGGTGGCAAACGGGGAGAGGATGCGGCGGTGTTGCTCGCTGACCTCGGCAGGGGTGGCGTCGCGCAGCGCGCTCTGGCCGGGGCACGGCGAGGCACACGCAAGGGGGAGAGGGTGCTCTGCGGCGCTTGGGTCACCTCGAGCAGACGCAGAGGGAAGAGAGAGGCGTTTGAGCAGAGCGTGGCGTCGCGTCGCGGTCTCCTCTGCCTCCTCCACAGGGCGATCACGGGCGGCAGTGCGTGGCGTCGCGTCGCGGACAGTGAGCACGCCAGCGGTCTCTGCGGCGCTCGAGTCGCGTCGATCAGAGGCAGAGGGAAGAGGGTGGTGTGGCGGGCACGGCGCGGCGTCGCCTCTGCGTCGCGTCTGCGCTCACCACGGGAACGACCCGTGCGGCAGTACGCCATGGGCGGCATCGGCGTGGCGCACGCGGCACTCAAGCTCCGGGTCAACTGGCTCGTTTCCATCGCGTTTCTTCACGTGTGTGAGGTGAGAGGAGGGAGTGGGAGCTACTGGAGTGCTTGATTGCACTGAATCGAGCTCCAATTTTGGGTTGGATTTTCGGTTCAGAGTTGAACATGGTGGTGATCACCATGTGCTCGACCAAATTCCCGAACCAAACCAAAATTTGAATTTCTAAAATTTCTTTTCATAGTTTGTTTCCAAATATTTTTCCAAGGTTTGTGGTACCACTGGATTATTTACTTTGGAAGTGTAGCTTGGTGGTTTTGATGATTTTCCAAAGTTAAAGAAACATTTGGAAATTTGAAAATAGAATTTAGAATAAAATTTAAAATAGAAAGAGAGGGAAAAGGAGTAAGGATGAAATGAGAGAGATCAAAACCTCTCCACTGAATTTTTGTTTGGAAGAACATTTTGAATCCTCATTTGAAGATTTAGTGTGACACTTGTCACATTATTTTTATTGTTTCTAACATTTGTTTATTTCTTTTCTTTTTCTTTTCTTCAGTTTTTATTTATAGCAAGCAAAACTTCAAACAACCAAGTTCAAACAACAACATAAAATAACAAAAGTTTTTGTTGGCCCACAATTTTTGGCTAATAAAGCTGGGTTACAAATTTGGGATGTTACAGATCCTTCCCCCCTTAGGATAAATCTCGTCCCGAGATTGGCTAGGCTTAGGTGCTAAAGAGGTTGGGAAACTCGCTTCTAAGATAGTCCTCCGTTCCCAAGTGGCTTCCTCTTCAGAGTGGTTAGTCCACTGGACTTTATAAAACTTGATCTTGTTCCTCCGGGTGAGACGAATATCTTCGTCGAGAATTTTGAATGGTCTCTCACGGTAAGTCAGATCATGGTTCAGGTCGATGGAGTGGTGGTCAATGTTCTTGAAAACGTCGGGCTGGTCAGGAACTTCAAGACACTTCCGGAGCAGGGAAATGTGGAAGACATTATGAAATTCCGACAATTCCGGGGGCAACTCTAGCTGATAGGCTACTTCTCCACGACGGGCAAGAATCTTGAAAGGTCCGATATATCTGGGTGCCAACTTTCCTTTGACATGGAAACGTTGCATCCCTTTGAGTGGTGTCACCCGAAGATAGACAAAATCTCCAGGCTGAAAGGTGACGTCACGACGCTTGGGATCGGCATAACTTTTCTGACGGGATTGGGCAGTTTTGAGACGTTCACGGATAAGTTGAACTTGCTCTCGGCTTCACGGAGGGTATCTGGTCCAAACACTTTTCCTTCTCCGGTCTCGGACCAGTTCAGGTGTACGACACTTCTTGCCGTAAAGTGCTTCAAATGGGGCCATTTGCAGACTGGACTGATAACTATTGTTATAGGAAAACTCTGCAAACGGAAGGCAATCTTCCCATTTAGAGCCATAGGATAGGACACATGCGCGAAGCATATCTTCCAGAATCTGGTTTACTCGCTCGGTCTGTCCTCCAGTCTGGGGATGATAGGCTGTGCTGAATGATAAGTGGGTTCCGAGGGCTTCGTGAAGAGCTTTCCAAAAACGTGAGGTGAACTGTGTGCCTCTGTCAGATACAATCCTCTTAGGCACTCCGTGCAGGCTTACTATCCTGGAAATATACAAATCTGCTAGCTGATTTCCTCTATAAGTGGTGTTGACAGGAATGAAATGGGCAACCTTGGTCAATCGATCAACTATGACCCAGATTGAATCATGGCCTCGGTTTGACCTAGGAAGTCCGGTAATAAAATCCATTCCAATTTCATCCCATTTCCACTCGGGGGTCTTAAGGGGTTGGAGCAATCCTGCAGGGCGCTGGTGCTCCGCTTTGACTCGCTGACAGATATCACATTGGCCACGAAAGAACCAATTTCTCGCTTCATTCCATGCCACCAAAACTCTCACGAAGATCTTGGTACATCTTGGTTCCTCCGGGTGGATCGAGTATGGGGTATCGTGGGCTTCTTTAGGATCAGACCCTTGAGTTCCTTATCATCGGGCACACACAGGCGTCCTTTGAATCTCAGAACTCCTTCAGCATCCAAAACCAGGTGCTTTGTCAAGGGGTATCTTCTTTTTAATCCCTCGATACTCTCATGACTTCTGGGCCTCTTGATTTGATCCAACAGGGTTGGGGCTAACTCTAGGTTGGCAAGATATCCATGGCTAACCAGCTCAAGTCCAAAATCTTCAATCTCCTTAAACAAGGCTGGTTGCTCTGCTTGGATTAGGGCATTCAGGTGCAGGGCTTTCGGCTTAAGGCATCGGCAACTACATTGGCTTTTCCGGGATGGTAATGAATTCCGACATCATAGTCCTTAATCAATTCCATCCACCTTCTCTGTCTCAGATTCAACTCCTTCTGAGTGAAAATGTACTTCAAGCTTTTGTGATCTGTATAGACCTCACAGCGATGACCCACCAGATAGGGTCGCCATGTTTTCAAAGCAAAAACCACAGCTGCTAACTCCAGGTCATGGGTTGGGTAATTCTCCTCATGCGGTCGCAACTGTCGAGACAGGTACGACACAACTTTTCCTTCTTGCATCAGAACGCAACCAAGTCCGAGACGTGAAGCATCACAATACACGTCGAAACTCTTGGTGACGTCCGGCATGATTAGGATTGGGGCTGAAGTTAGTCTCTTTTTCAGTTCTTGAAAACTATCTTCACACTTCTGGGTCCATTCAAACTTCTTATCCTTCTTCAACAACTGGGTCATGGGTTTGGCTATACTGGAGAATCCTTCAACGAACTTGCGGTAATAACCTGCTAGTCCGAGAAAACTTCGGATTTCAGTCACGCTAGTGGGTGATTTCCAGTCTAGAATGGCTTTGATTTTCTCGGGGTCAACAGAGATTCCTCCTGCAGACACCACGTGTCCAAGGAAGGCAACTTCATTAAGCCAAAACTCACACTTGCTAAGCTTGGCATACAGTTGGTGTTCTCTGAGGGTCTCCAAAACTAGACGAAGATGTTCAGCATGCTCTTCTTCGGTCTTGGAATAGATGAGAATATCGTCGATGAAGACAACCACGAACTTGTCGAGGTACTCCATGAAGATCTTATTCATGAGATTCATGAAATAAGCAGGGGCATTAGTTAAGCCAAAGGACATAACGGTGTATTCAAACAATCCGTATCGGGTGGTGAAGGCGGTCTTGGGAATGTCAGACTCTCGAATCTTCAACTGGTGATAACCTGTCCGAAGATCGATCTTAGAAAAGACTCGGGCTCCGTTCATCTGATCGAACAGATCCTCGATCTTGGGCAGTGGGTACTTGTTCTTGATGGTTACGTCATTGAGCTTGCGATAATCCACACACAGGCGTGTGGTACCGTCTCTTTTGTCCACGAAGATGATGGGTGATCCCCAAGGTGAAGCGCTTGGGCGAATCAGACCTTTGCTGAGCAGATCAGCCAACTGCTTCTTCAATTCCACCAGTTCTTCTGGGTTCATCCGGTAGGGTCTCTGGGATATAGGGGCTGTTCCAGGAATAAGTTCAATCACGAACTCAATATCCCGGTCTGGTGGCATACCAGGCAATTCCTCCGGGAAAACATCCTTGAATAGATGAACAACTCGGATCTCATCTAGAGCTGGTCGGGATATGCCTTCATGACATCTGGGTTGGGATTGGTTGGCTGGTGAGGCATACTCCACTTCAGTTCCCTGGTCTGTGGTGAGGGATACTGCTCTTCTAGCACAGTCTATACGACCATGATACTTTGCTAACCAATTCATACCCAGAATGACATCTATGCCTTGGGTTCCTAGAATGATTAGGTTAACTGGGAAATTTTCTCCTTCGATCTCTATGGGGGTATTGGGACAGAACCTCCGGGTTTCTAGGGTAGAGCCAGGGATTTGTATACTCATATGCTTGGGTAGGAACTCTTCTACCAAACCTCCTTTAGAGACAAACTCTTCGGTAACGAAGGAATGGGTAGCACCAGAATCAAACAGAACAGTTGCAGGTACTGAGTTGACAAGAA
This sequence comes from Poa pratensis, assembly GCA_947311845.1. Classification (NCBI taxonomy): domain Eukaryota; kingdom Viridiplantae; phylum Streptophyta; class Magnoliopsida; order Poales; family Poaceae; genus Poa; species Poa pratensis. Next base: position 23,853,993 of record CAMZMU010000069.1, read on the forward strand.
ACGTACCCAGCACAACATCTGGCGCTTCCTGGGCTTCCTCAGCATCAATATGGTTCAGGCGGCCTCTTGCAACAGCGGCATTGCCACGGGGTGCAGCATTCTTGCCGTTTCCATTTCCATTACGGCCTTGCCCCGGGGTGGGTGCTGGTGCATTGGGGCGCTGAACGTTTTCCTTGGGATTGGGGCATTCTCGGGAGTAGTGACCCTTGTTGCCGCATTTAAAGCAGACAACGCTGGTAGTAGGGGTAAAAGTGTGGGTGTTTCCTCCGGGACGATTGTTGCCATTGGGGCGGTAGTTGTTGTTGGTGTTTGGGCGGGGGACATGGTTGCTGTTGTTGGGACGGTTGGGATAGTTGGTACGTGGAGCTGGGGGTGGTTGGTAAACTGGCTTGGGGGCTGGCTGGAAGGTGCGGGTTTTCTGGCTGCTGGATCCTTCCTGAATAGTCATCCTTCTCTTGCGGCCTTCAAACATGGATCTGCGCTTGGTCTCCAGCTGAATGGCCTTGTCCACTAGTGACTCCAGATCACGGAAGTCATGGACAACCAAGGCACATTGCATCTCATCATGGAGTCCGTTCAGAAAGCGCTCCATCTTCTTCTTCTCCGTGTCGGTATCTTCAGGAGCATACCGAGCAAGATCGGTAAACTCATCCAGATAACCGACCACATCTCTGCCTGCCTGCCTTAGCTTACGGAACTCGTCTTTCTTTCTCTCGAGAAGACCGCTAGAGATGAACTTCTTGCGGAATTTGTCCTTGAACTCCTCCCAGGTAATGACATGACCCGCTTGCTGGAGGGTCTTGGTAGTTTCCCACCAAGCTCTTGCAGGTCCAGCAAGGTAGTGGGTAGCATACAGGACCTTCTCATTCTCTCTACCGAGGCAACTTCCAGGTCGTTCTCGATAGTGCGTAACCAGTCATCTGCTTCCAGGGGATGAAGTCCCTTGGAATAGGTAGGCGGTGTGGTCTTCTGGAAGTCACTCAGGGTAGAGCGCTGATTTCCACCCTCGTCGCCATTGCCATTGCCACCATTGTTGTTCTGGTTGGCGTGGGCAGCGGCAAGTTGCTGCAGGGCGGCGAGATGAGCTTGACGCTCTCCCGGGCAGCTTGGCGATCCTCCATGATGATCGCAGCAGTTGGGCAGGGTTGGTTCCGGCGGTGGTGGTGGTGGATCGCGTGCTGGTTGTGGCGAGTGTTCGTCATCCTGGAATAGATACGATATAAGAGGCAAGGCAACAAGGCTTTGGCTAAGGAGATAACGATAAAGTCACAAAGGGAGTGGTTGATGAAACACTAGTCAAACAAGACTATCACATTTATTCAACACAATCATCACATCAAGGAGTTCACACATCAAGCTTACAACATCCTACTACACCTAATGCACATACTACATGGTTTCCATAGGAACCATCACATAAACTCTACTCGCATAGGGGGGGTCGACACAGTCCTAAGGTAGTGCTCTCATCACTCGACTACTGAGGTGGAACCTCAGGCTCGACGATCTCAACGTCTGAGTCGTAGGGTGGCTCCTCGGGATCCTCCTCCTCGAGAACTGGCTCAGACGGATCCCCCTCCTCGTCGACTATCTCCTCCTCGTCGTCCTCCTCCTCGTAGTCCATCTCCTCTAGGAAGTCCTCATCATCGCTGATGAAGGCACTGTTCTCCTTGCGGAGATCCTCGCCCTCCTCCTCCATCTCGTTCGCCTCTGCTCCATCTCGTCCTGCTCCGCTACCTTCTTGCGGAGCTTGACGATAGTCCTCCTCTGACGGGCCAGCTTCAGGCGGAGATTGTCATTCTCCCACTTCAGCTGGGTCTCACGGACTCGGGCATCGTCGAGGGAGCTACGCTGGAAGTGGACCTTGAGTCTAGCGTCGCGCAGGTTCTCCTGGGTGTCGTGAAGTAGAACCTCCATATCGGTGATGTACTCGCCGAAGAGAGTGTGCTGCGCGGTGTAGGTGGGGTTTCCCTCATCGTCACGTCTCCCGAAGTACTGGAAACGAGTGCCAACCAGCTCGTCCTTGTGCTCCTCACAAAGGCGGGCTAGCAGCCTCTGCATAACTCGGGCCAGACCATCAACCCAAGTAGAGTCCATCGTGGTGTAGACCAAGTCCCTGGAGCGGGGAGGCTGAATCCTGCCTCGGACGGACGACTTGATGAGCCAGGCCAGGTTCCCATCACCGAGGGAATCGACCTGAGTTCCCTCAAACTCTGGAACAGGGCGTCCCAAAGTCTGGCTCAACTCGTACAAGTCCTGCTCGAACATCAGCAGGCCATCCTTCCTAACTTGGACGAACTCGGTGACATTGGGTGCCATCTACAGGTTTAAGCAAAATTTTAAGTTAGTTAAGTGACATGAGTACAAATGTAAACTTAATGGAGGGAGTGTGCAAAATTTTAAGGGTTAGAAAAGATAACTCTTAATGAGTGTAAGGTTTTTGCATAAATGGGAGGGTTGGGGAGATAAGAAATTTTCGAAAATACTTCACTCCTTTATTTTAAAATTAACTTTTATAACTCCTAGCTAACGCCCATGTTAACTAAGGTCTCCTAAAGTCAGGATGGCTCTGATACCAGCTCTGTGGGGACCCCGGACTAGCTGTCCGAAATACCCGATTATGCTTACCACAACGATCCCATGATCAGTCTGTCGTTGCACATAATCTGAACTGAATACCACAGTTTACACCCATACAATACCGGTTTTAAAGTCTTACAAGCAGGGCCATACGGCCTAATTATACATAAGTGCCTTCAAGGGCCAAGCATCTTTATTCAGCGGAAACTACGGTAGTAGAGCCAATCCATCCTAACAACACCCGACAGGCAGCTGACTTGTGAAGATCCTAGTTCGCATAGACGTCGCCGAACTCTCCTTCAACGTAGGGCTCCTCGAGATCTGGCTAAGACAATAGCCAGGGACGAAACCAATATGAGTACATTTGATTGTACTCGCAAACTACCCCTACTTGAGTAAGCACTAGTTTCTTAAAACTTTTACTTAATTTTAAAACATCTCTAAAATTCTACTGAAAAGGATAAGAAGAAGTTTATAACTATTCTTTAAGAAATCGCCCCTTTTAGTTACTTCTCCAAAACTTCTCCTTTTCCGACCATGTCTCAAACATGGTGCCAAGCCACAAAATAGCCTCGTACCAACTCATTGGTACAGGTAAGAAACAACATCTTCACTTCCCACACTTTCCAAAACTTGACTCAAAACTTGCACATGGCCTTAGTAGTTCTTCCCAACTGTCCATATCCGAGGACTCGGCTATTCGAATAGTTTTTACCCTCTGCAGAGGTAGCACGCTTTTCCCACACCCATCCGGTCACTCATCGTGTCAGCCACGTCCCGCCATACCAGGGGTATGCGAAGTTGAGTTTCCGGCCGTAGCCTGTCCTTTGCTCATGCTAGTATAGGACCCTACCGCTACGAAACATTCCATCGACACTTAAATCCTCAGAAACTAAGTGTGAGGACTCGTAGTTCTGCCCGGCGAATTTTAATGGCCCTACAAATCCTCTATCTCCAATTCATATCAGCCCTTAGGCGTTCTTCTCTTTAGAGGACCCGGGTCAGGGGGTAGGTCCTCAGACCATCCCCTCATGGAACGAGGTTATCCTCGTTATTGAGGCATCCAGTACTAACACGAGCAAATTATATGACTACGCCCTTTTCCATATGTGGGTAAATGTGGTCGCACAGATTTTTGGCTGGGGATGTAAGTACAAGGACACAATGTGCATTTTCATAAACATCACCAATCTCCATTTCTCCTCTGAATACCGACTTTTCGGCATTTCAATTCCCTCCAAGTACTTTCAAAGGATTTTGAATAAACATTATTTTTCCCATCCTATAGTTTTAAATAACTACCTTATACTTCTACATAGGGTGGCAAAATAGTTTTCATGTATTTGTAAAAAGGGTTTTCCAAAATCATTGATACTTTTGAACAACTCCTGAGATTAAAAATAGATGTATATAAATGCAAGCTCAGTGAAGTAGCTTGCCTTGTTCAACAAAGTGGTACTGGTCCGGATCTTCGAGTTCAACGAAACCTCCTTCCTCGATGAAACCGTCGGCGGTATCGTCTAAACGTTAAGCAAGCAAACCAACAATCACTACTCTAACTCAAAACATCACCACAACAATACAAGCACAAATACTATAAATATCTACTGCACACACCAACAACACAAGGTGGTTTCAATTTAATTGAATTAAACTTTATTTAATTCTTTTTAAACTAAGGCAGAAACTAGTTGTACACCAAACAATTCACCATTTATTCTATGTTGGTCACAAAAATTTAAACTAAATTTCTATGGATAGCTACTGATGTGTAGAAGACCACCCAATTGGATTGAGGTCATTTGGAGTTATCAAACTCCCTACACATTTGTTTTAGTTCAGAAGGTTTTTAATCAAGTTTTAGCTACCAAACAAATTAGGTTGCTCCAAAAATTAAATCCTTTTAGGGATAACTAACCTTGGTTGTATGTGACCTAACAAAATTGGGTTTAGTTTAATTGGACCTACTATTAATTCACACTAATTGGTTTAGTGCAGAAGGGTTTACTGAAGTTCAACCAAAGGCTAAGGATTTTACACTGCTCAATTAATTCTACCAAAATTTGGGGAGCTAAAGGATCCTAATACAAAGCTACCAAAATTGGTTTCAAGTTATTTGGACTAATATAATCCAGAAACAAATGGTTTGGTGTTTTAAACCTTATGGAGCATTTTTATTAATACACTTTTATTATTTATTTAAATGAGATGAGACCACTTTGGTGAGTTAAAGAATTTTATAATCTTTTCAGAACATTTGAGTTTGATTTATTTGGATTCCTAGAACTCGAGTTATTGAATTTCAAAGTAGTGTCCAGTACTGAATTCAGAGAGGATTTAAATTCGAATTTACTGGATAAAGATGAGATCCCTGACGGGTGGGGTCCACTCGTCAGCGACTCAGTGGAAAATGACTCGCGCGCTGGTTTAAGTTTAAAAAGCTGACAGGTGGGGTCCACCAGTCAGTGTCTACTTAAACGAAACGGTACGCAGCCGTTGATTTCTAATCCAACGGCGCCTGGAGCTCGCGATCGACGACGACCACAAAGGGACGGCGCCGCGGCTCCGGCGACGGCGAGGTTCACGATTCGCTCACCTGGGAGCTGGGTGGTGGCGGCGATGACGGGGATCGACGGCGGAGGGAGTGGGGAGGTGCCGGGGTGAGTAGTTCGTGCTGGGACAGCTTCAATCGGCGGCGGCGTGTTCGGCTCCTCCTCCGCGGCCGTGGTCCAAGTCCGGCGAGTCCTCCGCGGCGCTGCTGTGCATGAAACACGGGCAAAACGCGGCGGGTGAGCTAGGGCGTAATGGTGAAGCTAGTGAGGGGCAGAGAAGAGAGGGGGAGAGAGCAGCACGGCTCGGCCGTGATCGACGCCCACCTTCTTCTCCGGCGGAACCTCGAGGAACTTTGGGGCAGCAGAGGCTTGGAAGCAGTGGCTCCGCCCTCCTGGCGGTGCACTGGGTGTGTGGGGGAGTGCAAGTGAGGTGTGTGAGGGAGTGTGGAGGCACGGGTGCGGTGGCCTTTTATCGGCGAGGCTCGGCTCGCCGTGGACGCAGTGCAGGGAGGGGTCTGGGAGTGGGAGAGCTCTGGGAGTGGGAGAGCTCGCCATTGGAGCAGAGCCGGTGCAGGTACGGCGTGGTGCGGTGGCAAACGGGGAGAGGATGCGGCGGTGTTGCTCGCTGACCTCGGCAGGGGTGGCATCGCGCAGCGCGCTCTGGCCGGGGCACGGCGAGGCACACGCAAGGGGGAGAGGGTGCTCTGCGGCGCTTGGGTCACCTCGAGCAGGCGCAGAGGGAAGAGAGAGGCGCGTTGAGCAGAGCGTGGTGTCGCGTCGCGGTCTCCTCTGCCTCCTCCACAGGGCGATCACGGGCGGCAGTGCGTGGCGTCGCGTCGCGGACAGTGAGCACGCCAGCGGTCTCTGCGGCGCTCGAGTCGCGTCGATCAGAGGCAGAGGGAAGAGGGTGGTGTGGCGGGCACGGCGCGGCGTCGCCTCTGCGTCGCGTCTGCGCTCACCACGGGAACGACCCGTGCGGCAATACGCCATGGGCGGCATCGGCGTGGCGCACGCGGCACTCAAGCTCCGGGTCAACTGGCTCGTTTCCATCGCGTTTCTTCACGTGTGTGAGGTGAGAGGAGGGAGTGGGAGCTACTGGAGTGCTTGATTGCACTGAATCGAGCTCCAATTTTGGGTTGGATTTTCGGTTCAGAGTTGAACATGGTGGTGATCACCATGTGCTCGACCAAATTCCCGAACCAAACCAAAATTTGAATTTCTAAAATTTCTTTTCATAGTTTGTTTCCAAATATTTTTCCAAGGTTTGTGGTACCATTGGATTATTTACTTTGGAAGTGTAGCTTGGTGGTTTTGATGATTTTCCAAAGTCAAAGAAACATTGGGAAATTTGAAAATAGAATTTAGAATAAAAATTTAAAATAGAAAGAGAGGGAAAAGGAGTAAGGATGAAAGGAGAGATCAAAACCTCTCCACTGAATTTTTTTGTTTGGAAGAACATTTTGAATCCTCATTTGAAGATTTAGTGTGACACTTGTCACATTATTTTTATTGTTTCTAACATCTGTTTATTTCTTTTCTTTTTCTTTTCTTCAGGTTTTTATTTATAGCAAGCAAAACTTCAAACAACCAAGTTCAAACAACACACATAAAATAACAAAAGTTTTTGTTGGCCCACAATTTTTGGCTAATAAAGCTGGGTTACAAATTTGGGATGTTACATCCGCTCTCCTGGCACGGCCTAGGAAGCTTGTGTACTGCATGGTAGACCAATATAAAGATAGTATATGCACCGAGTGGAAACGGTTCATCAAATTTTACCGGTGCGACCAAACTTGTGGATTGATCCAGCTGTTTTTGCATCTCACGAATCCAAAGAGAATCTAAGAGAGTGAGAGGCGATCGATGCCCAAGTCAGGCTGCATATAAGATATATCCTACTGACTACTGAACTAGCTAGATCTGATCGATTGTCCAACACGTACGTACAAGCCGGGGCCAGAGTAGAGATTTCTTGCACCCGAATTCCAGTGTTCCCGCTACTTTAAGAAAATTCGAAAAATATGTTTTAAAGTTTTAAAAAAATCTGAAAAAAATTATGCATGTTCTCGATAATGTATCCTATAGACGTGTAAAATCACAAAACAAAATACTTTGTCTTCCGACCTATACAAAAATAACAAATACTTTAAGAACATGCATGATTTGTTTCAGAATTTTTTGAAACTTTTTAATATAATTTTTGAAAAATTTAAAATAGAGGATCACTCCAGCTCGGGAGAAAAAAAACACTTTCCGCTGGGCCAGGCATATAAATAAGTAATTAATACGGCTTCTAGGATAACGACCATTAGCCAACCCAATGATAAATACGATATGCAGAGTGTGGATGATTGAGAGGAGCCATGCATGTGCATGCATTCATCACTTCGAAATATCAGTACAAGCTGGGGTCAGGCTATCTCGTGCATATATCTGGCTCAGTGTACGAACTATATACTGCCTCCGTTAAAAAATAACTGTCTTAGATTTGTCAAAAAACGGATATATCTAGACACGAAATATGTATAAATACATTCACTTTTATACAACTTTGAGACACTTATTTTGGAACAAAGGGAGTACTATACTCTGCCCAGACCAGTGTGTGAACGATCAAGACGGGCATGCATTCATGACCGTGAATGGAGGCGACGACGCGACGATGACTCGAAGATGGGTGGAAAAATACTGCAGATCCAGTGATCCAGATGGGTACCATACCATGCATGATGCATGCACCGCCGTTGTCTGCCTGATCGAGCTCGAATTGAACAAATACATCGAGATCGAAAGAGCATTATTGTTCTTAATCATGTTTTGATGTTGTTGACAATACAACGTGTGCTCCTAACATGTTGTTTAAGTATGAAGAAGTTGCTATATTTGTCATTGCCACGTTCGCGATTCGAAAAGGAGAAGGATTGGTCACTGCCTAGGAGCGGTAGTACCGCCAGGACCGGCAGTAGTACCGCTTGCACTGGGATGGGAAGCCGCAGCGGCAGTATTGCTCCCAGTACCGCATAAAACCTCTTCGGACGCAATGTGCGGTACTGGCGGAGGTACTGCCAGCGATAGTACCGCCCTAGGCTTCCTGGCGCAGATCGAGGCGGCGGTAGTGCCGCCCGCGCTACCGCATAAATCGGGTACCGGCCGCGGTACTACGGGCTGTAATACCGTCGACGCGGGATGAAGCTCTACTGACGGCTTTTGGCCGTCGGCATATGCGCTGTTTCCTGTAGTGAAATCAGGCTGCATATAAGATATATCCTAGTGACTACTGAGCGAGCTAGATCTGATCGATTGTCCAACACGTACCTACAAGCCGGGGCCAGGCATATATATAAATAACCAATACTACTTCTAGGATAACGACCATTAGCCGACCGATTAATAAATACGATATGCAGAGCGTGAACGATTGAGACGAGGCATGCATTTATCTGAGTGCCTGAGTCTGACCAGACCAGTGTATGAACGATCAAGACAGGCATGCACTACTTGCATTCAAGCGACGACGCGACGACGACGACCTGAGATCGGTGAAAAAATATAGCGATCTGCAGGACTGCACCTGCACGTCTGCACATGAGCACATCCAGATGGGGTAACATGCATGCACCGTCGTTGTCTGCCCGATCGACTTCGAATTGAAGTCGAGAATTAAGTGGTGGTTGGACGATTAAAAAAGGTGATTATATCCCTATCTTATCAGAGTTTAAACCTTAGATATGACATTGGTAAGCATGCATGTGGGATGGACACGAGACGACTGCTTCCTGCCAGCTCTCTCCTGACGGGACTAATTGGGATATTAAGAAACGGATACGAGATCCCAACGGTACCCACCTAATTCAGTTTAGGCACAATCGACTTGAATCTGATGCCTTTTCGCAGCTCATCTCCCCGCAGAGCTCCTGGCGGTCTCGATCGCTGGCAACAAGGCCCTCGCCGAGCTCTCCGCCATCGTCGACCAGGCCGCGCACACCGAGGACGAGGCACGCTGTGTGCATCGTTGGGGATGAAGAATCGAGGGAATTAGTCAGTGCGGAAGCAACAGAGCTACCTCTTCTCGTATTGCAATTCCGCCGAGGGGAAGGGAGCAAGTTCTAAGAGGCCGAACCTGTAGCCGTCGCGACGGGGGAACCAAGAGCACGGCCGCCCGACTGTGAGTGTGTCTCGTCGGTCGCCCTGGGAAGCTGGGGCCTAGGGTCTTCTCTTCGTGTGCGTGCGTGGATAGGTCGGCGGCGATGCTTCTGGCGGTGGCGCCAGTGAGGACGCTGGTCGTCGCATCTCCTTTTCTTCCACGTTCCCCAAATTTCTCTCTGTACGGGATTCATTCACGAGTAATAGAGATTTTAGTGGGTTAGGTGTGCTCGTCCCATCCATCCTGTACAGGATTAGTGGATTTTCTTACTGGGATAATTGGGTCTCGTAAGGTGGGATGAGATTGTCCCATCCCACCTGCAACTTTAACATTGACGTTTTTCATTTATGTGAAATATTATTAAGTACGTGAGAGGCGACATTCACATCGATAGCAGAGACGCCTATGATAACTTCATCAGTTTCAAAAACCGACAGTTGGCTTAATCTTTCGCGGATGTTTATGTGGTAGGATATGCGTATATGCCTTAATAAGGGTGAATATATACATGTGTATGTGTCAAAAAAAAGGTCGAATTGAAGTCATAAACTCGTTCCCGTGGTCCGCGTGGTCTCCACGTACACAGTGGATGGCCACGTTTATCCTGCTCGGACACGTATGACCTGTGCCTGTGCGACGACCCAACATTATCTATCTACAGTTCTACACATCTGTGCATGTCTGTGTACCTGCAGGCGTATTAATCAGTTGCATGTGATGAAGACTCCAAGTTGCTGCAAGTGGTATTTAAGCTAGGATATATACTAATTTAGCATTCGGAATTGACGTCTTGACGAACTTGGCCTGATCCGTCCACGAGCGGGTGTGCACGCAAAATGTTGGGTTCACTGAAAAAGACATACTCTCTCCGTCCAAAAATAAATGTCTCAAATTTGACAAAAATGAATGTATCTAGACATGTTTACATGCAGGACTGATGCGTCTCTCTACTAAAGCCATGCTCCCATTTTTTCCTGGTTAAATTCCTCCTAAACTCAACGTTTAGAGCTTTATGAGATAGCACATTAAAAACGTTGACATTTTTCCGTTTTACAACGTTGTATAAATGGGATACTGTAAGGATAGAGGGGTTCCAATCCACGTCTAAAGAAATCATCCTTTATCTTGATCAGACCCTTCAAAAATAAGCGAGTCGGTTGCCTTAGCTTGCATTTAGGATAATGTCTTACTCCCTCCGTGCATAAATATAATAAGTTTTAGCTATTCAACATGTTGCCTACATGCATACTAATATGAGTGCACAGACACATTAAAATATGTCTACATACATCTACATTTATGTGAATGTGGACAAATGTTAAAACATCTTATATTAAAAAACAGAGAGAGTATCTCTTAAGAATTTGATGGTCAGTAGCTCATGCCACACCCCATAGCCATTTGTTAGGCAGACTTCTATTTTTGTTTTCGAGCACCTCAATATCCAAACTCTCTTGGTCTTTTGGTTTACAAACAATAGTATTCCATTTTGTAAGTCTATATTTCTGATTTAATTTAGCACTTTGCCAAAAGAAGCGACAGCTATAAAAATCAAGTAGTTTCCGTACCTCTTTGGGTATTTCAAAGAAAGATAAAAGAAACATTGGAAAGTTATTAAGAACTGAATTTATAAGGACAAGACCCATATGAAATCATCTTGCCTACCCGGCCAACAACTTTGGATCAAACCAATTTTCGAAAACCTTCCATTCCTTGTTTATAAGTGTTCGGTAATGAATGAGAATACCAAGGTATTTGAAAGGTAAAGACCCGACCTCACAACAAAAAAATTCTAGTACTCTCCTTGAGAATCATTCTCCTCGCCAAAACAAAAAAATCGCTTTTACGAAAATTAATACTTAGGACGGTCAACTGCTCAAACAAACAAAGAGTCAACTTCAGACCAGTGAGCCGGCAACCTTCAAACAACCAAATGCTGGCATCGATTTCAACAACATGCGGTTCAATGCCATGTATTTACCCTTTCTGTCCTGCCTCTGGCCACCCAATGCGTTGAGTCGGCGGAGTAGGTGACGGAAAAGAGACGCGTCAAGAACGTAGAAGGACAAAAACATTGGCCCAACAACATTAGGTTGTTTGCAGGTCGCCGGCTCATGATGTCTACTACGCGCTTCTATTCCTGTAGACAGTGTTGGGTCTCCAAGTGTAGAGGTTTGTAGGATAGCAGCAATTTTCGATTAAGTGAGTAACCCAAGGTTTATCAAACTCAGGCATGTAGAGATCAAAGATATCTCTCTCAAGCAACCCGGCAATTAAGATACAAGAAGTCTCTTGTGTCCCCAACACACCCAATACTTTTGTTAGATGTATATGTGCACTAGTTCGGCGAAGAGATAGTAAAATGCAAGTGATATGGATGGTAACAAGTGGTAATTGTAATCTGTAATAAAAAAGGCAGCAAGCAAACATGTAACAAAAGTGACTAAAAACGGTATTCCGATGATTGCAAACAAGTCCTAGGGATCATACTTTCACTAGTGGTCACTCTTAAAAATATTAACACAATTAAACACATGCATGGTACTTCCTCTTCAACATGTAAATTAGGTGCTACTCGGGACTATTCTAACCACTAGATAAGAAACATCATTACTATTGTGTAGGGATACAAAAGCACACCTTAAAGTTCGGTCATCACAATTCATGCGTAGGTCTATCACCCCTTAATGTCCGAACACCACAATTTCATAAGACCATCCATAGAGTCACACACGCCACCCACACTGTCACCATGGTTTTGTGTTGTCAACAGTGACTCGGAAATTATACTGGATAAAACCAATTGAGCAACATATCCATAACACAATAAAGGGGAAACACCATATATGAATTCAACTAGATTAACAATGCTCATGATCACATAAGTTCACACCATGGGAGAGAGATAAACCACATAGCTACGGTACGAGCCCTCAGCCCCATGGGAGGAGGAAAATTCGTGGTCCTTTGTGACCTAGGTTTACTCCCTTTATAAATACTCTCGGATTCCCGTCATCCAATTTGTGGCTTCGGTATAATGGGGATATCTGGAGCGTCTGAACGCGGAGTGGCCCGAACTTTATGTCCAGGACGATTGGCGGAAAATTCTCTGCAACTTTCGCGACTAGACAATTTCCATTAGACGTCTTCTTCGGGTCGGTTCGGGGACATCTTTAAAAACTGCCTGGTTGGGACAGATTTCAAGAAATCAGAGTCCTGCTTCAACAAGGCTTCTTTTACGTTCTTGTCAATTTCCAAGTAATTCCTACACATCAAAGTGTAAAACAAGAACATTGTGCACTTTTGCAATTATTAATAGGTTAGTCCAATAAATGTCTAAAATGATATAAACTATAATAGAAACATGTAGCATTTGTTATAAAACAGGCATGAAACATAAAAAATTATAGATACATTTGAGACGTATCAGCATTTCCCAGCTTAATTCCTGCTCGTTCTCGAGTAGGTAAATGATAACAAAACAATTTTTGTAGTGACATGCTTCTAACACAATCTTGATCAAACAATAATGTAAGGCACATGAACTGAATGAAAGTGATCCAAGACAATGGTCTATAGTTGAAATGAAGTAAACAATGATTTACCATATGTAACATCTAAGTAAAAAAATTCATGAATAGTACTTTGGAGACTTGAAAATTATAAAACTCGTCATGCTTGATAGCTCACAAAGCAACATTCTTTCGTCAAACGTGTTTAACCAACACAATGGAGATTTAAGTTTTCAGCAAAAGGTTCAACTTGTAACATACTTATCAAATGATAATGTCAATGATGACCCACAAGTATAGGGGGTGTATCGTAGTACTTTCGATAAATAAGAGTGTCGAACCCAACGAGGAGCAGAAGGTGCTGACAAGGAGTTTCGGTAAAGGTTTCACTGTAAATGCTAGCAGACAAGTTTTTAGAGGTTTTTGATATAGCAGGTAAATAAAATGCGAGCAAGTAAAAGACATTAATAATAATTGTAGCAAGTGGCCCAATCCTTTTTAGAGCAAAGGACAAGACGGTTGGTTTACTTATGAGGACAAAATGTTCTTGAGGACACACGGGATTCTAGTCAAGTGCTTTCGCTTCACATAGTTGATTAATCTTTATTATTTTGATAAGTGTTGTGTGGGTGAACCTATGCTAATGCACCGCCCTTACTCGGACTAATACATACTTGTGATTATACCTCTTGCAAGCATCCGCAGTTACAAGAAAGTAATTAAGATAAATCTAACCACAGCCTTAAACTCTGAGATCCTACGCTCCCTTGTGCACCGGTATACTAACGGTGGTTTAGGTTTCTGTCACTCCGGCAACCCCACAATTAGCAACCAAATACACAATGCACTCCTCTAGGCCCATAAAGGTGAAGTGTCATGTAGTCGACGTTCACACGACACCACTAGAAGAATAACACCACAACTTAAATATCAAACCATTAAATATTACTCAACATAATTCCACTACTAACAGCGTGACTTCTCCCATGTCCTCAAGAACTAAACAAACTACTCACGAGACATCATATGGATCATGATCAGAGGTGATATAATGATGGATAACGATCTGAACATATACTTTAATTCACCAATAAAACTCAATAGCATCAACCACAAGGAGTAATTAACACCGGGAGAGTTTCCCCTATGAACTAAACAAAGTATAGCCCTAGATGTTACAGCGGAACGAGATGGTGCAGCGGTGATGGTGGTGATGGCGGTGGAGATGATGATGATGATCCCGATGAAGTCCAGCGCGATGACGATGAGGATGGCGATGATCTCCCCTCTCCGGGAAGGAATTTCCCCGGGAGATTTCTCCCTGCCGGAGAGCTTTTTCTCTCTCTGTGGTTTCCGCCTCGTGCAGGCGGCGGAATATTTTCTCACGGACTCTCCGTGTCTTAGGGTTTCTGGGGGATGAAGTACGCGAAGGGGGAGCGCTTGAGGTGGGCCAGGGGCACCACACCTGGCCAGGGCGCGGCCAAGGTGGGCCCCGCGCCCAGGGGTGGTGTGGGCCCCTCCTGGCCCATCTCAGCCTCCCCTTTTGGCTTAGTCCATCTTTTGATAAAATAGGAACATCTGTCTTCTCGGAAATATTTTTAGTGCTCCAGAAATATAGTGCCTTGACGTTGCTTTTTCCAGCTGAAATCTGACTCCGGCAGTTAATTATCCAATGATCATCAAACATGCAAAATAAGACAAAATAACATAAGTAACTCCTCTTAATATGAAATATATCATTGAATAACAGTAAATTATGCTATAAAATAGTGATGCGAAATGGACGTATCAACCACCCCAAGCTTAGACCTTGCTTGTCCCCATGCGAAAGCTGAGCTCAGTAAGCTAGAACAAAAGTTTATGGAGTGAAGCGTCGATAATAAAGAATACGGACAAGAAGCATCAGTAATTACTAAACAACACACTCATTTTAAACAGCAACTACTCTTCATATAACCTAACTTGAACATGAGTAGTGAAACAACCACAATAAAAATACACGAAGGAAATTATAGATTAGTAATGGCACACTTCATTCTTGGTCATAGAACAATAAGCAATCAATACTTATCTTTCGAAAGGAGTCTTTATATTAGAGCTTATATTGCAGAATTTCTACACTCAATTATCACACCTTCTTTACAGTCATTGATAACTTGCAAAGCTATATTCTTAGAGGCAAAAGTATTTGTGCTAAGACAAGAAAGGATAAAGAACATGATCGACAATATTAACGATATATATGGTTGAATCACAACAACTCAAATGCTTGCTCAAGAAAGAAGGAAATAGGTGTACTGACTCAACATGAAAAGTAAAAGAAAGGCCCTTCGCAGAGGGAAGCAGGGATTAAGTCATGTGCTAGAGCTTTTAAGTTTTTGAAATTATATAGAGAGCAAAAATTAAGTTTTGAGAGGTGTTTGTTAATTGTCAACGAATGGTGGCGGGTGAAAACAATATTCTCCCTGTCAAACAGACTTTTAAGAGCGGCTCCCATGAAGGACGTTATTTCTACCAGCAAGGCAGATCACCCCTCTTTCTCTTTGGTTTACACACATTCAGGTATTTCACTGTTTGTCATTGCTTACTGATGAATCAGGGCAAAAGTGTGAAGAGAATTAATTGGTTAAAGTTGTAATTAATTGGGACTGGGCACCCCGTTGCCAGCTCTTTTTGCAAGTTATTGGATAAGCGGATGTATATGCCACTAGTCCAGGTGTAAAGTCTGTTTGACAAGCAGAATAAAGCATAACCACACTACTTCCTCTAGCAAGGTCATGTAGCAAGCATAAAAGTTGGGGGATACACACAAATATATATAATAGAAGCAACCATGCTATCTTCCCTGTAAGCACAAATGTTTTAACTCAAAGAATACTAATCTTATTGGCTAGCAAGAAAGAAAGATAAAGGGATAATATTTTTGCATGTAATTCCCTCCTTCTACTTAAGTTTTCATGGTATTGCTACTAATGACCAATACTAAGTTTGCCACAACTAATATAATTTACTTAATGTACCCAAAAGTGGCGTCAATACTAATGGCAAGATCAGCACATAAAGAAGATTGCAGGCTAAAATAAAATGTACCGAAAGTAAAGGTGGAACTTCTCATTAATATTCTGAACAAGACACACTCAAACCAACGGATACATGGATAACTAAAGGATTGACACTCCACATCGCAAACCATCTTATAAGATAACTTCTCTACTCATGATATGACCACGAAATTATAAAAACGAAAGGATAAAGATGATACTGGGCACTCCCCCAAGCTTGGAACAAGCCAAGGGAGTGCCATTACCCCTCGACGATTTAGGCTTGATCCTTGGTGGCGACGGTGGTACTACGGCGATCGGGTTAGGAAACGTTCGAGCATCCGGCGGAGCCTGTTATTCTCATCTTGAAGTATTTCCACCTCAGCTCTCAGGATACGAAATTGGTCACAAAACTCGTTCGTGGTTCGGAGAGCTTCAGCGGCTGCAGGGAAAAACCGCAAATCTGGAATTGGTGGGGTGACTCCCTGCACATTATGAGAAAAAGCACGTTGAGGATTAATTGATCCCACAAAGGTGGAGTTGCTCGGCCTTGATTCTCCTTGTTGGCGAGGCTGGCCAGCTTGCACCTCCTCTCTGATGCTTCGATCCATGTCAGCTCTCCTAGCAGCAATCTCCTCCTCCGTCGCCCAACCGACGAAGGTTCCCTCTTCCACATCGCGTTCGAGTTCACGTCGGCGCCTTGCTGCATACTTCTCACCGTACTCCTCGCGACGCCATGTAGGGACTTGAAATTCCTGTCAGAACAGCTTGAAAACGAAACACGGCGAAAACACGATATACGGACCTCGGAGATCCGGGTGATTATATAGCAAAAAGTTTTACGACAAAAGGAAGGTACAGGACGAAACGGGGTCGGAGACGGGCTCCGAGGTGCCCACACGCACCCACGGCGCGGCCAGGGTGGGGCCCGCGCCCAGGGGTGGTGTGGTGCCCTCGGGCACCGTTTCCTACCCTTTTCCGACTCATAATTTTCCATATTATGTAAAAACAATAAATATTTAGGTTGAAAAGTAAATCGCGAACTTTTTCTTACCGAAACTGTTACCTATTCCAAATCAGCTTTTGCAGTTGTCTGAATTTGACTTTTTATAAAATCCTCTGGAGTTACCACTTTGATAAGATCAACATCTTCATTATAAGAATCTCCAGAAATGTAATGCTTGAGTCTTTGACCATTAACCACTTGTGGTCTGTCCCCATCTAGTGAATTGATTTTAATCGCACCTGAGCGATAGACCTCCTCAATGATATAAGGTCCTTCCCATTTTGAAAGTAATTTTCCTGCAAAAAATCTGAGACGAGACCTATACAATAAAACTTTTTCACCTACGTTAAATTCTCTCTTAAGAATTCTTCTATCATGCCATTGCTTAACTTTCTCTTTAAAGAGCCTAGCATTTTCATAAGCTGCATTTCTCCATTCATCTAAAGAATTCAAATTAAGCAATCTCTTTTTACCGGCAAGTTTAAAATCTCTATTAAGTTCTTTCACCGCCCAATAGGCTTTATGTTCTAATTCTAAAGGCAAATGACAAGCTTTTCCATAAACCATTTTGTAAGGAGACATTCCCATAGGATTTTTATAAGCAGTTCTATAAGCCCACAAAGCATCGTTAAGCTTTTTAGACCAATTTTTTCTAGATTTATTAACAGTCTTTTGCAAAATAGACTTAATCTCTCTATTTGACAATTCTACTTGACCACTTGTTTGGGATGATATGGTGAAGCAATTCTATGATTAACATCATACTTAGCTAAGTTTTTCTAAAAGCACCATGAATAAAATGAGAACCCCATCAGTCATGAGATATCTAGGCACACCAAACCTAGGGAAGATAATATCTTTAAGCATTTTTAATGATGTCTCACCATCAGCACTAGAAGTTGGTATAGCTTCTACCCATTTAGTAACATAATCAACAGCAACAAGTATGTGAGTATAACCATTTGAGGAAGGAAAAGGACCCATAAAGTCAAATCCCCAACAGTCGAAAGGTTCAATAACAAGAGAATAATTCATAGGCATTTCATTACGTCTACTAATGTTACCTACTCTTTGACATTCATCACATGATAAAACAAATTTTCTAGCATCTCTAAAAAGGGTAGGCCAATAAAAACCTGATTGTAGAACCTTTTGCGCAGTTCTATCTCCAGCGTGATGTCCTCCATAAGCACTTCCATGGCATTTGCTCAATATTTCTTTCTGTTCATACTCAGGAACACATCTTCGCATAATGCCATCTACTCCTTCTTTATACAAATGTGGGTCATCCCAAAAATAATGCCTCAAATCATAAAAGAACTTTCTTCTTTGCTGAGCTGTAAAGGTCGGAGGCAAATACTTGGCAACAATAAAATTAGCATAATCAGCATACCAAGGACTTTCGCGTGAGCTTACCTTTATCGCAGCCAATTGTTCATTTGGAAAACTATCATTAACAGGTATAGGATCATCTGAAATGTTTTCTAATCTAGACAAATTATCAGCAACAGGATTTTCAGCACCTTTCCTATCTACGATATGTAAATCAAATTCTTGCAGTAAAGTACCCATCTTATGACCTAGGCTTAGCATCTTTCTTTTCCATAAGGTATCTAATAGCAGCATGATCAGTGTGAATAGTAACTTTTGAATCAACAATATAAGGTCTAAATTTATCACAAGCAAAAACAACTGCTAAAAATTCCTTTTCAGTAGTAGCATAATTCTTTTGAGCGGCATCAAGTGTTTTACTAGCATAATGAATAACATTTAACTTCTTGTCTACCCGCTGTCCAAGAACAGCTCCTACAGCAAAATCACTAGCATCACACATTATTTCAAAAGGTAAAGTCCAATCAGGAGGTTGAACAACAGGAGCTGTGATTAAAGCTTTTTTAGAGTTTCAAAAGCTTCCTTGCAATCATCATCAAAAACAAAAGGTACATCTTTTTGAAGAAGATTAGTGAGGGGTTTTGAAATTTTAGAGAAATCTTTAATAAACCTCCTATAAAAACCGGCATGACCGAGAATACTACGGATACCTTTCACATCCCTTGGACAGGGCATTTTCTCGATTGCTTCAACTTTAGCTCTGTCCACTTCAATACCTCTTTCAGAAATTTTGTGCCCTAGGACAATTCCTTCATTAACCATGAAATGACATTTCTCCCAATTAAGAACAAGATTTGTCTCCTCACATCTCTGCAAAACTTTATCAAGATTGTGCAAGCAATTATCAAAGGAAGTTCCGTAGACGGAAAAATCGTCCATGAATACTTCCACAATTTCTTCACAAAAACCATGAAAAATAGCAGACATGCATCTTTGGAACGTAGCAGGAGCATTACACAAACCAAAAGGCATACGTCTATAAGCATAAGTTCCATAAGGACAAGTAAAAGTGTTTTCTCTTGATCTTGTGCTTTAACAGCAATTTGTGAGAATCCAGAATAACCATCAAGGAAACAAAAATGGTTTTCTTAGACAACCTTTCTAACATTTGATCAATAAAAGGCAAAGGATAATGATCTTTCTTAGTTACTTTATTGACCTTTCTAAAATCAATGCACATCCTATATCCCAACTACTACTCTTTGAGGAATAAGTTCATCATTTTCATTTGGTACAACAGTAACTCCTCCTTTCTTAGGGACACAATGCACAGGACTTACCCATCTACTATCAGCAATAGGATAAATTATACCAGCATCAAGAAGTTTTAATACCTCATTTCTTACCACTTCTTTCATCTTAGGGATCAAGCGACGCTGATGCTCAACAACAGGTTTTGCATCGGGTTCAATGTTGATGGCATGTTGACATATAGTAGGAGAAATCCCCTTTAAATCATCCAAAGTGTATCCCATAGCTCCTCGATGTTTCTTTAGTACTTCTAATAACCTTGCTTCTTCATTACCTGAAAGTTTAGAACTAATAATAGCAGGATATACTTTCCTTTCATCAAGATAAACATACTTAAGATTATCAGGTAACGGTTTTAAATCGAAGACAGGATCTTCCTTAGGAGGCGCTGAGGTACCCAAATCTTCCACAGGCAAATTATGCTTAAGTATTGGTGGTTGACGAAGAAAGGCATTGTCAATCTCATTCCTCTCCTCCATAAATACTTCACTTTCGTGTTCCTCCATGAATTGCTGCAAGGCATTGTTAGGAGCAACAGCAATAGAAGCAAGTTGTTCAACTTGAAAATTCTCATTAGGCAATTCAGTTTCATAAAGTTGTTTACCAAACTTAGAGAAATTAAACTCATAAGATTCTCCATTAAATTTAGTGTAAATTTTCTCTTTCTTACAATCTATAATGGCACCACATGTATTCAAGAAAGGCCTACCAAAAATAATGGGACACGCTTTACTAGCAACAGAACCAAGTACTAGAAAATCAGCAGGGTATTTAGTCTTACCACATAAAACTTCAACATCTCTCACAATACCAATTGGGAGATAGTTTCTCTATTAGCAAGCTGAATAACCACATCAATCTCCTCAAGTTCGCAAGGACCAATTTCATGCATAATTTCTTTATAAAGATCAAAAGGAATAGCGCTAGAACTTGCACCAATATCACATAAACCATAATAGCAATGTTCTCCTATTTTGACTGAAAGCACAGGAACACTTGTTTTCCTAGCTCTACGGGATGTGAAACAATATTAGAGGCATCTTCACAAAAGATAATATGTCCTCCTT
The DNA here is from genome assembly GCA_947311845.1 of Poa pratensis. Classification (NCBI taxonomy): domain Eukaryota; kingdom Viridiplantae; phylum Streptophyta; class Magnoliopsida; order Poales; family Poaceae; genus Poa; species Poa pratensis. Next base: position 23,874,538 of record CAMZMU010000069.1, read on the forward strand.
CTACATTTTCAGTTACCAAATCCTTTACTATTGCTATTGTGGGTTCTACCGCTATTTGTTCAGCAGGTTCTAAAGCTTTCTTTGCACTTTTATTAACCACACTAGCTATGATAGAATGTTCCCTAATTTTAACAGGAAAAGGTGGTTTCTCAATATAAGGTTCTGGCAAGATACGATCAACTGTATGAACTTCAATGTTTTTAATATTGGCAGAATTAGTATTATCTTTGTAAGGCAAATGATACTTATTGCAACTTTCTTTAGGAACATCAAGATAAGAGGCAAAAGCCTTGTAACAGTTTGCAATAACTTGAGAATCAAGACCATACATATCATAGAGATTACGAAAATTATCAGTATTCATAAAAGTTTTAATGCATTCGTAATCATGCTTTATACCTGATTCTCTACCTTTGTCGTTCTCCCATCCTTCAGTATTTTCCTCAATCCGATCAAGAAGGTCCCATTTAACTTCCTCTTTATTACGCGTAAATGATCCAGCACAAGAGGTATCCAATAGAGTTTTATCTTGAAGAGAAAGCCTTGCATAGAAGTTATCAATAACAACATTACCAGGAAGCTCATGAATGGGGCATTTGAGCATTAATGATTTCAATCTCCCCCACGCTTGGGCAATACTTTCTCCATCATGAGGCCAAAAATTATATATATGATTCCGATCTTGATGAATTTCACTAGGAGGATAAAATTTAGAATAAAAGAGAGGCACAATCTCCTCCCAGCCAATAGAACGCCCATTTTTCAGCATCCTATACCATTTTGCAGCTTTACCAGTCAACGATATAGAAAACAATTTCTTCTTGACCTCTTCCATTGAAATACCTGCACACTTGAACAACTCGCATAATTCATGAATAAATAGCAAATGATCCCCAGGAGGGACAGTTCCATCTCCTGCATAGCGGTTATTCGTAACTCGTTCAACAATTTTCATAGGTATTTTAAATGGAATTACTTGATCAGGTGGTTCCTCTTCTACTACCTTAGCAGTGGTAGTAGTATTTCCAAACAGGGATTCAAATGGAGATCTCTCCATGATAAAATAAAGTAGCAAGCAGAAATAAAAATAGCACCTACAGTAAAAGTTTCCCTTACCAATTCCACTTACCAATAGCGCTTCACTCCCCGGCAACGGCGCCAGAAAATAGTCTTGATGACCCACAAGTATAGGGGGTGTATCGTAGTACTTTCGATAAATAAGAGTGTCGAACCCAACGAGGAGCAGAAGGTGCTGACAAGGAGTTTCGGTAAAGGTTTCACTGTAAATGCTAGCAGACAAGTTTTTAGGGGTTTTTGATATAGCAGGTAAATAAAATGCGAGTAAGTAAAAGACAGTAATAATAATTGCAGCAAGTGGCCCAATCCTTTTTAGAGCAAAGGACAAGCCGGTTGGTTTACTTATGATGACAAAATGTTCTTGAGGACACACGGGATTCTAGTCAAGTGCTTTCGCTTCACATAGTTGATTAATCTTATTGTTTTGATAAGTGTTGTGTGGGTGAACCTATGCTAATGCACCGCCCTTACTTGGACTAATACATACTTGTGATTATACCTCTTGCAAGCATCCGCAGTTACAAGAAAGTAATTAAGATAAATCTAACCACAGCCTTAAACTCTGAGATCCTACGCTCCCTTGTGCACCGGTATACTAACGGGGGTTTAGGTTTCTGTCACTCCGGCAACCCCACAATTAGCAACCAAATACACAATGCACTCCTCTAGGCCCATAAAGGTGAAGTGTCATGTAGTCGACGTTCACACGACACCACTAGAAGAATACACCACAACTTAAATATCAAACCATTAAATATTACTCAACATAATTCCACTACTAACAGCGTGACTTCTCCCATGTCCTCAAGAACTAAACGAACTACTCACGAGACATCATATGGATCATGATCAGAGGTGATATAATGATGGATAACGATCTGAACATATACTTTAATTCACCGATAAAACTCAATAGCATCAACCACAAGGAGTAATTAACACCGGGAGAGTTTCCCCTATGAACTAAACAAAGTATAGCCCTAGATGTTACAGCGGAACGAGATGGTGCAGCGGTGATGGTGGTGATGGCGGTGGAGATGATGATGATGATCCCGATGAAGTCCAGCGCGATGACGATGAGGATGGCGATGATCTCCCCCTCCGGGAAGGAATTTCCCCGGCAGATTTCTCCCTGCCGGAGAGCTTTTTCTCTCTCTGTGTTTCCGCCTCGTGGAGGCGGCGGAATATTTTCTCACGGACTCCCGTGTCTTAGGGTTTCTGGGGGATGAAGTACGCGAAGGGGGAGCGCCTGAGGTGGGCCAGGGGCACCACACCTGGCCAGGGCGCGGCCAAGGTGGGCCCCGCGCCCAGGGGTGGTGTGGGCCCCTCCTGGCCCATCTCAGCCTCCCCTTTTGGCTTAGTCCATCTTCTGATAAAATAGGAACATCTGTCTTCTCGGAAATATTTTTAGTGCTCCAGAAATATAGTGCCTTGACGTTGCTTTTTCCAGCTGAAATCTGACTCCGGCAGTTAATTATCCAATGATCATCAAACATGCAAAATAAGACAAAATAACATAAGTAACTCCTCTTAATATGAAATATATCATTGAATAACAGTAAATTATGCTATAAAATAGTGATGCGAAATGGACGTATCAGTCAACATAAAGTTTTCATGGTTAGACGTAAAGATAAAATGTAATAGACTTGTACCACAATTGATAATATGCGTTTTCTTGAGAGATAAAGATTGGAAGGAAAACTGACTCAACATAAAAGTAAAAGAAATGCCCTTCGCAGAGGGAAGCAGAGATTAATCGTGTGCTAGATTTTTTGGTTTTTGAAAGTATATAGAGGCATACAAATATTTCTTTTTAGAGTGGTGCATACTATGGTCAACGAATACTAGTAGAGTTCTTGATATCTTCCATACCAAATAAATTTTAAGAGCGGCTCCCATGAGGAACGTTATTTCTGCAGCAAGCAGATCATTACTCTATCTTCTTTGTTTACACATGCAGATGCTTTACTGAATTCTCACGAACAAAATGTGAGGAGAGTTTTTTGATGAAAGTTGTAATTTATCTTTTATGGGGCTGGGCACCCCGCTGCCAGCTCTTTTTGCAAAATTAATGGACAAGTAGATGAAGCATACAAGTCCATGGAAAATTTATTTGACATGGAAGATAACAAACCCAACTACTACTTCCTCATGAGCTTGGAAGCAGTGGCACAAAACAGGAGTAATAACATTTTGAATATTTAAAGGTAGCACACGAAAAATTTACTTGGAGTGGCGAGGAAATACCACATGTAGGTAAGTATGGTGGACACAAATGGCATGGATATTTGGCTCAAGGATTTGGATGCACGAGAAGCATTCCCTCCCAGTACAGAGTTTTTAGGCTTAGCAAGGTATCAAGCAAACACATATCATCAACCCAATACATGACCACAAGATATACATTAAGCATAACCATTAGACCTCATACTGTCTTCCTTGTCAACCAAACATGTTTTTACAAAAAGAATATCTAAACTTTGAGAAAATACGAATCAAAACAAGTGTCATAATTTAAGCTTTACGGTGTTTCTCCACTACATTGTTCTTAAGTAAATGATCCACAAGTTTAAACATTTAATCTAATTCATCTCTCAAAACAATTGACAAGTATCAAATTATTCAAGACAATGACCCACAAGATTATGTAAACTTCTTTCTTTTACCGCTTCCTACATTATAGTTTCCCTTTCAACCAAACACCAATCAATTTATTTGAACAAAACTCTCTAAGCAAATACGCATGAAACACAAGAGAGCATTTCCTAACTATAAGAAACTAATAGCTCTGAACAAGAGATACATGAAAAACAAGAGATAGAAGCTAAAATAAATAAAAGCTAAACACTCTACACATATAAGTGAAGAACATGAGTATTTTATGAGAAAGCGGAGCGTGTCTCTTTCCCACTCAAGAATGTAATGATCCATTATTGCAAATGACCAGCAAGCAAAACAAAACAAGACTGAAAGCAAAACACAAATGACGCTCCAAGAACAGCACATATTATGTAAAAGAATAAAAATATAGTTTCATGGGATCGTCCTGATTAATTGTCGGGCATCCCCAAGCTTAGACGCTTGAGACTTCATGAATATTTGGTGGAGGTCCAGGGGAGCCTCCCCAAGCTTGAGCTTTAATCCGTTCTTGATCTTCTTTCATCACCTCGTTCTCTCAACACTTGAAAACTTCCTGCACACAAAACTTCTCACAAACTCATTAGAGGGGTTAGTTTTCAAATAAAATAATCCAACTTCAGTTCTCATTTTGCACATTCATACACTTGTTACTAAACATTGGCTACTGCCGCAAAGATCTAAGCGATGTTCTAAGATCAAAAGAATCCACTTTGCTCATAAAAGAAGCAATGCAAAAACAAAGACATAATCTGTCAAAATCAGAACAGAACGTAAAGATGATTTTTTTCGGGATACTAGGACACCTCGAATAAGAAAACTTAAAACTAATGAAAGTTAGACAAAACCCAGATGCTTGCTGTCAAAACTTTGCAGCTCCAGATCACGTTCTGTGATTTTTTGGATTTTTGTATGGTGACGGACAGAAATCTGTTTCTGGACAACAACTCAAATTTTTTAGTTTCCTCTCATTAGAGGCTATTCGTGGCACAAAAACAAAAATAAAAAGATACAAGTGAGTTGTTACAGAGGTAACATCACCCAAACACAAAGAAAACAAAAGAAAACTGAAAACAAAAATAAATGGGATGCCTCCCATAAGCGCTTTTCTTTAACGCCTTTTAGCTAGGCACAATGATTTTTTAATGATGCTCATAAGAATAAGAGTTGAAACATAAATGATAGCATCATGAAGCAAATATCAAACTCATTTAAGTCTAACCCTCTTCCTATGCATAGGAATGTTGTAAGAAAATAGATCAATAAAACATAAAGTGACGAGGTTCTGCCCGATTGATGGAACAACCGGCAACGTGAAAGAAGAAGCTTTTCCTGCACGGATGTGTTTCACGCGGAGGGTGCCTGTGGCAGATATAGCTTTTGATGGGGCACTGACTCTAACTGAATTGTCCATGAGCGTCGGCTGAAAAAGTTGGGGGGAGGGAGGGGGGAGGGGGAGACGGCTATTTCTAACAATGGTGAAATTGGCCACTATTTTAGGAACAAGCGAGGAGTGTGTCAAAGAGACGCTCTCTCGCCTCTACTTTTCAACTTCGTAGTGTGGCCTTATCTGCGACGTTGTCCGCGGCATGCTCGGCATGTCATATCAAACATGATCCCAGGGGGAATCTCCCACCTCCAATATGCAGATGATACGCTGATCCTGATCCAAAATTCAGATCTTGAAATTACAAACCTGAAATTCCTAATGTTGTGCTTTGAAGACATGTCAGGTTTGAAAATCAACTTTCACAAGAGTGAAGTTATCGTGCTAGATCTACCCGCCCAAGAACAACGTAGAATTGCAAATATGCTATACTGTAAGCTAGGAGATTTCCCTTTCATATACTTAGGACTTCTAATCTCCGACCACAAGCTAACCATAGAACAATGGAACTTCTTGATCAAAAAATTGTCGGCCAAAGTGGAGGTATGAATGGTAAGATTACTCTCCTCGGGCGGAAGACTAATTATGTCAAATGCCTTCCTTGATGCTATTCCTATCTTTGCCATGGGCTTGTTCCTGTTGCAGGACGGTATACACGAAAATTTCAATGCTATTAGAGATTCTACTATGAAGGATCTGGCCCGAAACGTAAATACCATATGGTCAATTTGCCTGCTCTGTGTCTCCCAATAGACGGTGGGGGTCTAGGTTAAGCAATACAAAGAATATGAACAAGGCTCTTATGCTGAAGTGGATTTGGAAGCTGTACCAAGAGGATGGCTCTATCTGGAGCACGTTGATCGGAGCTAAGTACCCGAAGGCCTCTAATATCTTTGGCAACTTGACCCAAGGAGGGTCGCAGTATTGGTGAAGTATACATAAATATAATACTTGTTCAAGTTGGGGATCAAGCACTAGGTGAAAAATGGGGCTCGCACTCAGTTTTGGTCAGACTGGTGGGTTGGCGATGGGCCTCAGAACGATTGTTTTCCCCGCCTGTTTGCCATCTGCGATAATCCTGATGTTCTACTGGCCGAGTCGGTCTCCCCTGTCGAGAACATGGTGGGTTTTCAGCAAACTCTTGACCCTGCTGGTGCTGCCTAATGGTCATGTTTATTCAGATGTGGTCGAACGCGACAAGGAGCATATATTGGAGATGGTGGATCTACACCTCGCTAGCACCAAGTCATGGTCATGCTTAATTTCTTTGGGTAGATCTATGATCTGTTTCAGGGAGGCCGACATCATAGTTTCTATATTTCAGCACTTTGGGAAGCTGTTGCCGCAACAATTGTAATAACTATGTGTCTGGAACCTTGGGTGCTTTATTAATTCAAACCAGGGCATTTTCATCCCTTTTATCTAAAAAACTCATCACATAGAACCATTCCCATGCCCCCAGTTCTTCAGCTTGTGTGGATACCGGCCGAAAAACCATAGTTTGTTTCCCCTTTTGCAAGTTGTCAGCTGATACCACAGGAACCAATTCTATGTAGCTACATAGAAATCTCAATGAATCTTCAACATGTGGCAGGGGTTTATCATGCGTTACCTCATTACAAGCATGCCACACCCTCCAAGTTAATAAAAGCACATCGTCCACCATCTCCTTAGGTAGCTTGAGGAGTAAGGACTTGAACCACATATGTCAAATGTAGATGAAGTTCCGGGTCAAGTGGAACTAGAAGAAAAAGTGACTTTTACCATGTCCGATTTTTATGATAGAATGGCCTATTTTCGTGGCTAAAACGGTTTTTATCACGTTAGGCATACCATGGTAGAAGCCACGTGACTGAATTATCTACCATGGCTCCAGAATCTGTGGTAGATGGTTTCACATCAAGCACTGGAAAACTGCTATGATAGATGCATAAAACAGAGACCCGAACGGAGTAACAATAATGATGCTAATTCAGACGTCATCCTGTTACCTGACGTGGCATCACCGAAACATAGCAAGTGACGTGACACTACATAGAATGCGTCCATAAGTCCACATAATCATGTTTTGTCTGACGTGGTAGTTATTCTACCACGCGTGGCAGATGACCGGCCAATTATAAGCCCATAATTCTTAGGCAGGTCGGCCCAACAGAAAGCCCGCTTAGGTTAAGCATGCCGACACATTTTGATTAGGCAGGTCGGCCCATTAATCTGCCAGGTGGGCTGCCGAGTGGCACATTTATTGTCACCATATGTTTGCTTGGCCCGTTTTCTCCCTTCTTTAGTCCCATTTAGGAAGCTTATTAGATAACCCACTAATTAGCGAAAATGTTTACCGATGGTCCAAGAATATTCGGCAGGTTAATTGGCTAAATTAAGTTTGGAAATCGTAATTAATTATTACATAATGTCGACCAATTTTAAATTACATTAGAGTTGATCAAGCACAACACAATTTAGATTGAAAGTTCTCTATCAAAATCTTACAACATGTAATTAACCGATACTCTCCTTAAGGATTGGAGCAAAAAGTTTGGATTGAAAGATCTTGAAGATGTTCACTTATCTTTAGGAATTAAAGTTCAGAAGGTAAGGAATAGACTTGTGTTAAGCCAGGAAAAATATATCAAAGAAGTGTTTGCTCGAGTGGGTATGCAAGATTGCAGGGCCTCTTCTAGTCCTCTGTCATCTTCAGAAAAGATTTGCCGGAGCACGAGGATAGCACCAAATACAAGTTTATGGTTGGTGCATGCACTACAAATTTAACCGTTACACATTTTTATATTTTTTATGAAGTTCACAAAGTTTTTCAATACCTGGATGCGTCTGCTACTTTGGATTGGACTGCTGCTAAGCGTATTTTGAGTAATAGCAAGTATACACCAGGTGTAGGATTGACTTTCAGCCGATCAAGTTCCACCTTGGTTAGTGCATTCCTAGATGCTGATTGGACATGATGTTTTGATGTTCGTCGATCCACCAAAAGGTTTGCTATGTTTTTTTGGGAGTACAAACTTTATTTTACGAATGCAAATAAGCGAGTTGCATTTTTCAAGATCAAATACTGAAGCATAATATAATCAATTGCAAATGGTACAACAAAAATCATTTGGGTCCAGTCTTTGTTTGAAGAACTTGGAGTCAAGCAAGCTTAGCCTTCATGCTTATACTGTGACAATTTGGGTGCTAATTACTTGTCAGCAAATCCTGTGTTTCATGCAAGAGTTAAATGCATCGAGATAGATTTTCATTTTGTTTGAGAAAGAGTTCTCAACAAACTATCGGAAATCTGCTTTGTTTTCTTAGAAGATTAAGTTGCTGATGGTTTTACAATGCATATCCCTGTTTGAAATTTTGAGGAGTTCAAACATAATCTCAACTGTAATTAAGGAGTGTGTTAGAGTTAAACATGTAGTCATATTGTAACCAACTCAGTTTAGATATAAGAACCATAGGTTGAGTCGGTTTTAAATCTTTCCGTATTTTTTTTGTAATGCACATATATAAAAGACCAATATAAATACATTGTATATGCACCGAGTAGAAACAGTTCATCAAATTTTACCCATGCGGCCAAACTTGTGTATTGATCCAGGCATCCAGCTAGCTGCTTTTGCATCTCACGAATCTAAAGAGAACCTAAACCTGTGGTGTGAGAGAGTGTAGAGAAATCTAGTAGAGATTAGAGAAGGCACATGCACGAATGTTGAAAGAGGGGTGAGAGGGGTGGTATATATAGACTAGAAATATAGCTGTTGGAAATCTAGCCATTTGAAAATATTGCTGCTGAAAATAGAACTATTTGAAAAATCACTGTTGAATGGAAGTTACAAAAATACTATTAAAATATAGCAGATAGAATATATATGTCCTGGTGTACACCTTTCACTGAAAAATTAGGAGTATAAAAACTAGGAAGGTGTAATGGATTATGAAGGCCCCAAATTTACAGTAGCCACAAACCACTCTCCGCTCGAGATGCTCTAACATAGTGAGAGTGGATGGCGGGATGGCCTAATCAGCCTGGATAGAAGATAAATCCTGCTGAGATAGCTATAGACCCGATCACTAGTAGGGAAACCCTATATAGGTAGGTTGTCACTCTGTGGCGCACCCTTAATTGGTGCGCCACAGAATTTTTTTTGTGGCGCACGTGGTTTAGTGCGCCACAGAAAGTCACATTTCTGTGGCGCACTAAACCACATGCGCCACAGAAATTAGACATTCTGTGGCGCACCAAGCCTGGTGCGCCACAGAAAGTCACATTTCTGTGGCGCACATGGCTAGGTGCGCCACAGAAAGTTATATGGGGGCGGGTTAAAATTTGAAAAAAAAAATCTGTGGCGCACCTGGCAGGTGCGCCACAGAAAGGTGACATTCTGTGGCGCACCAAGCAGGTGCGCCACAGAAAGGTGACATTCTGCTTGGTGCGTCACAGAATTTTTTTTCTCCAACTCCCACCCACCCACCCACCCACCCACGTGGATCGCCTTTTTAGTCTTGCAGGAAGTAAAAGAAAATGATAAAAATTTCAATAAATAAAATCCTTTGACATGTAGTTAGGTTTGAATGTCTAGTAGGTATAGAAATTTTGAAATATGAATTTTGACCTTTTCTGCAACAAACAGGAAAAAAAACTTGTAACGGCCATAACTTTTGCGTACGACGTCGAAATAATGCAAAAAATATGTCAAAAAAATCGTGAGAAAAATCCGAGTTCGAATCCACCGGGTTTTACCCGGTCAGCAATTCACAGATTTCCCAAATTCCAAAAGAAAAAAAAAGTTATTTCAAACAGACGATTTTTCGCGGCAAAATCAAAAGAAAGAAAAAAAATTAAAAAATTCAAAAAGTCCAAAAAAAGACACAGAAATGTATAACAAAGAAGATTGTTGAGTTTTTTTGGATTTTTTTTGAAGTATTTTGACTTTTTTGAATTTTTGGATTTTTGATTTTTTTTGGAGTTTTTGAATTTTTTTGGATCTTTCGAAACTTTTGAATCTCCTTTTGAAACTTTAGAAGTTTTTGAAAAATCTGAAATTTAAAACACACATTTATAACACATATACACATACAAGACTTAAGAGGGTTCAAATGATATATATATCAATAAGAATTTGAGTAGCACAATGGTAGGTGAACTGGGTGGAAATTAGAAGTTAAGCGTGGTAGGGTTGGAGCAATTTGAGGATGGGTGACATAGCGGGAAGGTATCAGTTCAAAAAATATGAAAATAATTCCAATAATTAGGATTTTTCATATTCTGATTTTTCTGGATTTTTTTTTTGAAACTTTTTATATATTTTTGCATTTTTTGAATTTTTTGAGAATTCTGTAGTGCACCAGACCAGGTGCGCCACAGAAATGTGAGAATTCTGTGGCGCACCAAGCCAGGTGCGCCACAGAAATAATTTTTGTGGTGAGAATTCTGTGGCGCACCCAGCATTTCTGGGGGTGCGCCACAGAATACCAAATTGGTGCGCCACTAATAGCCTTTTCTGTACTAGTGGATCAATTATCCGTACAATCCGGGACCATGCATATCAATAAGTAATACCACCAAAAATAGTACAGTACTCCTACTACTTCTAGGATAACGACCATTAATATTGGCTGACCGATTGATAAGTATGATTCGAGTGTGAACGATTGAGACGAGTGCATTCATCAATTCGAAATATCTTGTTGTCCGACAAGCACCTACTGGTACAAGCTGGGTCCAGTTATCTCAGACTAGTCACTGTGGGAGTAACATAAGCAGTAACATCATTGCCACGTAGGTAAAAAATCTAACGTGGCGAGTAATTAATGAGGAGAGAGATGATTGTGGTAACATCACATATTTCAAGGTAAGATTTGTGTACAACCTAATAAATAAACTTGTGAATGACACTACACACATGTTACTCCCGGAACGGACTCCTCTAACATGGAGGAGAGAAGTCAAGTAAGCTACAGTACTCTGACTTTTCTCCTTCACATCCATATGATTAAGCCTAAAATTACTTGAATTAATTTGCTAATTAAAAATTTAGTGTATACATTTACAATAATTACATATACACAAAATTATGGTGCAATAAAATTAATTTTAGATTTATTTGTATAAACAGTAACGGTGTACAGTACATGCTACAGGAGAATACACACAGTACTTGCTACAGTACTCTGACTTTTCTTCTTCATTTTACACTAACTTGTACTGTAGCTTACCTGACTTCTCTCCTCCATGTTAGAGGAGCCCGTTCCGTTACTCCCCACTATAAAGATAGTAACTTAAAGTACTCCCTCCATACCGGTTTATAGGATGTATTCTCGAAAACAGGTTTTTCCAAGAATAAGATGCAATTTAGCCAATTAATGAGGTATTAGGAGAGAGGAAACGGAAGGTAACCAATGCATGCACATTAATTTAGTCGATTAATGAGTAATTAGGAGAGAGAAAATGTATGCAACCAATGCATGTCACCAATTGTGCTATTCAAGTATCATGTAGTTAGTGCATTATTAAGTTAGTAAGATAAAGTAGTATCATGTGGATACCACTATGAGCAGTCTTATGCATACATCTCACTGAGTGTACTGCATTCATACATGTATGATAAGTATGTTAGTTTTTACTCACGTTGAAATATCTAGTTATCCTACAAGTACCTAATAGTACAAGCTGGCCGGGGTATCTCATGCATACTATACGCTAGCCAGACCAGTGTGTGAACCATCAAGACGGCCGGGCTCGATCTTCGGATCTGGCGGGTTCCAGTTGGTGCTTTTGTGCTTCGTCGCCGCCAGGAGTCTAGAGCTGGCGGTGGCCGTGAAGCCTTGGTTCTCTACTCCCTCCTTCCGTTTCGGCGAGATCTTCGTCAGGGAGGTGGTGGAGCGGTGTGTAGTCTCTTCCTCCGTGCAGGTGGTCGTCAAGGCGACGTTGATGGCCGCGTGTGGTGGAGTCCCTGTCCTCCGAGCTCGTCGTCGTCTCTGCAGCATCCTCTCCAGTGCTGTTGCTGAGTTCCGGAGGGGCTGTGATGGAGATCGTGGTGTGGAAAATCTGAAAAAGAAGATGGAAGTGGTGTTTCCAGGCTCTGCGTCGTCGGCGACGTCATCGGCGGTTTGCTCGGCGACTTCCCGCTGGCCAGGAGGCTGTCTCCGATTGAAGATGCGTCAAGGAGCAGCGGCAGCGGCGCGCCACCGACGGCCTCCGTGCGTTGGCGTCGGCGAGTTCCAGAAGAAGAAGATGAAGGACCTTATTGTAATTTTGATTTCTTTCTGGACCTTTCTGTAAGAGCAGAGTTTTAATGCCACTTTTATTCTCCGCAAAAAAAAAGACGGCCGGGCATGCACTGCATTCATGCATGACCGTGAACGGAACAACCATCAAACGACGACCTGAGATCGGTGCAAAATTATACGTGAGCTCGAATTGAAGTTCATAAACTCGTTCCCGTGGTCCACGTACGTAGGACCATGGATAAGCTTGTACACAGTGCATGGCCACATTTATCTTGCTCGGACACGCAAGACCGTGACTGTGCGACGACCAAACATTGTCTACACATCCATGCAGTGCAGGAGTATTAATCAGTTGCATGCATGTGAAGACTACAAGTTGCTGCAAGTATAGTCAGGGGCGGAGCTGGATTAATAGTAATCCTGATGCCCTCTTAAACAGCTTGATGTATATTTGGTGGCCTAACCTAATGCAAAATGTCATTTTTGGTGGTAAGTAAGGTTAAAAAGTTTCTTGCACCCTGATGCATGTGCATCAGGGTCAACCCAGCTCCGCCCCTGAGTATAGTATTTAAGCTAGGATATGATGATTTAGCATTCGGGAGTTTAAGAAAGAGTTCTTAACAAACTATAGGAAAGTAAATCTACCTGAGAAGATCAAATTGCTAGTCCCAAGACAGCCACCACAGACACACACAAAATAGACTATATCGTGTGGGCGACGGGTTGTTTCGTTTGTGTCTTTCTTTTGTACAGATTGTATAGTTTTTGGACCCGGTTTCCCTTATAAACTGGATCAATTCTTTATATCTATTCGGAGCGGTGGATACGACCACCTTATACCTCAAAAAAAAGACTATATATCCTATATTGAGAGCCACAACCGTGTACCACATACATGACATCAACCTGAGAAGATCAAATTGCTAATGAATTTACAAAACCTCTGCCTGTTGACAAATTTGAAGAGTTCAACCATAGACCAACTTGTAACTGAGTCTGCTCATAGTGGGGAGTAACATATAGAGCAGTTTAGATAACCAACTCGGTTTAGACAACAAAAAAATATAGCGACCCGATCTGCACCTCCAGATGGGTACCATGCATGCATCCACGGTCCTTGTCTGATCGAGATCGAATTGAAATCTATGGTACACACGTTTATCCTGCTCTGACACGTAAGACGACCCTTTCTGTGCCTAGCCTGTGCGTGTACTATTAATCGATCAGTTGCATGTGAAGACCCCAAGTTTCTGCAGGTATTTAAGCTATGAATCTAGGATATAAAACTCTCTCCGTCCAAAAATAACTGTCTTAGATTTGTTAAAAAGTGGATGTGTCTAGACACAAAACATGTATAGATATATCCAATTTTATACAATTTTGAGACACTTATTTTGAAACGGAGGGAGTATTATACTTTATTCGCAAAAGAAAAATGGATTTGATCTGCACCTCCAGATGGGGTACCATGCATGCATCCACGGTCCTTGTCTGCCTGATCGATCGAGATCGAATTGAAATCTATGGTACACACGTTTATCCTGCTCCGACATGTAAGACGACCCTATCTGTGCCTAGCCTGTGCGTGTACTATTAATCGATCAGTTGCATGTGAAGACCCCAAGTTTCTGCAGGTATTTAAGCTAGGAATCTAGGATATGATATTATACTTTATTCGCAAAAGAAAAATGGATTTGGTATTACTATACTAGTTTGGCATGCATGAGTTGCATCAGCATTGAATAAAATCAGCCCCTCCCTCACGACGTGCACAGAAAATGTTGGAGGTGATGTCTATCCCATGCACACGAAGATGATTATATATATATATATATATATATATATATATATATATATATATATATATACGTTCCTTAAAAAATATGCTTCATTTTTGTTTATGCATATTTTCAAATCTCTAAATTTTTATCATTTTCATGTAGTCCATAATATAAATAATTTTGCTTCGCAATTTCCCATGCTTGTAAAAATCCTAGTCCTACTCCAACATTTATATTAGATTTTTTTTTGGTAATATATTAGAATTTTTGTGTAGTCCTACTCTAAAAATACATAAATCCAATTTTGTGTAGTCCTACTCTAAAAATTATTTTCCATGCTTGTGTAGCCCATAATATAAACGCAGTCGTGGAATGATTCACTATGTATTGCATTTAGAGATTAGTGGGACTCGACTTTTGCTAACACACAACAAAAATGATGTGTGAAACCGATAGAAACTGACGTACCTGAAATAAACCCTGAAAAACTATGTTTAACATTCCAAAATATATAATCTATGTGAGGATAGACACTCCATCACGCTTCGCTTTGATGCTTAGCACAACGACACAAATGTGTGGGAGAAACCCTAGCCGGCTAGCCGTCAGCTGCGAGACCTCTCCTACGTACCATCTCTCCTTCCCTTATCTCCACTAGAGCCTAGAGGGTACATCAGCCGGACGAACCCTGCATGGCACAAAGTTGCAGTTTCTAGATCAAATACTAAAGCATAATGTAAATCACTTGGAAATTGTACAACCCAAATCATTTGGGTCCATTCTTTGTTTGAAAAACTTGTAGTCAAGCGAACTTAGCCACATCATGCTATGGTGTGATAGTTTGGGTGGCACGTACTTGTGAGTAAATCATTTGTTTCAAGCAAGACCTAAATGCATTAAGATATATTTTTATTTTGTTCGAGAATTCTGAAAAAACTATCGGAAATCCGCTTTATTTCTTTTGAAGATCAAGTTGCTGACGGGTTTACAATACATCTCCCTGTTCAAAATTTGAGAAGTTCAAACATAATCTCAACTTGACCAACTTGTAGTTAAGGAGTGTGTTAGAGTTAAACCTCTAGTCATATTGTAACCAACTCAGTGTAGATATAAAAACCAGAGATTGGTCGGTTGTAAATCTCTCTGTAAAAGCTTGTGTACTGCATGGTAGACTAATATAAAGGTCGTATATGCGCCGAGTGGAAACGGTTCATCCAATTTTACCGGTGGGACCAAACTTGTGGATTGATCCAGCTGTTTTTGCATCTCACGAATCCAAAGAGAATCTAAGAGAGTGAGAGGCGATGGCCAAGTCAGGCTGCATATAAGATATATCCTACTGACTACTGAGCTAGCTAGATCTGATCGATTGTCCAGCACGTACGTACAAGCCGGGGCCAGAGTAGCGATTTCTTGCACCCGAACTCCAGTGCTCCCACTACTTTACGAAAATTCGAAAAATATGTTTTGAAGTTTCAAAAAAATCTGAAAAAAATCATGCATGTTCTCGATGATGTATCCTATAGACGTGTAAAATCACAAAACAAAATACTTTGTCTTCCGACCTATGCAAAAATGACAAATACTTTAAGAACATGCATGATTTGTTTCAGATTTTTTTGAAACTTTTTAATATAATTTTTGAATTTTTTAAAATAGAGGATCACTCCAGCTCGGGAGAAAAAAAAACACTTTCCGCTGGGGCCAGGCATATAAATAAGTAATTAATACGGTTTCTAGGATAACGACCATTAGCCAACCGAATGATAAATACGATACGCAGAGTGTGGATGATTGAGAGGAGCCATGCATTCATCACTTCGAAATATCAGTACAAGCTGGGGTCAGGTTATCTCGCTGGGTGTACGAACCATATACTATACTCTGCCCAGACCAGTGTGTGAACGATCAAGACGGGCATGCATCCATGATCGTGAATGGAGGCGACGACGCGACGACGACTTGAAGATGGGTGGAAAAATATTGCAGATCCAGCGATCCAGATGGGTACCATACCATGCATGATGCATGCACCGCCGTTGTCTGCCTGATCGATCTCGAATTGAAGTCAAGAATCAATCCGTGGTTGGATGATTAGAAAGGTGGTGGTATTCTTAACCTATCAGAGTTCCAATCCCAGGTGTCAGTTTCTTATTTAGCCGAAATATTTTTCAGTAAGAGGAGACATTCACGTTGATAGTGAGACGTCTATGATACTTTTTCAGAAACCGACATTCGAAGGTGTTTATAGCGTAGGATATGCGTGTACGCGTTAATAAGGTGAGTGTATACATATGTACAGTATGTGTCAATTCCATGAAATCGTTGCCGTGGTCCCTTGCGACATGTGCCTGTGCGACGACCCAACATTATCTATCTACAGTTCTACACATCTGTGCCTGTGCGTGTACCTGCAGGCGTATTAAGCAGTTGCATGTGATGAAGACTCCAAGTTGCTGCAGGTCGTATTTAAGCTAGGATATACTAATTTAGCATTCGGGAGTTGCATCAGCATTGAATAAAACTCAACATAAACATGAGCTGGTGTGCACAGAAAATGTTGGGTTCATTGAAAAAGAGATACATGCATGACTGATGCGTCTCTCTACTAGGTGAAGCCATGCTCCCATTTTTTTCCTGGTTAAATTCCTCCTAAACTCAACGTTTAGAGCTTTATGAGATAGCACATTAAAAACGTTGACATTTTTCCGTTTTACAACGTTGTATAAATGGGATACTGTAAGGATAGAGGGGTTCCAATCCACGTCTAAAGAAATCATCCTTTATCTTGACCAGACCCTTCCAAAAAAGCGAGTCGGTTGCCTTAGCTTGCATTAGAAAGAATTTGATGGTCAGTAGCTCATGCCACACCCCATAGGCATTTGTTAGGTAGACTTCAATGTTAGGTTGATCTCCCAGCCAAGATGGCCCAACGGCCACTTGGGCCTTGATCCCGTGCCCTGATCGGGGGCCCAACCCTACAAGGTTGGTGGGCCCCGTCGCACAGCGCTATAAAGAGGATGGTGGGGGCCGGGGCTCGATTCACGAGGTTGGTCTGCGTGCCGCCGTCTCCCACATCTAACCCTAGACCGATCGAGAGGGTGCGCTGCCAGCGGCGGGATGCACCACCGCCGTCCTCCACCATGGACTCCTCGACGGGATCGTCAAGCCACAGCGAAGGTTTGCCTCTCCGATCTCTCCATCTCACTGTTTCGTCACATACACATATGTTCTACCGAAAGATCTACACCTAGATGTTTTCTAGGATACAACAATGGTATCAGAGCCATCAAGGGTTCTAGATTCTTCGGTAGCAAAGAAACAGAAAAGAAAAGCAAAAGAAAAAGGATCCCCTCCCGAAACCCTAATTGCAAAAGAAAGGGCAAAGAAAAAGAACTCACCGGAACTCACCGAAAAAGGTGCGCCGCTGCAAAGCCGCGCCGTTCCTCTCGATCCGACGCGCATCGGCATGCCGAGGCATCGGAAGAAGAACACCACCCTCACGGGGCAAAGAAATCCACCCCGCAAGGGGCAAAGGGCGCCACAGCCACGGGTGGCGGCGCACACGCCACGTTCGACGGAGAAGCGCGCTGGTTCAAACGTAGCACGCTCCTCCGGCGAGCGCAGCGCAACGCCACCGCGTGCGGGTCGACGAACGACGGGAGCGGACGAGCTTCTCTCTCGGGCGCAAAGGGAAAGAAGAGGGAAAGGGGAAGGACGCGCGCGGCGCGGACGTCTTCCCCGCACGGGATGGCTGTCTCCGGCGGCCGGCCGGCGAATTTTTTTCCGTCACCGTCATGCAGGAGCGACCGTGGGAGAGAAAGGCAGAGGCGCGGGGGGGGGGGGGGGGGGGGGAAATGAGGCTAGGGTTGACCCGGGACGGCGTCGGGCTGGTTTGATCCTGCGACTAACGCGGACAGCCGTCCGATCGCGATGGACGGCCAGAATGCGCCCTGGCGAAACCCTAAACCCCAGCACGGGCCAATGGGCCGAAAGAAGCAGGCCGTGGGCCGGATGGGCCGCGAACTGCGTCGCCGCGCGCAGCAGCTAGCGCTGCCGCTCACGGGCCGTGGGCCGCAGTTATGCGTCGCGCGGTGCGACAGATAGTAAAAAGCTATGGGCCTCCTGTTTTTTTTTTTCGCACAGAAAAAGTTTTTTCTGTTATTTTTAACAGAAACAAGTTTTATTTTGTTTTGGTCCATTTTTTTGGGCAAATTTAATTCTGTTTTTCCTATCCAAATTTATCCAACGAAAATTTTGTTTAGGAAAACAGAAGAAAGAAAAGTGAATACTTGTTAAAAGTATAAAAGTTTATGAATTACTATTTATTTATTTAAAGTTTCCGCTGCAAATAGTTAAAAGAAATTGCATAAGAGCAATAAAGTGAGAATTAAAAGCATGATTGAAGTGATATTAAAGATGATTATGATTCTGTTATTAAATGACCAACGTTGTTAATAGCATGATCATAATTTGTTTATTATGTGTTAAAAGGTGCATTTAATTCTTTTATTGCCCAACGATGATATAGTTTTAATTGCACAAACGGTTGTGTTTAGAAAACAGAAAAGTAAAAGTAATGCTTCTGAAAAGTACAAAGTTCATGGAATTTTTATTTCATGTTTTCCGCTGCAAATAAAGAAAAGTGAAGGATAAAATAGAATTAAAGTGAGGATTAATGTTACAGAAATTATTGAAACAATTATGATCCTGTTATTTTACGACCAACGTTGTTAATAACATAATCATGATTTGTTAATCGTTGAACAGTGAAATGTTTGTGAAATACAGATAATATTTTACAGTTTCTGCTGTAAAGTAAAAGGACTCTCCTCTAATTAAATTGGAACCAACGGAAAATTTAATTAGAGAGGAGGAAAAAGAGAAATACTTGTTTAACAGATTAATTATGGTATTGTTATTTTCTGACCAACGTTGATGATAGCAGTACTATAATTATATGAGTTCTATAGTCAAAGGGCTAGATCTCTGATAATTTTTGCATGAAAGTGATCAATTTTCAGAGAAAAGATAAAAGATCAAGAAATGCTCTTGAACTATAGAAATATGTATATTTCATGTTTCCGCTGAAATAGAGTTGATGATAATGTTATTTGCAAACAGAGTTCTTTATTGCAATAGAAATATTATCATCATGTTGTTTATGAGTTTTATACATTGATTCTATTTCTGCCCAACGGTGATGTAGAATTAGTGTAGAAAGATGATGTTTCATTCTAATTCTGCCCAACGGTGATTTAGAATATAGAAGAAAGTTTTAAAATTTTAATGTGCATATCTTTAACCAGACCAACGTAGGGTTATTTTTATGCTCATTATTGTTTATTATTATTGAATATTTTCTCAGACAAAGATTCTCATGTTTTCATTCGTGAAAACAAAAGGATGGGTACTTGTGACCCGAAAGATGACCAAGAAAGGTCTTAAAGTGAGAGAGTATGTTCTCTCTAAAGAATGACTGCAAATAGACCATCGAGAGTCTTGTTTGACAAATGTCTTTCATGTACTCTCCATGAAGAAAACAAAGAAATCATTCAGAGTTTTGTTTAACGAATTTCTTTCATGTATATCATATGAAGAAAATTTTTAAACGAGCAACGTGAATGCTTAATTTGACCAACGTTGGATTAAGCATGTGTATAAAAGAGTATTCAGATTTATTTCTGAATTTGATGATTGAATATGCAGTCTAAAGAGCCAATTGTGGCATCTGTGTCTCTTAATTACCCGCATGACGGGAAAAGACGATAATAATACCCACGTGGTGGGAAAAGTCTGGGAAAATACCCATGGCGGGAGAAAATTTTGACAAAGGACTTATCCTGTATGACAGGAAGAAGATGTGATGACTCATGTGTTTTTTATATCGACCGCACACCTTGTGTATCATAGTTATAAAGCACTTAATGAGTCAAAAGAGAATAAAGTTACAAATGAACCTAAAGATAAGAATGTTATGCAAGTGTGACTTGCAGTACCATTGAGAAAGAACTCTTGTGAGTTTTGAAAAGGGAATGAGGAAAAGTACTCCCATACGTTAAAAGATAACTTCATATTGAATAAAGCAGATAATCAAAGTTTCGAAATTGTGGCAAAAAGGTTCTTGCCACATTTCGAGGGGGAGATAGAGAATGTTACAGAATAAACTCCCCTATACTTCAGATAATGTGATGCATATTATGCATCTAAGTGATCTATGATGAATTGTGATCGTCTGGGGAGTACGACGGTCATAATAATGATACCCCTAAAGTAAAGAGATAGATTTATTCATGTATCTTTTACAGCTCCGAAAGGAGACTAAGGATGGTACTCAAAGTGCCATAAAGAAGACAGATTGACAGGTTAACAGAATAAACCCAAATAAAAAAAAGGATTAAGGATACACCATTTTGGAGAAAATGGAGTAATCTGGGGGAGCATGGTATGAACATACCTAAGGCTAAATGGAGTAATCTGGGGAGCATGGTATGAACATACCTAAGGCTCGAATAGATTTTATCTGGGGAGCTTGTTGCTTTATAATAGAGATGAACAAGTAAACATGGATCTTGTGATTTAGGTCCTTGTAAGAGCTATTGCCTTTTGGCGATAGAAGACTACAGAATTAATTGCCTCTAGGCAATGACAGAGCAACAACATTCCCATATGAGAAAAACAGATGACTATAAAGTCTATATCAGAGAAATTTAAATGAAGGTTGATCCCACCTCATTTACAGAAATTATAAGAAGCGCTCAATCATTTTTGACAAGTGTCTACTTGTCTTAATGATTAGAGACTATGTGAATCCCGACGATGTTTGGGACTCATAAGTAATCTCCAATGGAGCCAAAACAGTAGGCTATAAAGGGTCTACAACACCAATGTGACTCCAAAGGAAATATGTAAAGCGATTTTAAAACGAAAGATTTGCGCTAAGAGAATAAACAGATTATAATGAGTGCTAATGGCACATAATGATCTGAGTTACATCAGATGAAAGTAAAGATCACAAGGGATCTTATGGACTAGAGCAAGTCTCTAGAATCAAAAGTTATTTTGGGTTAAAGAAATGAGAGGACAATCGTTTTTCACAAACTTATAGAATGGGAAATTCATTCCTAATCCTGTGTATGTGGATGATATCCTACTTGCTAGTGGTGATGTCAATCTACTACCGGCAGAGAAAAGAAGTTCTTGTCCTCAAAAGAGTATTCTCGGTAGAGTGTCTCTCGTTATAAGTATCGAGATTTACTGAGAAAAGAAGAAAAGGGGTATTAGAAATATCACATGGACATGCTGAGAAGAAGTCTCTATAGCATGCATGTCGAGAAAACCTACGCCTGTTCTTATTGACAAGGGTAATGAAATTGGGAACTTTAGTGTTCCAAGAGATAACATAGAACGGATCAAATGGATATGGTACCATGTGCTTCCGCTGTTGGTTGCTCAACATTACCCTGACAATTCATGTATCCGGGTTGTTTTGGCAATGTCCAATCCAGATATAGATCACTGGAATGGAATCAAAGATAATGGCCTCATGCTAAAAGAAACAAGTGCTCTCAAAAGGTTGTGAGTACAAAGATAGATCTATAAGAGTGCTCTCAAAAGGTTGTGAGTACTCTGAAAGAATTTGTGAAATGTATAGCGAAATCCACAATTGTCGCTAAATTTTCACATTTGGAGTTTTTGTGTGGAAAATCTCCAAAGAATTAAAGTTTTGACATCAATGTGATGTAAAGATATGTTATAGCATCATATGAGGCTGAGGGATAGGCAAAATGGTTAAGAAACCTGTACCCGGAATTGATAATGGTTGACAACAGCAATAACCATTAAGTAATTCACTCCTAAGACAACGAGTCAAGTGTGGTGCCAAACACATTGACACAGAGTTATACGTTGTAAAGGAGAAAGTCCGGAATTATGTTGAAATGCTTGGAGCATAAGAGGAACAGATAAAAGAAACACAAAAGTGTTCGCAGATCTGCTAATTAAAGGCTTACCGCCCAGTGTGTTTTGGAGAACACATAGTCGACATGGGTTTTATGGTATAGCCTATATGTTTTCCGGACAATAAAGAGGCCCAAAAGATTAAAGAAACTATTTCTGAATGGAGGCGTACATTGTAGCTGTCTGATTCTATCGGCAATTGAGCTGAGACGATGAAACATGCTCTATGTATCGATCTGTGATGAAACGAGTAAAGTTTTAAAAGTTAAAATATAAGATGAGATCAAGGGGGAGAATGTTAGGTTGATCTCCCAGCCAAGATGGCCCAACGGCCACTTGGGCCTTGATCCCGTGCCCTGATCGGGGCCCCAACCCTACAAGGTTGGTGGGCCCCGTCGCACAGCACTATAAAGAGGATGGTGGGGGCCGGGGCTCGATTCACGAGGTTGGTCTGCGTGCCGCCGTCTCCCACATCTAACCCTAGACCGATCGAGAGGGTGCGCTGCCAGCGGCGGGATGCACCACCGCCGTCCTCCACCATGGACTCCTCGACGGGATCGTCGAGCCACAGCGAAGGTTTGCCTCTCCGATCTCTCCATCTCACTGTTTCGTCACATACACACATCGTCTGGGGAGTACGATGGTCATAATAATGATACCCCTAAAGTAAAGAGATAGATTTATTCATGTATCTTTTACAGCTCCGAAAGGAGACTAAGGATGGTACTCAAAGTGCCATAAAGAAGACAGATTGACAGGTTAACAGAATAAACCCAAATATTAAAAAAAGGATTAAGGATACAACATTTTGGAGAAAATGGAGTAATCTGGGGGAGCATGGTATGAACATACCTAAGGCTAAATGGAGTAGTCTAGGGGAGCATGGTATGAACATACCTAAGGCTCGAATAGATTTTATCTGGGGGAGCTTGTTGCTTTATAATAGAGATGAACAAGTAAACATGGATCTTGTGATTTAGGTCCTTGTAAGAGCTATTGCCTTTTGGCGATAGAAGACTACAGAATTAATTGCCTCTAGGCAATGATAGAGCAACAACATTCCCATATGAGAAAAACAGATGACTATAAAGTCTATATCAGAGAAATTTAAATGAAGGTTGATCCCACCTCATTTACAGAAATTATAAGAAGCGCTCAATCATTTTTGACAAGTGTCTACTTGTCTTAATGATTAGAGACTATGTGAATCCCGACGATGTTTGGGACTCATAAGTAATCTCCAATGGAGCCAAAACAGTAGGCTATAAAGGGTCTACAACACCAATGTGACTCCAAAGGAAATATGTAAAGCGATTTTAAAACGAAAGATTTGCGCTAAGAGAATAAACAGATTATAATGAGTGCTAATGGCACATAATGATCTGAGTTACATCAGTTGAAAGTAAAGATCACAAGGGATCTTATGGACTAGAGCAAGTCTCTAGAATCAAAAGTTATTTTGGGTTAAAGAGAATGAGAGGACAATCGTTTTTCTGCAAACTTATTGAATGGGAAATTCATTCCCTAATCCTGTGTATGTGGATGATATCCTACTTGCTAGTGGTGATGTCAATCTACTACCGGCAGAGAAAAGAAGTTCTTGTCCTCAAAAGAGTATTCTCGGTAGAGTGTCTCTCGTTATAAGTATCGAGATTTACTGAGAAAAGAAGAAAAGGGGTATTAGAAATATCACATGGACATGCTGAGAAGAAGTCTCTATAGCATGCATGTCGAGAAAACCTATGCCTGTTCTTATTGACAAGGGTAATGAAATTGGTAACTTTAGTGTTCCAAGAGATAACATAGAACGGATCAAATGGATATGGTACCATGTGCTTCCGCTGTTGGTTGCTCAACATTACCCTGACAATTCATGTATCCAGGTTGTTTTGGCAATGTCCAATCCAGATATAGATCACTGGAATGGAATCAAAGATAATGGCCTCATGCTAAAAGAAGCAAGTGCTCTCAAAAGGTTGTGAGTACAAAGATAGATCTATAAGAGTGCTCTCAAAAGGTTGTGAGTACTCTGAAAGAATTTGTGAAATGTATAGCGAAATCCACAATTGTCGCTAAATTTTCACATTTGGAGTTTTTGTGTGGAAAATCTCCAAAGAATTAAAGTTTTGACATCAATGTGATGTAAAGATATGTTATAGCATCATATGAGGCTGAGGGATAGGCAAAATGGTTAAGAAACCTGTACCCGGAATTGATAATGGTTGACAACAGCAATAACCATTAAGTAATTCACTCCTAAGACAACGAGTCAAGTGTGGTGCCAAACACATTGACACAGAGTTATACGTTGTATAGGAGAAAGTCCGGAATTATGTTGAAATGCTTGGAGCATAAGAGGAACAGATAAAAGAAACACAAAAGTGTTCGCAGATCTGCTAATTAAAGGCTTACCGCCCAGTGTGTTTTGGAGAACACATAGTCGACATGGGTTTTATGGTATAGCCTATATGTTTTCCGGACAATAAAGAGGCCCAAAAGATTAAAGAAACTATTTCTGAATGGAGGCGTACATTGTAGCTGTCTGATTCTATCGGCAATTGAGCTGAGACGATGAAACATGCTCTATGTATCGATCTGTGATGAAACGAGTAAAGTTTTAAAAGTTAAAATATAAGATGAGATCAAGGGGGAGAATGTTAGGTTGATCTCCCAGCCAAGATGGCCCAACGGCCACTTGGGCCTTGATCCCGTGCCCTGATCGGGGCCCCAACCCTACAAGGTTGGTGGGCCCCGTCGCACAGCGCTATAAAGAGGATGGTGGGGGCCGGGGCTCGATTCACGAGGTTGGTCTGCGTGCCGCCGTCTCCCACATCTAACCCTAGACCGATCGAGAGGGTGCTCTGCAAGCGGCGGGATGCACCACCGCCGTCCTCCACCATGGACTCCTCGACGGGATCGTCGAGCCACAGCGAAGGTTTGCCTCTCCGATCTCTCCATCTCACTGTTTCGTCACATACACACATGTTCTACCGAAAGATCTACACCTAGATGTTTTCTAGGATACAACATTCTATTTTCGTTTTTGAGCACCTCAATACCCAAACCCCCTTGGTCTTTTTGGTTTACAAACAATATTATTCCATTTTGTAAGTCTATATTTCTGATTCAATTTAGCACTTTGCCAAAAGAAGCGACAACTATAATAATCAAGTAGTTTCCATACCTCTTTGGGTATTTCAAAGAATGATAAAAGAAACATTGGAAAGTTATTAAGAACTGAATTTATAAGGACAAGACCCATATGAAATCATCTTGCCTACCCGGCCAACAACTTTGGCTCAAACCAATCTTCGACAACCTTCCATTCCTTGTTTAAAAGTGTTCGATAATGAATGAGAATACCAAGGTATTTGAAAGGTAAAGATCCGACCTCACAACAAAAAAATTCTAGTACTCTCCTTGAGAATCATTCTCCTCGCCAAAACAAAAAAATCGCTTTTACGAAAATTAATCCTTAGGACGGTCAACTGCTCAAACAAAACAAAGAGTCAAGTTCAGACCAGTGAGTCGGCGACCTTCAAACAACCAAATGCTGGCGTCGATTTCAACAACATGCGGTTCCAAGCCACGTATTTACCCTTTCTGTCCTGCCTCTAGCCACCCAATGCGTCGAGTCGGTGGAGTAGTTGACGGCAAAGAGACGCGTCAAGAACGCAGAAGGACAAAAAGATTGGCCCAACAACATTCGGTCGTTTGCAGGTCGTCGGCTCACTCGTCTGGCGTCCTCAGTTTGGGACATGTCGCCGTCTTTTCTCTTTGTTCTTAGCAAGTTTTGTGAAGAATCCTTGACTAATTTTGTAGTTCTCCACCTAGGTTTGTTGGAACCAACCGGGATGTGTTTAGTGTTCTTCACCGAATTGTACCACCATCCATGGTTAATTCCAACCCTCCTAGTTGTTGGACTCACCTCTAGCATTCGATTTCTCCAATTTTTGTACACTTGTGTTCTTGGCCCCCAAATCATGAAATCCTTGTGCATTACTCATCTCCATGCTTTCCCTACCCCTTGCTATTCACATGTGGAGATAGTTCGGGTGTTTCTCGTACTCGGGGCAAGAAAGCAAGAGTTGATGAGATTGAAGAAGAGCTTGATCCCGTGGCCACAAGAGGAAGAAAGGAAGTTCCCAAGTCTAAGAAGAAGCCCGCCAACAAGGAATTCACAGCTAGCACCATGTCCGATGCCGACTATTTCAACTTGATAAAGAGGGATCCCTATGTCGTTGATCGGATGAATTTGACTCCCAAGTTTCGAGGCAACAACCCCTCCTTGCATACTCGTTTCCAAGAGGAGTGCTACAATGAGATTCTTTTTAGGAAGCCAACTGGAAATGTGATACCTCAACGCTACATTGATATTGGACACATGGAGAGGACACCGGACTACTTTGGAGAAGCTTTGTCTATGCGCAAGGAGTTTGGGCTCATTCCTATCATCACCCTTCAACAAAACTATGATGAAGCCCTTTTGTGCCAATTTCTTTCCACCGTCTACTTTGGAACCAAGACTCCATGGTATATCACTTGGATGACTAAGGACAAGCAATTCACCGCCCTTTGGAGTGATGTTGGTGCTATATATGCTTGGGTATGAAGATCATGGTCCCTTTTGGACTGACACTCTTGAAGAAAGTTTGTTCTGTGTTCATGTTAATCCAAGACCCTTGGCAAAGGATGACCTTGCACCTCTCTATTTTTGGGAGAAGTACACTTGTGGGCTCTCGGAGGGGCTCTATCCTCCATATGAGATCATGCATCGCATTTACCGGATGACCATCAACCCCAAGGTTGGAAACTTGGATGAAGTTCATAGCTATCTCACTACCTTGTTGGTTTTGACCCATCAAATGAAGACTAAAGGAAGAAGCTTGATGTCATAGATTTCCTTTGAAGTGAAATGTGGAATGTTATCGTTTACAAGAAGAATGCTTGCTTTGGTCCTCTCATCATGAAGATCATCTTGTGGGCTTGGGCCAAGGATTGTCCCGCCGTGGGGCTTAGTGCCCCCAACACTTGGACCATCCACAAGCCCAAGCGTCTCCGTATCAAGGACCATAGCCCCAAAGCTAAGAATGCAAAAGTCAAGGACAAAGAAGTTGTTGATGATGTTGGTCCCTCTTCGTGTTCCCAAGAAGGCTAGTGGTTTTGAGTGAATGGCTAAGAAAATGAAGAAAGTGTTTTGTGTGACCAAGTCCCTTGAGAAGCTCACGTGGGATAATCATGTCGAAGATAAGTTTGCTCGTCAACGCGATATTCAACGTCGTCGTGATCAAGGTGAAGAAGTGCAGTCCGGTTCGGAGGCGCATCACTCCCTATAACAAGTGGCAAGCATAAGACTCCCAAGGCAAGATCATCACTTGGTCCGACTATGAAGATGAGGAAGAAGTGTCTTCTCATCGTCGTCCCCGTCCCCCACGCAACGAGGAACTCACCGATTGAACAATGGGATTCTAGCATCGGTTTCTCACTTTTTGGTGTCTTGGTGCCAAAGGGGGAGAAATATTTATTAGGTATTCGGAGGGATTTGCATTTGTTAAGTCATAAACGTCGTTATTTCTTTGTTTCTTATAAGCTTGTGAACTTTGTTCTCTTTTTTAGTTGGTAAAACTTTGTTATGCATGGTGTAAGACATGTTGAACCTTATGTTTTGTAACAGCCCAAAGTTAAGAACCTGAAAAACCTGTGTAAAATTTCCGCTTTTGTGTTCATTGCATCATGGCATCATGCATCATGTTGTTGTTGCTAGGGAATTGTGCTAGGAATTGTTTTTGTTGCTAGGGAATTGTGGTGGATTTGGCAACATTCAAAAACCAAATGCCAAACTTGTTTCAACAAATTTCAAATTAATGAAGACACTCAACCTTGCAAAATACAAAGGCTTGACAACTTATATTTGTCAAGGAAGTTACAAGAGTTCCAAATATTATTTGGAACTTGCTTTGAATTTTCTAAATGTTGATAAACTTGTATTTTGGGAAAAATGCCATATCTAAACTCTCTAAACAAAAGTGGTTCAAAACATTTTATTTGGAGGCGCCAATTTTTGTGGAGCTCCCACATGATATAAAAAGGCTACACAAATTATTTCATATTTTTCTAAAATGTTTAAGTGCCTAAATTAAATCGTTGCAACTACTGGGTTTTAAAAAGAAAACAGAACAGGGCCTATATGTGATGGGAGAAGTTTTATCAGGGGTTTTCCACAATTGTTTCATGTCCTTCCTGTAGCTCACCGGGGCCACGGCATGGCGCCAGTGGCCACCGAGCTCGCCGTGCCCCCACGCCCTCCTGCGGCTCGAGTGGTTAGGAGAGCACCACGAGCTGCTCTGCTCACTCCACCCTTCTCTTATCCTCTCCACCTGCCCCCTCCCCTCTCTATTTCTTCTCCCCACGAGCTCACTACCGAGCTTGCCGTCACCGCCGCATCGACGTCGATTGGGAGCTCCCTGAGCCAAGCCGAGGCCACCACGAGCTCCGCGCCGTCGCCCTCTACCTCCACGCCAAAGGAATCGAGCCGTGGAGCCCGGGAACGCCGCCGCCGTCCGCGTCTTCCTCCTCTCCGGCCGAGCAACAGCCGCTCAATCGCCGCCGCCTCCGTCCCCCTCCGCCTCCGCCGAGGCTATCCGCGAGTTCAGGGTGAGCCTACCATCCGTTTGTACATCTTCTCCCTCTCTGTCACTCGCCGTAGCTTCCGCTCGATGGAGCTCGCCGTCGTCGCGTTGTGTACGGAGCAGTGCGTCAGATTTTCCGAAAATGGAAAACTCGGAATATCCGAAGTATTCCAGTGCAGTTGGACCTTTGGTCCTTAGAATTTCTTCAGCCTTTTTGGTGCCAACCGGATAATCCGATTCTCCAAAATTCGGAAATTCCGAAATTAGTCAGTACCTCGAAACTCTGTACAAATTACGGTCCTTAGCCGTTTCGAGCCAAATTCACCGGATAATCCGATTCCGACAACCTAGGTTAAGCCGATTTATTTCAGTACCAAATAAAATTCCAATTTCATCTTTCTACAATTCTGGACAACTAATTCCCTCTATATTTAAACATAATTTATAAAAGGGGGACATATTTAAGAAAGGAAATAAAAGGATGCAACAACTTCTATTGGGACATCCTAAAATGTGTTCGTTAGACCAAAATGGTCATAAAATTGCGAGCTATCCCGAAGCATCTTCTTCAAGAATGTTAATCCTCTACACCCTGCATTCTTCACATGATCATGTCATAGCATCTACAAGTTATACCCTAGGGTTCCAACCACCTTAATCAACAAATAAAGACAATCCATGAATTAAATTCACAGATATCCGGGATGCGCCCCTCTAAGCACCCGAACTCCGTTTAATCTGAATAGTTGCATCATCCCCCTCCCGGGGATTTAAAATGTCATGCCATCATGTGTTTGCGCATTGCACCAATGTTATCCGTGGTTTTGATTGTTTCTCTCCAGTATTTTTTGTGCATCGGTAGATCAAGGAGTGGAATTGCCACCACAGTATCGTGAAGAGCCGTACTACCAGCACGTTGAGCAAGGCAAGCGTAATCCCCCCTCTGAGCATATCTTATCCTATTTTCCGCAAGTATTTTCTCCACTATAATATTGCATGCGGTTCCAAATGTCAATTTTACTGGATTAGAGTATCCTATAGTTGCATTAAGATTCTGATTCCATTTACCTGTTTCCCTCCTATTAACCATAGGGTTGTATTTGTTGGCCGAGATACCTACTATGTTATGCTGATGCTTAGCCATGCTTAGTTAATTGCATAGCTATTTTGGATGGATGGTTCATGTTGGAAACAGGTGATGAGATGAGAATGATGGTGGAGGAAATTGTGGTGACGGATAATAAATGCTAAAAGGTGGGGATGAGAGGCCACTGTGGTTGTGGTGCTTTGTCTCGTTCCCGTCGCCTAGGTGCGAGTTCTGTACCTCTTGAACCAAGACGAGCGTGCAACCATGCGTGAGGCCTATGCAATTGCAGGAACCCTCATAGACTAAATAACTCGAGCGGGGCTAGCCAGGGTCCTCTAGTTCGGGCTTCCATTTGCGCGTGCGTGATGATGGTGGGATGAACTGAGATGAGGATTGTGGTGTTAGGAAAATAAGTGGCCGCGGGGCGGGTGTTGCAGGCACTGGCAGTCCTGCCGCCACTGATGATCCTGGAAAGTCCTTAACGAGGGAGAAGTCGACACCGCTCCCACCCAGCCGGCTTTCCAAGGAAGAGAGCTAATTGTACAGGCAATGGGCCGGACGGTACGCGTGGCGAAGGAGCTGGGGCCCCTCGGGACTCCGGGGACTTCCACTTTGTACACTCCTGCAGGGATAAATCTTTTCGAAAAGCCGTGTCCGCGGTTATGGACGACTTGGGAATGGACGATGATCATAGAATAACTTTAACGGAATGATTAAAAACTGAGTACTAAAGGTACTACTAATAACCAATGTTGTCTTCCTCGAGGGTGATTCGGGGAGGTGCCTAGTAGATAGGTGATGAGAATGGTGATGGTTATGATGGAAATGGTTACCAGAAAAGAGCTTACTTCTTACCCCTTTTGAAAACTATTCTGATTAGTCGATGCCATGGAGTTATGTCCTTTTAAAATAAAATCAACTTTATGCAAAACAGCCATAAAACCTTGAAAGCCAGTCATCGAGCATATATTAGCTCTTAATCTTGCGAGTTCGTTGAACTCAACGTCGTTTGCTTATTTTCAGGAGAGGACTTCACCGACCTCGAAGGTGGGTTCTTTGTGGACGTCGACGAGTAGTCCGGGGTTCCCAGGTGGCAGCTTGGGACATCCCGGAACAGCTGGCGCTGGATGTTTATCTGTAGGCCTCTTAGGCCATAATTTGGTTCTTGTTGTTTAGAACAACCTAATTCGCTTCCGCATGTTGTACTGTTGGGTCTGTGACCTCTGGTTGTTATTTGCTATCTTTCTCTATTATAAGAGTTGAACTATAATGATTTGTGTCGTAGAGTCTGTGATGTGCCAGTTGTTCCACAAGTCTTGATCTCTCTATTATGCTTTGATAGTGTGTCTGGTGGTATCGGATAACCGGGGACACAGTATCACTATATAGCAGTCGGGTCGGGGCGCCACAAGTTGGTATCAGAGCAGTACTGCCTGTAGGAAACCCTTCTACTGGTCGATGTTGAGTTTAGTGTTTGTGAAAATATTTTTAACCTAAAAATGAGTTGTGAAAACCATCTTAGGATTCTTTTTACTCCTTATCTGGTTACCCTCTAATCTCAGAGCAATCTTACCTCGATTTGAGTTAAAGTTTTGCTTCTCGTCTGTTACTTCAAAATTAGGAGAAACGGGGTTGGGTTCAACCTTTAGTGTTATGTGTCCAGTTGCTCCCTCTGCGTTACGATCCCAAATCCACTCAGATGTTCAAGTTGCAATCCCAAATCAACTCACATGTTTGAATCCTGTTACCCAACGAAGGAGCAAGTGATTATCCTCGATTTTGCCGGATTCTAACCCAAGGTCTTGAACCGAAGGTCGCGGATTGTGCTGTGATTCTGACATGATGAGTTGTGTGGGTTGTTACCCATGTGATTGTTATGCTACTTATGATTCTCGGCACATGAAGCTGACCTTTAACCCAAGTCCTTTATGTGGTCTGTGTGGTAAAGGGTTGAACCTTATTTTCCCACACCTCAGCTGGCTATGTACCTTCATCTCTCCTTCAGACTTGTTTTAGATCCTGTCTTGGAACCATTTGGGGTTACGACAAAGATTCTCCTAGCGAGTCTCCCAACCATGTTCGTGACTCTTCTGCATCTCTCCTTCTTGGGCATGGTTATCACAATTGAGTAATAACCGGTGCATCTTCAACATCTTAGGATTTCTCCTGAGCATGTTAGTTACTCTGATCTACTTTCCGACCTTGTCTGTCTGTTGACAGTAAAGTTTTATCGTGCGTTGGTATGTTCCGATGCAAGTTACTCTTGTGGTCCGTCAAGATTTTCCCCTTCGTCTTGTTTGGAGAAACAAACTCCCGTACCTTGTCCACTCTCGGACCAGGTCAAAGTAATTAAATCTGCGGAATAAGGGGCTTATCTAGTTTTTGGTTCTGCTCCACCTTAGAGTGTCACACTCTTTGATATCAGGGTATCGAGCTAAGTATCATGATCCTCTTGATGAAGTGATGCTCTTACACTTTGTTACTCTCCGATCTCCGAGTGACTTATTACTCCAGAGTGATGAGACGTGAGTAATAATGTAACTACCGGACATTGTCAGCAGTTCTTACTGCGTAAAAATCCAAGGACATTTATTGTCCTCCTTAGCATGATTGGTTAGCCGATCAATAAGCTGAGTTTGACAGTGCTACCAAGTCCGTTGGCTCTGATGCACTCCCTCGGTCAAAGAGCTAGGTTCGTGCCGAAGCTCCCAAGACCACCTCGTTGTGCCTGGAAAGGCATGATCCTCTCTTGAACTCAAGATCGACCGGTATGTCGTGATATCCCATATGTGGATCGTGATATTCTGGAGGTCTTTCCATAAGTATCGCCAGGTTGTCACCTGACCGTGATGTTGAGCTTATGAGTAAGCTGGGTCTCCGAATAACTCCTGTCTCCAAGAAAATCGTGCTGGATGTCCAGAATTATTCGGTTGAGCTTAAACAACTTGGAGAGTCGAAAGACAAGAGCTCTATCCCGACATAGTTCCTTCTCAAAGGGATGTCTAGTCTGTCTGTGCCGAAGCAAGGTGGTATCTCCTTGATGGATATGCTATCCTACAAATCTTTGATTTGAATTGGGCTATCGTTAAATCAAACTCAGGCTAGCCTACTGAATGTGTTAGTCTGACCAATACTCATGCCCCGTTCTGGTGAAATATGAGTCTACCGTCTTGGAGAATTTGGATAAGTTTGTTGTTGAGCCCATCAACTACCTTCTTATCTTCTCCATGTTTGAGGTGTTCCATATTGGATATTGGGCGTTAGCATTGGAAAATTGTTGGAACTAACTTTGTGTCTTCACAAGGTGTGTGTTCTGGAAGTTAGAAGTGATTTTCTCTGGTTCACGTGAAATTGCCGAAAGATGTCGCCGTGGATCTGAGTGAATTGTCTGGTTTCCTCCGAATCATTTCAACTCGATCGTGCATGGGTAGGATATTCTCGGAATGGTATGTTGTTACCTCTTTTCCTTGAGAAGTTCATCTATGCATCCAAGTCACTGAGTGAATTGTTCCAGGAAGAGAGGAAGTCTGAGAACTTCTTTGTCTTCTATGGTGCTTCCCATCAAGAACTCAATCCTGTCTCGCTACAAGATATTCAATTGGGGCAGCTGTCTCCTGACAAGTTGCTAATTCGCGGGTTCCGCAATCTCATTCCTCCTTTGGAGTTAGACCTTGTAGTCCAACTCTTGGGGTCCTAGCAATTGTAACCCGTTGGTATGCTTTGCAAAGATTCCCTATTCTTACACGTGGAGTCTGAAGTATCTCTACACCTGACCAGATCTAAATCTCAATCAGAAACGATAGTTGGTGATCCTCAAGAAGCTGGTTCCCGATGTCTAGAAAATCAAGAAGTTTTTCCCGATACTAACGTTCCCAGGGTTTTTAAAGTGCTATCGATCTAGCTTCCGATCCTTCTCCAGTGATCTGAAATGCTCCTCCGTGAGGAAAGTTCTACTCAAGCTATTGGCAGAAGTTGCCTCTTCATCTGTTGGAAGTTTGTTCAACACTCTCCCTCTGGAATTCAAGGCCTTGTGCAAAGTTCATATTCTCAACCCTTCTGGGAAACAGTTGTTTGCCAACTAGAAATTCCTATCAATCTCCCGTCAAACGCTTGTGTCTCGTAACTGTCAAATCAAGGGATGCTCGAAGTCTCATCGTAAGTTCTACTAGGAGGTACTCGGCCGTTGTACCTTTACAAAGACCCATCCTTCCGGAGAGGTTTCCTCTTCTCTGTGGTGTACTGTGGCGCCCGACCCGACTGCTATACAGTGATGCTGTGTGTCACCGGTTAAGCGATACAACCGGAGGTTACGGGTTTACCAATCCCCGGCCAAAACCTTTGGCAGGCGTTGCTGGGTACACCTCACTCCAGACAACGCAACTCCCCGATTGATGCCTTAACACAGGCACAACTATCAGAGCATAATAGTAAGATCAAGACTTGTGGAACAACTGGCACATCACAGACTCTACGACACAAAAATCATATAGTTCAACTCTTATACAGAGAAAGATAGCAAATGACAAACAGAGGTCACAGACCCAACATTACAACATGCGGAAGCGAAGTGTGTTGTTCTAAACAACAAGAACCAACATATGGCCTAAGAGGCCTACAGATAAACATCACAGCGCCAGCTGTTCCAGGATGTCCCAAGCTGCCACCTGGGAACCCCAGACTACTCGTCGACGTCCACAAAGAACCCACCTCCGAAGTCGGTGAAGTCCTCCTCTGAAACAAAAGCAAAGACGTTGAGTTCGACGAACTCGCAAGATTAAGAGCTAATATATGCTCGATGATTAGCTGTCAAGGTTTTATGGCTCCTTTGCATAAAGCTGATTTTATTTATAAAAACACAACTCCATGGCATCGACTATTAGAACATTTTCAAAGAGGGGTAAGAAGTAACTCTTTTCTTTGAGATCACCTTTCTCAAACATCACCAACATCACCATTTTACCTGTTCATCAGAGGCACCTCCCCGAATCACCCTCGAGGAAGTCAACCTTACATTCGTGAAATTGGTACCTCTAGTACCCAGTTTTTAATCATTCCGTTAAAGTTCTTCTATGATCATCGTCCATTCCCAAGTCGTCCGTAACCGTGGACACGGCTTTTCGAAAAGATTTAACCCTGCAGGGGTGTACAAATGTTTGCCACGCGTACCGTCCGGCCCATTACCTGCGCATTAGCTCTCTTCCTTGGAAAGCCGGCTGGGTGGGAGCGGTGTCGACTTCTCCCTCGTTAAGGACTTTCCAGGATCATCAGTGGCAGTAGGGCTGCCAGGATCACAACACCCCGCCCCACGGCCACTTATTTTCCTAACACCACAATCCTCATCTCATTCTCAGCCACCAACTCACGCACGCGCAAATGGAAGCCCGAACTAGAGGACCCTGGCTAGCCCCGCTCGAGTTATTTAGTCTATGAGGGTTCCTGCAATTGCATAGGCCTCACGCATGGTTGCACGCTCAGTCTTGGTTCAGGAGGTACAGAACTCGCACCTAGGCGGCGAGAACGAGACAACCCACCACATCCCATGTGGCCTCTCATCCCCACCTTTAAGCATTTTATTATCCATCACCACATTTCTCCACCATCATCATCGCGGTCACAAGTCAACACATGTTTCCAGCATGTACCACCATAGTACCACTAGGCATTTAACTAAGCATGGCTAAGCATATACATAGCAAGTATAATTATCTCGGGCCAACACTTCAAACCTGTGGTTAATAGGAAGGATACAGGTAATGTCAATAGGATTCTAATGCAACTAGTAGGATACTCTAATCCAGGCAAAGGACATTTAGAACCGCATGCAATATTATAGTGGAGAAAATAATTGCGGAAAATAGGATAAGATATGCTCAGAGGGGGGATTACGCTTGCCTTGTTCAGCGGAGTAGTCAAACTGCTTGTCGGAGTAATGATGCCCAACTCCGAACTCGTGATCTACCGGAGAGCAAACAACACCGGAAAACAAAAATAACAATCAACACATGGCATTTGTGCAATGCATACAAAAATGATGATATGACATTTTAATGCAACTAAGAGACCCTGGACATGATCTTCAAGTTAAAATGTGGTCCCCGTTATATTTATTGCATTATTTGGATTAAACCCCATAGTAAAACTTAATGATTCCAAGTACTACTAGAGCACATTATGGTAATTGTGAACAAATATGCATGATGATGATGATTCTGGTCAATTCATATTTTTCTGAACGTTTTGGTATAAGGAACACAATTTTCGGAGGCCCCGATCAATAGTTATTAATTTTGTAAATCCTCCTTTTAATTATTTACTTTTAATTAATTTAACTCCAACGATCAAATACTTTATTTCCTCGACTCGAGAGGGGGAGCGGAGCTAGTAGGAATCATCGAGTCGAGGTCCCTACGTTGCGAGGAAGGAGCGGGGAAACAATTGCTATCGGAGAGGAAACAGAAAAGAAACCCTAAAAAAAACAGTACTCCCAGCCTCCAGCCCGGCCTGGGCCGGTTCGTGGGCCGGCCTGCTAGCAGAGGCCACCGGCCTCTCACCCAGCCTGGGCCGGCTGACGGGCCGGCCATGGGCCAGAGAGCAACGGCTCTCCACCCGGCCTAGGCCGGTCGCACGGCCGGTCAAGCGCGAGGCAACGATGGCGAGGAACTCCGGCGAGCGGCACAACGGTGGAGCACGGCTAGCGAGGGAGGGGGAGAGGGAAGAGGTGCCGCAGCACGGGAATCTCACCCTCGAGCACGTACGGGCAGCGGGGACGGCGGAGGTGCAACGGAGATGGCCGGAATCACCCGGCGGAGCGGCGGCGGAGGTCGGCGGAGAATCGGACCGCACGGTCGATTTACCACCTTCCCGCTCGATTCCTCTGGCCGAGTTGAAGCAGGCGACGCGGCGGAGATGGTGGTGGTCGGCGATTTGCTTCGGGAGCGCTCCGTCGTCGGCGGTGAGCTGGGCGAGCTCGACGGCTAGTTGCGCTCGTGGGGAAAAGGAGAAGGGGAACGGGGAGCGGAGGAGTAGGCGAGTGAGCAGGGCGGCTCGGGGTGGTCTCTTCCACCTCTCGTTGTCCAGCGGGGAGCAGGGGAGCGCACGGCGCGGTGCGGGTTCGGCGGGAGCAAGAGCTCGGGCTCCCGGTCGCTACAGAGGAAGGTGATGATGATTTTGCAAGGAGCCCCCTGGCTGACTTTTCCATCTTACGAATAGGTCCTTTCCAGTACCGTATAGCAATACCCAGCCATGTATTTGATTTATTTGAAGCATTTCTGCACTTCCAAAAATTATGTAAATTTTTGGGTAGCCTCCTTTTATTGATATGAAGCTCCCCTAATTTTTCCAGATTATTCAGAAATCATTTGATAGGAAAATAAAATAGGAGTTGCTTATAGGCATTTTTGAGTGGCTCTCCACTTATTTTATTTTCCAAATCAAAATAGTTTTGTCAAAATTAAATTTGGAACTTTTGGAACTTCCTTGACAAATATAAAACTCCAACAAATTTTATTTGTCACCAAAACTTGTCAAACTCATTCCGGTTAAGTTTTGGCATTTCAAGCCATATGTTTTTAAAATGGTGCCAAAACCATTTGTGTGTTGTTTAGCAAGTTGAATTTGGATGCCATGATGCAATGCAACACCAAAGCGAAAATTTTACTCGGGGTTTTAGGTTTTCGAACTTTGGGCTGTTACATGTACTTTGATAGTGACCTTGAAGTGAGGCCGATGAAGATCTTCGGGATGCGCTGAATCATTCTACACCGAGAAGACCGTTGAAGGTCGTCGTAACCTTTCCCTCTTTCCTACTCTAAGAATCTCGGGACGAGATTCCTGTAAGGAGGGTAGAATTGTAACAGCCCAAAGTTAAGAACCTGAAAAACCTGTGTAAAATTTCTGCTTTTGTGTTCATTGCATCATGGCATCATGCATCATGTTGTTGTTGCTAGGGAATTGTGCTAGGGAATTGTTGTTGTTGTTGCTAGGGAATTGTGGTGGATTTGGCAACATTCAAAAACCAAATGCCAAACTTGTTTCAAAAAATTTCAAATTAATGAAGACACTCAACCTTGCAAAATACAAAGGCTTGACAACTTATATTTGTCAAGGAAGTTTCAAGAGTTCCAAATAATATTTGGAACTTGCTTTGAATTTTCTAAATGTTGATAAACTTGTATTTTGGAAAAAATGCCATATCTAAACTCTCTAAACAAAAGTGGTTCAAAACATTTTATTTGGAGGCGCCAATTTTTGTGGAGCTCCCACATGATATAAAAAGGCTACACAAATTATTTCATATTTTTCTAAAATGTTTAAGTGCCTAAATTAAATCGTTGCAACTACTGGGTTTTAAAAAGAAAATAGAACAGGGGCCTATCTGTGATGGGAGAAGTTTTATCAGGGGGTTTTCCACAATTGTTTCATCTCCTTCCTGTAGCTCACCGGGGCCACGGCATGGCGCCAGTGGCCACCGAGCTCGCCGTGCCCCCACGCCCTCCTGCGGCTCGAGTGGTTAGGAGAGCACCACGAGCTGCTCTGCTCACTCCACCCCTCTCTTATCCTCTCCACCTGCCCCCTCCCCTCTCCATTTCTTCTCCCCACGAGCTCACTACCGAGCTTGCCGTCGCCGCCGCATCGACGTCGATTGGGAGCTCCCTGAGCCAAGCCGAGGCCACCACGAGCTCCGCCCCGTCGCCCTCTACCTCCACGCCGAAGGAATCGAGCCGGGGAGCCCGGGAACGCCGTCGCCGTCCGCGTCTTCTTCCTCTCCGGCCGAGCAACCGCCGCTCAATCGCCGCCGCCTCCGTCCCCCTCCGCCTCCGCCGAGGCTATCCGCGAGTTCAGGGTGAGCCTGCCATCCGTTTGGACATCTTATCCCTCTCTCTCACTCGCCGTAGCTTCCGCTCGATGGAGCTCGCCGTCGTCGCGTTGTGTGCGGAGCAGTGCGTCGGATATTCCGAAAATGGAAAACTCGGAATATCCGAAGTATTCCAGTGCAGTTGGACCTTTGGTCCTTAGAATTTCTTCAGCCTTTTTGGTGCCAACCGGATAATCCGATTCTCCAAAATTCGGAAATTCCGAAATTAGTCAGTACCTCGGAACTCTGTACAAATTACGGTCCTTAGCCGTTTCGAGCCAAATTCACCGGATAATCCGATTCCGACAACCTAGGTTAAGCCGATTTATTTCAGTACCAAATAAAATTCCAATTTCATCTTTCTACAATTCTGGACAACTAATTCCCTTTATGTTTAAACATAATTTATAAAAGGGGGACAGATTTAAGAAAGGAAATAAAAGGATGCAACAACTTCTATCGGGACATCCTAAAATGTGTTCGTTAGACCAAAATGGTCATAAAATTGCGAGCTATCCCGAAGCATCTTCTTCAAGAATGTTAATCCTCTACACCCTGCATTCTTCACATGATCATGTCATAGCATCTACAAGTTATACCCTAGGGTTCCAACCACCATAATCAACAAATAACGACAATCTGTCGGGGATGTAACCCGGGTACCCCGATGTTGTTGATTTATTGGGTTGTCAGAAGAGGTAGCAAAGGATTAAATAAAGATAAAGACAGCAGAAAATGGCCTGGGCCGACATTGGTGTTGCCCGGATCATTCTACCTCGGATGGGCCGAGATTTAGCTGCCCCGGGCGGCAGATATCAGTTTGCTTCGGGCTGACCGAGATAACACCTCGGCTAGGCCGAGATGGGCTGGACCGAGTTCCCTAGCACCCCGGAGTGGGCCGCCATATTCTTCCTCTCGGAAG
The DNA here is from genome assembly GCA_947311845.1 of Poa pratensis. NCBI lineage: Eukaryota > Viridiplantae > Streptophyta > Magnoliopsida > Poales > Poaceae > Poa > Poa pratensis. The sequence goes on from CAMZMU010000069.1 coordinate 23,914,104, forward strand.
GGATCGAGACATCCCGCACCATGCCTCCGGCACTCACTTCGACACAGCGCCCTAGGCCCCTGCCCCGACGCCCCATCGCCATCTCCTCCAGCTTCGCCCCGGAGCCCGGATCCCCACCTCGCCCGGAGCCGGCGTCCCCAACCTCACTCCGTCAAGCTCATCCTCGCCTCGGAGCTCGTCGCATCGACCTCGCCCGCGTCCCCGTACCCGACCTCGGCTGCATCGCCTCGAAGGCCGCCGTCTCCATCGCATGCCCCGGCCGCGACTTCACCAACCCCGGCTCCGTCGACCCGGCCACCTCGACCTTCGACCTCGGCCACCTGCTCCTCGGCACGCCGGCCGCCTCCGCCTTCACCAACGACCCCCGACGCACCCCCGACCTCGCCCGCGCTCTAGCACTCCACACCGGCACAGGCGCACCTCGGCCACCTCCACCTCGGTCGCACCTCGACCCCGAGCTCGTCCCTGCCACCTTCAACTCACCTCGGTGGGCTGGGATTGGTGCGTCTCGGGCAGACAGCGTGGCTCGGTCGACTGAGGAAGCAATCCATCCGAGCTGGGTCACTAATTGGATCGCGATAGCCAGGGTCTCCTCTGCCTCGGTTGGATCCTGTACTTCAGCATACCTCTGTTGCAGCTACCAGGAGGGGATCGATCGGATCATTGCCTCTATGTCAGCTACGGCTGCAGCTCCAGCACTCTACACCGATGCTGGCACTAGCTCTAGAGGATAAGAAGACCAAGAAGATGCCAAGGCAAGCGCTACAGGACAAGACCAAGGACAGGAAGGACATGTCGTGCCCATCCCCATGATACAGCCAGCATGGCTACAGTGTCCATGAGGTGACAAGAGTACAACTACAGTGACGCTGCTACAGTGTGACAAGACCCCATTGGTCAAGTCAGCTACAGTGAACAGTGTACATTGATGTTTGTCCCCTTGTCCTCTGCATGTCCCCAGGGCTCTCCCTATATAAAGAGCACCAGGGGGAGGAGATGAAGGCAGCCGCGCACGGGAGCCCCTTGGGCTCATTCCCCCCGGGAGCTCATTTTCCTCCCTGCTCTCTCTCTCTCTGCTGGTTCTGTGCTGCTTAGCACACGAGGCATATTTAGACATATAGCTCGAGGAGCGTTTGTACACACCGTATACAGAGGAGAAATACACCAAAGTAGGATAGATGCTGCAGTAGGGGTTTTACCTCCTCACGAGGGCCCCGAAGCAGGGTAGATCTTTGTGTTTGCAGTGTTCTTCGTGTGCGGTTCCATCGCGCAATCCCTCCCCGAATCCTCAAGCGTACGTTCGGCCCCAGACTAAGCCTACCCCTAGGCATCTGCGTGTTCCCACCACGACACAATCCATGACTTAAATTCACGGATATCCGGGATGCGCCCCTCTAAGCACCTGAACTCCGTTTAATCTGAATAGTTGCATCATCCCCCTCCCAGGGATTTAAAATGTCATGCCATCATGTGTTTGCGCATTGCACCAATGTTATCCGTGGTTTTGATTGTTTCTCTCTGGTATTGTTTGTGCATCGGTAGATCAAGGAGTGGAATTGCCACCACAGTATCGTGAAGAGCCGTACTACCAGCACGTTGAGCAAGGCAAGCGTAATCCCCCCTCTGAGCATATCTTATCCTATTTTCCACAAGTATTTTCTCCACTATAATATTGCATGCGGTTCTAAATGTCAATTTTACTGGATTAGAGTATCCTATAGTTGCATTAAGATTCTGATGCCATTTACCTGTTTCCCTCCTATTAACCATAGGGTTGTATTTGTTGGCCGAGATACCTACTATGTTATGCTGATGCTTAGCCATGCTTAGTTAATTGCATAGCTATTTTGGATGGATGGTTCATGTTGGAAACAGGTGATGAGATGAGAATGATGGTGGAGGAAATTGTGGTGACGGCTAATAAAATGTTAAAAGGTGGGGATGAGAGGCCACTGTGGTTGTGGTGCTTTGTCTCGTTCCCGTCGCCTAGGTGCGAGTTCTGTACCTCTTGAACCAAGACGAGCGTGCAACCATGCGTGAGGCCTATGCAATTGCAGGAACCCTCATAGACTAAATAACTCGAGCGGGGCTAGCCAGGGTCCTCTAGTTCGGGCTTCCATTTGCGCGTGCGTGATGATGGTGGGATGAACTGAGATGAGGATTGTGGTGTTAGGAAAATAAGTGGCTGCGGGGCGGGTGTTGCAGGCACTGGCAGTCCTGCCACCACTGATGATCCTGGAAAGTCCTTAACGAGGGAGAAGTCGACACCGCTCCCACTCAGCCGGCTTTCCAAGGAAGAGAGCTAATTGTACAGGCAATGGGCCGGACGGTACGCGTGGCGAAGGAGCTGGGGCCCCTCGGGACTCCGGGGACTTCCACTTTGTACACCCCTCAGGGATAAATCTTTTTAAAAAGCCGTGTCCGCGGATATGGACGACTTGGGAATGGACGATGATCATAGAATAACTTTAACGGAATGATTAAAAACTGAGTACTAAAGGTACTACTAATAACCAAGGTTGTCTTCCACGAGGGTGATTCGGGGAGGTGCCTAGTAGATAGGTGATGAGAATGGTGATGGTTATGATGGAAATGGTTACCAGAAAAGAGGTTACTTCTTACCCCTTTTGAAAACTATTCTGATTAGTCGATGCCATGGAGTTATCTCCTTTTAAAATAAAATCAGCTTTATGCAAAACAGCCATAAAACCTTGAAAGCCAGTCATCGAGCATATATTAGCTCTTAATCTTGCGAGTTCGTCGAACTCAACGTCGTTTGCTTATTTTCAGGAGAGGACTTCACCGACCTCGAAGGTGGATTCTTTGTGGATGTCGACGAGTAGTCTGGGGTTCCCATGTGGCAGCTTGGGACATCCCGGAACAGCTGGCGCTGGATGTTTATCTGTAGGCCTCTTAGGCCATAATTTGGTTCTTGTTGTTTAGAACAACCTAATTCGCTTCCGCATGTTGTACTGTTGGGTCTGTGACCTCTGGTTGTCATTTGCTATCTTTCTCTATTATAAGAGTTGAACTATAATGATTTGTGTCGTAGAGTCTGTGATGTGCCAGTTGTTCCACAAGTCTTGATCTCTCTATTATGCTTTGATAGTGTGTCTGGTGGTATCGGATAACCGGGGACACAGTATCACTGTATACAGTCGGGTCGGGGCGCCACATGTTTATGTTTCCATGCCTATGTTGGTTATTTGTGCAAGTTATGCTCTATATGCTTCCTATTATATCTTGCACGGTTTGCAAAATCTAGGGGGACTGTTGATCCTAGTTGTTGTGCATTGGAGCATTCAAAGTCTACTCTTGAATAATGCAGACATCTAGGGGGAGCTCCGTCTAATTTTTTCGAATCGTTTTGTGGCGAATAGTTTTATTGTCATCAATCACAAAAAGGGGTACATTGAAAGAGCATTATTGCTCTTAATCATGTTTTGGTGTTGTTGACAATACAACGTGTGCTCCTAACATGTTGTTTAAGTATGAACAAGTTGATACATTCGTCATTGCCACGTTCGCGATTCAAAAAGAAGGAGAAGGATTGGTCACTGCCTAGGAGCGGTAGTACCGCCAGGACCGGCAGTAGTACCGCTTGCACTGGGCTGGGAAGCCGCAGCGGCAGTATTGCTCATAGTACCGCATAAAACCTCTTCGGACGCAATGTGCGGTACTGGCGGAGGTACTGCCAGCAGTAGTACCGTCCTGGGCTTCCTGGCGCAGACCGAGGCGGCGGTAGTTCCGCCCGCACTGCCGCATAAATCGCCCTTGGAAGCGATGTGCGGTACCGGCCGCGGTACTACGGGCGGTAGTACCGCCGGGGTGGGATGAAGACGAAGGAAGGTGATAGTTGACTGAATCGAGCGGAGCGCACTGGCGGTAGTACCGCCCGGTTCAGCGGTACTACCGCTGGGTCGGGTTTCTGGCCGCCAACGTGGAGCATTGGAGGGGGGTATTTAATGCCCTTCATCTACCTTGGGACATTTGAGCTATACGAAATTAAATCTTCTCCATTGTTGAAGAGCTTCAAACTACTAGATCTCACACTCCAACCATCCAATCGCTTTGATTCTTTAAGGAGTGCTTGAGGAGGCCTAGATCTACATCTCCACCGAAGGAATTTCATTTCCCCCATCATCTTCGTTGATCTTGTTGCTTCTTGGGTTGCTTGTAACCCTAGGATCCCTTTGTGCATTTCGGAGCCCCATCTTGTTGCGAGGTGCTCCGGGACATTGTTGGGAGGCTCCAACTCATTGTGGAGTTCCCCTTCCTTTGTGTACCGGCTTGGTCAACGCCTTAAGTCGACCTCATAGTGGACTAGCCGATCACTCACGGGTGAAGCTCGTGGAGAATAGAGTGAGCACATCCATACTATTGGAGTGCCTACGTGGCTCCACACTCCTCCAATGTAGACGTACTTCCCTTGGGAAGGAACTACGGGAATCATCTCCGTGTGTCTACTTTGCGGTTATTTCTATTCTTTACTTGTTGCTTCCGCTACGCTTTATATCTTGCTTGTATCACATAGGTTGCAATCATCTAGTGCACATCTAGTCAACCTTGTTATACTTGCTCAAGCCCTACCAAAAAAAGGAAAAAGATTAAAATTTGTTAGTCGCCTATTCACACCCCCCTCTAGTCGACCATATCGATCTTTCAGTGTTCTCAGCTGAACCCATCTTAGCAAGATAAAATAAGATAAACTAAGCAAAACGATAAAACACTAGTTGCTGGATTTTTTTTGTGTTTTTGATTATTAAAGCAAACAAGACTAACAAAAATAAACTAAGCAAGACAATAACAAAATGAGAGAAAGGAAGTATGAAACTCCCATCCCTGAAGCATCCAAGTCCTCGGTGACGGCGCCAGAAAAGAACTTGGTGCGGCTTAATACAGCCCGTTGGGAACCCCAAGAGGAAGGTGTGAAGTAGCGTAGTAGCAAGTTTCCCTTAGTTCATAAAACCAAGGTTTATAGAACCAGTAGAATTTGGAGAAGGCTTCAAGAGGTGCCAGAAAAGAGCTTCCGGCGTGGACCTGCACACAAACACAAACACTACACTTTGTCCCAACGAATTCAGGAAGGTTGTCAATCTTCCCGTCTTACTGAATATAAAGAGATTAAACGTATGGTGTGAAAAATAAATATAAATGTAAAATAGTACAGCGAACTAGAATAATGTAAAGCGTAGGAAACGAGTTGCAATTAACATAAAAGAATGGACCGGGGGGCATAGCTTTACTAGTGGTGTCTCTCCAATAAAATAGTAAGAATGCGTGGTAAAAAAATTACAGATGGGCAAATGAAAAATCATGGGGCATGGCAATGCTATTATGACCAGAATGTTCATTGTAGTATTTAATTGGGCCTTACATCAAAATACATAGACCTCTTGCTAGCTACATCTATGACTAATAATCTACCTCGGGATCGCTATCCAGCATGTCACCCGAAAGTATTAACTTGCAAGCAACAGATAATAGCAATAAGCAAAGTGCATAGTATAAGCAATGAATATAATCATATAGACATAACACCGATGTTTTACCCCTAGTAGCAACAACACATCCACCGTCTTAGTCGTTTCTGTCATCTCGCGCCCAGACACGTGGAGACATGAACCAACTATCTAGCATAAATACACCCTCTTGGAGATACAAACAACTAGTTAGCCAAAGTAACCACATGTATCAGAGAGCATCTAAGATCATAAATAAAACATGATAATATATAGATGAACAACTGAACATAATTCCACAATTCATCAGATCCCAGCAAACACAACATGTAGAGCATTACAATAAGATGATCTTGATCATGTTAGACAGCTCACAAGATCTAAACATGATAGCACAAGGAGAAGAGACAACCATCTAGCTACTGCCATGGACCCGTAGTCCAAGCTAGGATGAACTACTCACAAATCAGTCCGGGGGGCTGGCATGGTGGTGTAGAGCCCTCCGGTGATGATCTCCCTCTCCAGCGATGATACCCCCCTCCGGCAGGGTGCTGGGAAGAGCTTCAGAACCGTCCCGAGAAGGGATTCGAGTTGACGGCGGTGTTAGGTTTCTTTCGTGGAATTTCTCGGGGTTTTAGAGTTTTTGGGGCATGAGTGATTTATATGCGAAGAGGCGGCGCCGGGGGAGCCACCAGTGGTGGAGACGGCCTTGGGGCACGGGCCCACCCTTTGTCACGCCCAAAGACCGCCTCCTCCGCTGGTGGGTCCCCTAGACCCCTCCTTTGGAAGGTGGCTTCGTTTCTTCGTAAAATAAATCCCGTAAATTTTCAGGTCTTTTGGAGAATATTTACTTAATAATTTTTCTGAAACAAAAAGACAACAGAAAACAGGAACCGGCACTGGGCATATTGTTAATAGGTTAGTCATAGAAAATGTATAAAAATGATATAAAATTATTATAAAAACATGTAGAATTGATATAAAACAAGCATGGAACAATAAAACAATTATAGATACGTTTGAGAGGTATCAAGCTTCGTGCAGGTGGGCGAGGTGGAAAATCTTGGAAGTCGGGGCGGCGGCCCTGAGCATGAGGTGTTGGACGGTTCCTTGGCCGTGTGGGCGGCGAGGGCTCCATCGTGGGTCGATCGTGGTCGAGCTCTTCTAGTTTTCGGTGTCTCGGTTGCTCCGGTCTCCACTCGTGTTGCCGGTGTGACTATGCTGGAAGGTGGCCGTGGTATCCAGGTGAAAACCTTGCCCACCGTGGCTCCGCGGTGGTGACGCTTTCGGGCGCCATGCTCCCCCTTGGGGGCGTCGTCGATGGACCATGTCACTATGTTCTCGGGCTCCGGATGAAAATCCATGGTCCACTTGCTGGACCGGACGGCGGCGACGCATTGGTGGCCCCGTTCCCTTCTTGTAGGCGCCTGGCACCGTCTTAGGAGCCCAGGGGATGCCGGTTAACAGGGTGTGCGTGGTTTGCGGTCGCATGCGGGGCCCTTCTCGTCGTGTTCTCTTCTCCGGTGAGTTGATGTTGTCTCTGATCTCCCTTCGTCGCATGGTTGTCGTCTGCCATCTGTGCTCTTGGGTGAACTTCTCCAACTCCGACGGTGCGGCGCTCTTCGAACCGAGCGAGGGGCAGGGGCCCTCTTCGGACGTGGAGGTAGTTGGTGCTGCGACGACAGGCAACCTTTCATGGTGAAGATGCGGGCACGATTTCTCAGCGGATCAGAGGCTTCATCGTCAAGTGTGCTCTCATGGCACCTCTTATCAGCGATCGTTGCGGCAAATGAGTTTTTGGAGCAATTCAAGCGGAGTGTATTGTTTATTTTCTGTTTGCTTGTTGTTCAGTTTTCTTTTTTGCTAATTTTCTCAGCACCTGTTGTAATTGCCGTTGTAAAAACTCTGGAGCTTTGTTAATTCAAAGCTGAGTATTTTTGCCTTTTATCTAAATATCTCTATTACAACCCACTTGCAATGAAAAAAGTGGCAATTGCACCCCCACTTGCAACTTATTGGGTGCACGTACAAATCACAGCGCATCCGATGGTTCTGGAGTTGAATGAGCTCTACCTCTAACTCATATAGATTGATCCATGGTCGTGATAGGTGTGTATATATAGGAAGATACTAGGTAAGAAGGCGCGTCGACACACCGCGCCCGTGGAGCATGATCAACTAAAAAGGAAACAAACATTACTGTAAAGAAGTCAACAAACATTTCTGTGTAGTTTTGCTGCTCCTTTTTGCTAGTTGTTTAACCAAATAATTTGTTTAAAATAATATTCATTTTTATATGCTACAAAAGTAAAACTTCAGTACAGAGCAATATGTCTAAGTTGCCGAAGCTGGAAATATGTTGTATTGAAAGAAAAAATAGATGGAGCGGACATTTTACCTGGGGTCAAGGTTTTACGGATGTGTGCATCAGGTAAGTAACCAATTGATCGATCCATATTAAAAATGCAGGTTTACATGGCGCATGTTTTCTGTATGATGTTTGGTGGATTAAATTGTCGGTGGGAGAAGAAATACCTCGGGGTAAAAAACTCAAATTTAAAAGCGTTCATGTTCAAAAGTTGTTCAGTTTTAAAACAGTTAGAATTCAAAAAAAAAATTACATTCTTAAGTTGCTTTGATTTTTAAAAAATTAAAATTGGGAAGGTGTTCATATTTGAATTATTTTTATGTTTACTTAATGCTCAGATTTGGAAGGCATTCAAAATTTTAAAATATTCAAATTTAAAGTTTGATCATATGACATAAATAGTCAGTGTTTTTTTTTGTGTTCGTATTGATATATTTTTTCATATTTTTCCGATGGATAGAGAAGAAATATCGCGGTGTAAAAAATTTAAATTTGAGAATGTACGTATTCAAAAGTTGTTTAGATTTAAACCAATTAATTTTTTTAAAAAAATTATATTTATAAATTGTTTAGGTTGGAAAATTTGTTAAATTTGGGATGTTATTCATATTTAAATTCGTTTTACGTTTGTTAAATGTTTGAGTTTTGAAATCATTGAAATTTTTTAAATATTCAAATTCGAACTTTGATCATATGTTGTAGTATTTGATTTTTTTGTGCATATATGTAAATATGAAATAGATTTTAATGTATTGCTTAAATATTTAATAAAAACATTTACATATTTATAAATTTTTCAAAAAAAATTACATATTTGTAAATTTGAAATAGATTTTGTGTTCGTATTGATATATTTTTTCATATTTTTCCGATGGATAGAGAAGAAATACTGTGGTGTAAAAAATTTAAATTTGAGAATGTACGTATTCAAAAATTGTTTAGATTTAAACCAATTAATTTTTTTAAAAAAATTATATTTTAAATTGTTTAGGTTGGAAAATTTGTTAAAATTGGGAAGTTATTCATATTTAAATTCATTTTACGTTTGTTAAATGTTTGAGTTTTGAAGTCGTTGAAATTTTTTAAATATTCAAATTTGAACTTTGATCATATGTTGTAGTATTTGTTTGTTTTTTTGCATATTTGTAAATTTGAAATAGATTTTAAGTTATTGTTTAAATATTTAATAAAGACATTTACATATTTATAAATCTTTCAAAAAAATTACATATTTGTAAATTTGAAAAATATTTGAAGTTATTGTTTTTTGCAGTATTTAGCATTTTCTGGAAATTGTCTAAATAGGGTGGGCCCACCTGGCAGAAGTTTAATAATTTCTGAAATTGTTTTGGAAAAAAAAACTAACATGTGGGTCCATTGATGATGTCGTGCTGACGTCATCAATGGCCACAGCGGCCAACGCGAGCTTGCCGGCGTCGCGTCCGCGCGAGGTGGGACGCGCGCGCGCAGCGGATGCGCGTGGACGCGGGGTGTCCGGGAGCGACGACGCCGCTGCGCTTTGGTCGCCGGAGCTGTGGCTAGCGGCGTTTGAACACGGCGGCGGAAGCAGGCGCACGGCGGCAGCGAATCCGACGCGCCCGCGGCGTCCCAGCATGCGTCTGTCGGCAAGGAGGTAGAGGGCGTGGCGGCGGAGCGTGTTGTGTACGTCGATCTGTGCGGGGAGGTGCGGGGTGGCGGTGGCGTGCGTCGGCGGCGGCGACCTCCGGCTCGCGCGTGAGAGAGAAGAGAAGGGGGGAGTTCTGTGGATGTTTTTACACGGAGGCCTCTGACGTGTTCGGAAATTGCGTATTGGTCCTTTGGTTTTTTTTTTTTGTAAAATGGTGCGTCAAAATTCGTGCGGGAGAGATGACCGGGTGGAAACTGGCTCCACCGGCCGGTGACCGGCGATGTGGCGCATTCCGATTGGTTGAGAGCCGCGTGTACTGTTGCTAGGAACAGTACCGCGAGCTGGGGAAGTCATGGCTCGATCCTGGCCATCCGTTTCACAGATCGGACGACCAGAATAAAAGGGGCGACATAACGCGAGGGAGAAGGAGTTGTCATGTCCTCCCTTTATATATAGAGGTATTCATGCACGTCCATATAGGAAGCTAGCTCTCTCTCTCTCGACCAGGTCCGCGTGTACTGTTGCTAGGAACAGTACCGCGAGCTGGGGAAGTCATGGCTCGATCCTGGCCATCCGTTTCACAGATCGGACGACCAGAATAAAAGGGGCGACATAACGCGAGGGAGAAGGAGTTGTCATGTCCTCCCTTTATATATAGAGGTATTCATGCACGTCCATATAGGAAGCTAGCTCTCTCTCTCTCGACCAGGTCGATCTTCAACTAATTAATCCATGGCGTTCAACGACGACGAGAAGCCTCCTGCTTCCAATGCAGGCAGCACCAAGGGTCTGGTGACGATCAAGACGCCGATCTACAGCAAGGACGAGGTGGCGCTGACGGCGGACGCGGTGACGGCGCTGGTGGAGCTGAACGCCACCTCGTCCACTGCCGTCAGAGAAGGGCTGGACCTGGTGGCGGTGCTGGACGTGAGCGGCAGCATGCAGGGCGACAAGCTGCAGAGCATGAAGAAGGCGATGCACTTCGTCATCATGAAGCTCACCCCCGTCGATCGCCTCTCCGTCGTCTCCTTCTCCAACTCCGCCACGAGGCAGTGCCCGCTCCGCTCCGTTACCCCGGCCGCCCAGGCCGATCTCAAGGCCATCGTCGACGGCCTGGTCGCCTGCGGCGGCACCAACATCGAGGCCGGCATGGAGACCGCCCTCGCGGTCTTCGCCGGCCGCACCACCACCAGGGCCCGCACCGCTAACGTCTTTGTCATGTCCGACGGCCAGCAGAACAACCACACCGACGCCCGGCGGCCCGACCTGGGGAATGTGTCGGTGTACACGTTCGGCTTCGGCAAGGACGCCGACCACGCCCTGCTCAGTGACGTCGCCCGGAAGTCCCCCGGCGGCACGTTCAGCTCGGTGCCGGACGGCGGGAACGTGACCGCGCCCTTCTCGCAGCTGCTCGGGGGCCTCCTCACCGTAGTGGCGCAGGACGTGCAGCTCACGCTGACGCCCAAGACCGACGACCCCCGTGACCTCGACGCCATGACCGTGGCGCCCGGCACGGACTACACGCAGACCACCGACTGCGAGACCGGCGTCATCACTATTAAGTTCGGCACCCTCTTCAGCGGCGAGGCCCGCAAGGTCGCTGTGAACCTAACGCTCGTCGACAGCACCGACACGGCAGAGTACGACGCGCCGCTGGCCGAGGCCCAGCACAGCTACACCGCGCAGGGCGGCGTCCAGAACCAGACCCCGCAGGACATCCTCATCAACCGCACCCCGGAGCCCTCCGACGACCCCGGCGCCGTCAGCGGCAAGGCGCGGGAGGTGCTGGCGGAGATGGCGCGGAGGGAGCACGCCGGCGCCATCGGGAAGCGAGGGAGATGGCCGACCGCAAGAAACTGGACGACGCGCGGTACAAGCTGGCGGACGCACAGAACGCGCTGGAGGACGTGGTCGTGCTGGACGACGGCGGGCGGAAGCTGGTGGGCATGCTCCGCACCGAGCTGCTTCAGCTGCTGGATCTGATGGAGTCGCAGGAGCTGTACGAGGCGAAGGGCCGCCCCTACGCGCTGGCCTCCGAGACATCCCACGGCCGGCAGCGGTACGCGGCCAGGGCGGCGACATGGACGCCGTCCGGCTCTTCGCCACGCCGCGCATGGACGCGTACCTGGAGCAGGCCAAGAAGTTCGAGGAGGACCCCACGGCGCCGCTGCCTTCCGCCGACGACGACGTCAAGGAGGAGATCGCCGCCAACCCGCTCGCCGCCGTCTCCGCGCCCATCGCGTTCTACATCAAGGCCGCCATCCAGGCGCTGCAGGAAATCGAGAAGCTCGTCGCGCCCAAAAATTAACACCTACGAACCTACTATTTTCCCTTCCTTCATTCCACCTCCGCATGTAGTGCTTGTTTCATTTGCATCACTCCACCACGACCTATGTTTGATTGTACTATCACCTTGTAACGACGCGCGTACTTTACTTCATGAGTTGAATAAAACATCATCGATGGCTTTTATTTTTGACTGGTAAAACGCCAATCCAATCCTCAATGAAGCCCCAAAGGCTAATGGTGAAACGGCAAGTGACTAAGAGGTTTGCTTGCAAAGTGGGCACAAAATAACAATTTAGTCATCCTCTCTTCTAGAAACGGTCAGCCGTACAGAGTTTATTTTAAGTTGCAACTTGCAAGCCAAGCAAATTTTGATTTTTGGAGGGAGGGGGGCAACACTTCGAGGAGATCGGCCCAGTATCAAACAAAGAAAAAAAAACTAATCAATGTTTTATTATACTTTTATATCAAATGTTTACAATTGAGGTGTGTTATGAAAACGAAAATTTGTGGCATTTGGTGATTCGACCACAAATGTGGAGGTTTTTTTTATGTTATTCACTCCAAGCAAGGAGACGGCCACCATATTGGGGCGAGACAATGCTCAACTCCAAGAAAGCCATCATCCGGCACCGGAACGCCACAGTCCTTTCTCATTTACTTTCACACTTCTTAAGAACCTTCTCCACGCATACCACTAGCATGTCGAATGCGTGTATGGACTGCTGTCACAGACCCTAGAACAACTTCTCAAGCTTGTCGCGGGGTTTCTTGTTCAATTTCGAATTCAGATCCAGAATGGCCCAAAGCACGCACATCACCTGCGCATCGCCTCGTGTGCCACATAGTCGCTCCTTGCGGCAGCTTTGTTTCGTTGCGAGCTCCTGTTGTGCGAAGGACTATCCAGCAATGCATGCGCACTCCCTCGATCCAGTTAGATCTTGTAAGAGGGGTGCCATGAGTGAAACTTCCTGGTTTTCATCGAGTAAAAGATGCAACCGTTCATTTTCACAGACATACATCCCGCCGACATCTTTAGATTTTTTTACCATACTTTCTACATAAGGTTTTATCTTGAAGAATGGTATATTAAGCTATGGGAATTTCTGTATCAGTAACTATTTTTAAAATCCAATCAGTTTGTCAAACTGAAAACAGTTTCAGCAACCATCGTTGTTAAACATTTGATGGGTTTCAACTGATTGGGATATCAAAATAAATGCATGTGAATTTTTTTTTAAATATGTGCACATACAAATACCCGTTGGAGATCTAAATCATGAGATAAGATTGACGAAATCACCATAGACAACATGATCTATTTGTTCTCTTAATTGCCTACGCTCTTTAGAAAAAGGACGTTTAGTTAAGACTGAAAACTGTTATCCTTCGTCTTATGAATATTTATAACAACATTTAAAAAATTATATTTATAAGTACTACCCTTTCTGTTTTCAAAAAGAAGGCGTATCAATTTTGGTCAAAGTCAAACCCGCGCTGCATGCGCGCGCAATCCCTTGTTCATCCAACTAGACATCGTAAGATGGGTGACAGGGTGAGATGAGGGAAACTTCCTGGTTTTCATCAAGTAAAAGATGCAATAATTCATTCTCACATACATACATCCGGGCCATATCTTACCATGCGCATACTTTCTATATAAGTTTTATCCTCAATAATGGTATATTAAGTTATGATTATTTCTCAAGCACTGTATTTTGAAAATCCAATCTATTTGCTAGATGTAGAAACCAATTTCAACATCCGTCATTGTTAAACATTTGACGGATTTCAATTGATTAGGATATCAAAAAGTTCTATCTGAATTTTTTAGACCACACGCGCAAACACATGCCCGGCCGAGACTAAATCATGAGATAAGATTAACAAAGTCACCATAGAGAGCCTATAAACGAGATGAATTGTATCTGAGTGTTAGTTATTTGTGGTTGTTGTCGGGGGGCTACCCCGGGTAGGGTCATGGTATGGTATAAACAAGGTTTCAGGTGTGGGCCAGGTTACAGTAAAAGCTGACATATCCGGATCTCAGAAGTGACCAGGGCGTTATGCTGGTGCAGACCGACATAAGGCAACCGAGATAACCCGAGGTAAGGGATCCGAGATGTCTTGACCGACATATGTATGTCGGTATCATATGTGTTCTCTTACGCGCAGGGAAGCTTATTCTGAAAGGGGAATCCGGCATATCCATGCCGGGTTACCGAGATGAGGCATCCAATGTCGGACGGAGGTCAGCGCTGCTGTCACATCCCGTCAGACACGGGAGCGTCTGGCACGGAGCGCGTGCAGGAGGAGCGAGGTGACTGGTCTCCCGCAGGCTACGAGACAGACATGCAGGCTACGAGACAGACATGGGCGTGTCATGTCCTGTCTCTAGCAGAGGGTACATTCTAGCTCTGCAGGAGATGGGCATGCCGCGTCTTGTCTGTGACAGGAGTGCCATGATGACATAGCTTGGGCATGGCTGCAGTGCACCGCGAGGGGTACTTTGGTAACTCGGTTTGGGCTATTAATAGGGCCTCACCCCCTCCTGCGTGAGGGACGGCCACAGAGAGAGGTAGAATGAGGCACAGGGAGAGATTTCCCCGCATAGCTTCATCTTCTACCTTGTGTTCATCCCCGTTGCTGGGATCATACAGCTCGAGGAGCAGCTTTGTACGTGTGACATCGAGATATATAGAGAGAGACAGGCAGGAGTAGGGGTTTACCTCCTCACGAGGGCCCCGAACCTGGGTAGATCGTGTGTGTGCGTATGTTTGTGAGTTCATCTGTGTGTGCTTCTTAGCGCGCTAGCCCTCTCCCGGATCCACCAGCGTCCATCGGCCCCACTCTTAGCCATCCTATGGCATCTGCCGTTATACCACCACGACAGTTGGCGCCCACCGTGGGGCCAGCAGCGGCGCTGGCTGGTGTGATCATCCGGACGGGTTCCATCATCGACTCCGGCGAGCGCGCCGTCTGCGGGCTCATCTGCAAGCTCGGCTCGCTGAACTTCATCAGCGATAACGCGGGATGCTTCGGCAGCCGGCCATTCCCAACGAATGGCTGCCTCATCAGCTTCGGCACCTTCGTGACCTACGTCGCCACCGAGGTTGTCTTCAAGTACCCCGAGCAGGTGCTTGTGGCTGAGGATCCTCCTGCTGTCTGCGCGGCTCGCGGCCGGCGTATCGATCGCCCCGGGGTCTGCGCCGAGGTAATGGTGACCGGGACTGCGGGTGATGCTGGCAAAGGTGATGCCGGTACACCTGCCGCCAAGTCCACCAGAACGGCGAAACTGCCGCTGGAGAGGAGATAGAACCTCGGCGACCAGGCCGGTACGTCCCATGCAACGGTCAGGCAAGTTCCTCTCGAGGATATGATAGAGAAGCTGGCTGTGCCGGTAGTACCGGTACAGATCCTGCTCTGGCGGAGGCCGAGTTGGAGGCGCAACGCCAGAGCTTGCATCAGGAGGCTCTCGCGATGGCCGAGATACGGAGGGAGTTCGGGATAACTCTCCGTGAGTATAACCAAGCACATGGTTTAACCCCGGTAGCTGCTCGCCCTAGTCGCATAGAGGATGTGCGTAGTAGGGGCAGAGGTCTCAATGCCGAGATTGCTAGAGATGGTAGAGCTAGTTCCGTAAGACTCCTAGTCACTTGTCGGTTGAAAAGCCAAAGTACAATTCTCCTGCTAAAACTCTTAGAGCTGCCGAGGCAGCAAGAGCCGAGTTGTCAGGCTTATCCGGAGAAGCTCTCCGTAGGCAGCAAGACCGAGTTAATGAGCTGGTAACCGTGGCTACTCGGCAGAATGAGGCCTATCGTAAGGCTAACACAGTTGCCGGTAGATCCAGGATTGTTCACTCGGCTAGGGGAGCTAGTGGGTCTAAGGGGCAAGCTTCCTCACCACATGACGGTGGAGATCGGGACCGGAGTGTAAACTCCGGTAAGAATAAGCAGATGCAGGCGTATGATCCGGCTTATGCCGGTAAACAGTTAGCCGGGTCAGGCAGTACCGGCCGGGGTAAAAGCAATCCCGGTCAGGGCAATCCGAATGTCGGAAATGTCAACTCGGCTGGTCGAGGTTATCCACCTCGGTACCCGCTCGAAATCCTGCCCAGCAGCAGCCAAGTGTTGCGCACATTCAGCAGCCACAAGGTGGTGACCCGGTGGCTGATCGTTATGATGATGGTTACTCGGCTATGGAGAAAGCCGGGTATCAGAGATATGAGGGTGCACTGGGATCCCGGTTGGGACCTCGCCAGTTGTCACCAAATGATGCACGCTACAAGTTGGACATAATCTATATGTCCGAGATGCTGGAAGAGCAAGGTCCACCTGGCCCTGCATGCTTTGGACCTCGGATCATGAGGGAGCCACCTGTGCGGCACTTTCAGTTGAGCCGAGGCTCAAAGACATATGACGGCAGCACTAAGCCGGAAGATTGGCTGACAGATTATGTGTCGGCAGTGCATATCGCGGGAGGAAACCGCCGATGGGCGGTGAGGTATATCCCGCATGTTGGAAGGGCCAGCCCGGATCTGGCTGAATAACTTGCGAGAGGGCAGTGTTGACTGCTGGCTGGACTTTGAAGAAGCATTTGTTAGCAACTTCTCCAGCACATACAAGAGACCGAATCGTCCTCAGCAGCTTGCGATGTGCAAGCAGAGGGATAATGAAACTGACCGGGATTACTTGACCCGGTGGAGTACTGTTCGCAATTCCTGTGAAGGAGTTGTTGAGGCGCAGGCCATATCTTGGTTTGCCCAGGGTGCCGACACGGCTCCATGCTCTGGCAGAAGTTGCAGAGGGAGATGCCGGCCACTTGGCCGAGACAATCCGGATTGCGGATAGCTATGCACTGGGTGATCCGATGCAACCCTTGCTGAACCCGGTGGAACCGAATAGAAGATACCCGGTGAATAACAGACCCGGGCCAGTCAGGCAGAACGATCGCCAGGACTTCGGTAACAAGAGGAGAGAGCCGGATTACAGGTATGGCTCAAACCAGGTTGCCGCGGTAAACCAAGACCAACCAGATGCCGGCAGTAGCCAGCGTCCGAAGTACAACGGCCCAGCATGGGCCAGAATCAAGAAGGAAGAAGCCATGGAGTGACCAGAGCAGTCCTCACTTATGAGGCTATGTTGGATGGACCTTGCAGTTTCCACACCCAAGACATCCGCAGGCCTGCAAACCATACAACTCGGCAGTGCAGCTGGTATCAGCGCACAAGGGGGGAAGGAGCTAGAGCCGGAGGAAATCAGGCGGGGGCACCTCAGAGAATTCCGCCGAGGCAAAACTTACCGCTCACCGGGCAAATGCTATCCCGGTGAATCCACCAGTTCCGAGGCAAGCAGATCCGAAACCTGTGAATCAGGTGAATGTCGGAGGGAACAACAACAACGCTGGTCCCAGCAGGCAGGGAGAGTATCCCCAGGGAGATTACAGAGAAGCTCATCAGAGCTATGTGGTCTTTGTGACCGAGCCAACTGACAAGAAGAGCTTGCATCGGCGTGCACTGGAGGTGAACGCAGTTATGCCGGCAGTGCCGAAGTATTTGCACTGGTCCGAGCAAGAGATGTTTGGAGCAGAAGGGATCATCCCCGAGTTATGCCAACTCCGGGAGGTTATGCATTGGTGGTGGACCCGACATTCTTTGGACCCACCATCAATGTTCGGTTCACCCGAGTTCTCATTGATAATGGGAGTGCTATCAATATCATGTACCGAGACACCATGGTGAAGATGGGTATCTCGGCAAATATGCTGCAACCGAGTAGCACGACCTTCCATGGCATAGTGCCGGGTGTCTCATGTGCACCTATGGGCAAAATTTGGGTTGATGTGTTGTTCGGCACCAAGGAAACTGCCGAACTGAGAGCATCCAGTTTGAGGTAGTGGACCTCGAAAGTCCATACCATGCTTTACTCGGCAGGCCTGCGTGTCCAAGTTCATGATATCAACCCATGTGGGTTACCTCAAGATGAAAATGCCAGGTCCTAATGGCATCATCACCATCTCGGGTGATTACAAGCGTGCACTGGAGTGTGCCTCGGCTGGATCGTGCTTGGCCGAGTCACTGATTATCTGCAGAGAAGAAAAGATCCATGAAGTGGTGGCATTGGCTCAGTCCGCAACTCGGCATGCCGGGTATGGCTAACCCGGAGCAGAATGCGACTTTCGAGGTACCAAAGGAGACCAAGAAGATCAATGTTGACCCGGCATTCCGGACCACAACGTCATCATTGGTACCGGGTTAAAGAAATAGGAAGGCGAGCTCAGTCACTTCCTCCGTGAGAACCGGGATATCTTTGCATGGTCAAATCAGGACCTGCCAGGTGTTCCGAGGGAGTTGGCTGAGCACTCTTTGTTCGTCAGACCGGATATGAAACCGGTGAAGCAACCTATGCGACGTCTCTCGGATGAGAGGAGAAAGGTGATAGGCGATGAACTGGCCAGATTACTTGCATCTGGTTTCATCATGGAGGTGCTGCACCCGGACTGGTTGTCTAACCCGGTCCTGGTGGAAAAGAAAAAAGATGACCCGAATGTGGCCATTGTGTGGCGCATGTGTATTGATTTCACAAACTTGAACAAGGCATGTCCTAAGGATCCATTCCCGCTGCCTCGGATTGATCAAGTGATCGATTCCACAGCCGGGTGTGAGCTGTTATCCTTTGTAGATGCGTATTCTGGTTTTCACCAGATACCACTGAACCCTGCTGATCAAATGAAAACTGCTTTTATTACCCCGTACGGGGCTTATTGCTATCGTGTCATGACATTTGGTTTGAGAAATGCTGGTGCTACTTACCAGAGATGTATGCAAAAATGCTTGCATGATCAAATAGGCAAAAATGTGCAGGTGTATGTCGATGACATTGTCATCAAACTAAGGAGAAATCCACTCTGATTGATGATCTCAGAGAAACATTTGCAATCTAAGGAAATTCCGGATAAAACTTAACCCGGACAAATGTACATTTGGTGTGCCGGCAGGCAAGTTACTCGGTTTCCTCGTATCGAGCCGAGGTATCGAGGTGAACCCGACAAAAATCCGTGCTATTGAAAGCATGAGGTTACCGACATGTCTCAAGGACGTGCAGAAATTCACTGGATGTTTGGCATCCTTAAGTCGGTTTGTTAGCAGGTTGGGAGAAAAGGCATTGCCTTTGTATCAGCTCATGAAGAAAACCACCCACTTCGTGTGGACCCCGCAAGCAGATGCGGCGTTCACCGAGCTAAAAAAGATGCTGGCAACTGCGCCGATACTGGCCTCACCATTACCCAAAGAGCCGATGTTGCTCTACATTGCAGCCACAAACCGGGTTGTGAGTGTCGTATTAGTAGTGGAGCGAGAAGAAGATGGCAAAACTGTGCAAAGGCCGGTATATTACCTGAGCGAGGTGATCTCGTTATCCAAGCAGAACTATCCTCACTACCAGAAGATGACATATGGTGTCTATCTGGCTGCTAAGAAGTTGAAACATTACTTCCAAGAGCATTCAATCACCGTGGTGTGTGAGGCTCCTATCTCGGAGATCATTGGGTGTAAAGATGCAACTGGCCGAGTAGCCAAGTGGGCCATCGAGGTGTCCCCTTACACTCCTCACTATGAAAGAAGAGATGCCATTAAGTCTCAGGCACTGCCGGATTTTTGGTGGATTGGGCCGAAATGCAATATGAGCCACCATTGCCTGACTCCAATTACTGGAGAATGCACTTTGATGGTTCCAGGACGAAAATTGGTTTAGGTGCCGGGGTAGTCCTTACCTCGCCTAAGCGGATCAACTGAGATATGTGTTGCAGATTCATTTTGCGGCATCTAACAATGTGGCCGAGTATGAGGCACTTGTTCATGGGCTAATGTGGCCAAGGAAATTGGTATTCGCCGGATAGAATGCTTCGGAGACTCGGATCTGGTGGTGCAGCAAGTCTCGGGAAATTGGGATGCTTTAGACGCCAACATGGCGTTGTATCGGTTTCATGTCCAGAAGATCTCGGGTTCTTTGAAGGTTGCGAGCTCACGCATATACCTCGGGCAGAAAATGAAGCCGCCGATGTACTGTCCAAGCTAGGTTCATCTCGGGATCCAATCCCACCCGGCATAGCCTTGGAGCATTTGAGGAAGCCATCAATCAAACCATCGCCCGAGTCCGAGTCAATCTTTATCCCGAAGAAACCGGAGTGTGCTGTTCCCATGGACGTCGATGTCGGGTGTATTTGGGAAAACCCGGGGACTGCTTGGCAGAACTCGGGGACTGGTTACTCAATCTCGGAAGAAGTAATGTCGGTTGATCTCATGGAGGTGGATGATCCGGTCTTTCCTGTGCGTCCTGTGCCGGGTGGGCACAACCAATAATGGCATATATGATGGACGGGAGTTTGCCAAGTAATGAAGTTGAGGCCAGGCAAGTGCAAAGAAGATCCAAGGCATACACCATCATCAACCAGGAGTTATACAAGAGAAGTGTGACCGAGGTACTGCAGCGCTGTGTCGAGCCGCAGGAAGGGCAAGAGATGCTCCTGGAGATTCATCAGGGAGAGTGTGGTCATCATGCTTCATCAAGAGCCTTGGTGGCTAAAGTATTCCGGCATGGGTTTTATTGGCCCAGTGCTTTGAATCAGGCAGAAGATATCGTCCGAAAGTGTGAGGGATGTCAGAGATTTGCTAAAAAGATCACCTGCCAGCCTCGGCACTCAAGACAATTCCAATCACTTGGCCCTTTGCAGTTTGGTGTCTGGATATGGTGGGAGAGTTCAGGCCAGCCCGAGGTAACATGACTCATATGCTGGTGATGGTGGACAAGTTCACCAAATGGATCGAGGTGAAGCCAATCAGGAAGTGTGATGGTCACACAGCTGTGTCCTTTTTGAAGGACATCATTTTGAGATATGGTTACCCCATAGCATTATCTCGGATAATGGCACAAACTTTGCTGTGGGAGAATTTGCTCGGTTCTGTGCGGAAAAAAGAATTCGGTTGGACATAGCCTCGGTGGCACACCCGAGGCAAATGGGCAAGTGGAAAGAGCAAATGCGTTGGTGTTGGCCGGTATCAAAGCCCGGTTGATTGAACCACTGTTGCGAACTCCGGGATGCTGGATAGAGGAGATACCAGCAGTGTTGTGGGGTCTAAGGACCACACCGAATCGTTCAACTGGCTATACGCCATTTTTTCTGGTCTATGGAGCAGAAGCGGTCCTGCCGACCGACATGGAGTATGACTCGCCGAGAGTGGCGCTGTACACTGAAACCGAGGCAAAAGAAGCTCGGGAAAATGATGTTGATTTGCTCGAAGAAGCACGAGAACTGACCTTATCTCGGTCAGCTATATATCAGCAAAATCTCCGACGCTATCATAGCCGGAAGATCAGCCCTCGGGTATTCCGAGAGGGAGATTTGGTGCTGAGGCTAGTGCAACGCAAAGCAGGCCGACACAAGTTGTCACCTCCATGGGAGGGACCATTCATTGTGAGCAAGGCTCTGCACAATGATTCATACTATCTTATAGATGCGCAGGCACCGAGGAAAAATGTATGGACAAATCCGGAGAGGAGACCAAAAGACCCTGGAATGTAGCTCTACTCCGACCCTTTTACTCATAAGGGCGCAATGTATGTATCTCGGTTTTCCTTTGAATAAAATGCGGCACTCCGAAAAGAAACTCGGGGACTGCCTTTGTCTATATGCATGTGTTTTATCTTTGTTGTTCATATGTCGGATGATTTTGAGACCTCGTTTCAAAGTTCAAGTAATGTATGCTATTTTGTTGTGATCTTGTGACTCGACTGACGAACGCCGAAATGGCAGTCAAGAGCAGAGGTTATGGTATATGGTAAACATGAAAATGGACTCGGTCCTAAAAAGATCCGACATATGTCGTTTACTAACCCGGTTTTTTCTTTCCTTTCTTTGTGTCGGATGACTCTAAACCTTACCTCAAAATTTACAAGTACTGTATGCTATAATTGTGGTCTTGTGACTCGACTGTCGAACGCCTAAATGGTAGACAAGAGCAGAGATTACTAAGTATAGTAAACAAGAAAGTAAACTCGGGGACTTGGTGCAAAGTGATCCGGCATTGAGCTGTCTTGTTGAAACTTGTGAATAAAAGTAGCACTGATAAGAGTAGCACTGCGAAATACTTAAAGTATATTTACATCTGCACCCGGCATTCCGGGGATTTAATAGTTCATCTGATAATAAGTTCAGGCGGCCGCGGTGGAGGAATTGGGGTCACCAGATGTAGTCTCGGCAGCAGGAGAAGCTTCGGTTGTTGGAACAACCTCGGGTGTTGGAGTGGCTGCCGAGGCAACGGCAGTGTCGGACGTTGCTTCCAGAGAAGTGTCGGTCGCGGTCGACTTGGCAATGTCGGCTGCTCCGACAGCAGAAGTGTCGGCTGCTCCGGCAGAAGTAATCTCGGTTGCTCTGGCATTGGCTGTGTCAGGAGCTTCAACCTCGATCTCCTCGTCGACGTCTTCTTCCTCGTCTTCACCCTCTTCATCATCCTCGTCATCTTCTTCATCCTCCGAGTAGGCTGGACCAAGAAGGAAATGTCGGGTGGGAGCATAGCTGGCCATGAAAGAGGCTGCTTCCTGGCGGCTTGCAAGAAGTGTCGGATCTGAAGTCTACTTTGAGCCTTGGAGCAGGGACCTCACGGCATCAAGGTTGATGTCCTCATACCAGGATAGCACAAATGTCAGGGCTTGGTCAGCTCCGGCACGAGCTGCAGAGGATCTCCACTCTCGGACCCTGGTCTCGGCCATTGACAGGCACTTGGACAACTCTTCCATGCTAACTGGAGCCTGAGATCCTGGCCATAGGGCTCGGTAAGCTCGGATGCCAGCATCAAGAAGATCTATGCCAATGGCCTTCAGGGAGAAATGCGAGCGTTCAGAGCGGTCAGATGGTTTTCAATGTCCCATTCCTCCGAGATTGGGCCAGCCTCGGCTCTTTTTGCTCGTGCCCTGCGGACAGTGTTGACTGCAGCGGCCTTGGAGTGAGAGAAGTGATATGAAGAGAGAAAAGTTATCACCAAATTGGGTTATATACCGGAATACACTTAATGTCGGTACAAACAATAGAAGAAAAAAGAAAGGATAAAGGGAACTTACTCTCCATCTCCTTGTTAAGCCGGGTGAGCTCTCCTAGCCAGATGTCGCATTTTGCCTTGAGGGCATCCAATTCTTCCTGTGCCGAGGTAGCGCGGACCTCGGTCTGCTCGAGGATTTCCTTGTGCTTTTGCGCGGCTTTCTCCCTCTGCATCAGGGCCTTCTCAATCTCGGTCTTCTCGCCCTGAACCCGAGCAAGCTCCTTCTGGAGCCGAGATACTTCATCTTTCTCTTGTTTAAGCGCAGCGTTGTGCGCATCATCACGTTTCTTCATCACCTCCTGCAGCTGCTTGTTGGAATTCTGGAGTTTCCTGTGCTCCAAGAGTAGCTTCTTGAACACCTCGGTCCGGGTGTTGGTGCAATCCTGAAAAGAAAAGTTATGTCAGAAAAAGTGTGAGATTTCACACCGGATAAGCTTGAAACGAGTCTCGGGGCTGGATGTCCGATTTTTGTGAAGATTCATGCCGAGTAAACTCGACACGAATCTCGGGGGCTAGATGTCGGATTTTTTTGGAAGATTCATGCCGAGTGAAACTCAACAAGAATCTCGGGGGCTGGATGTCGGTTTTTGGAAGGTAATAAGGGAAATTTTGTGAAGATTCGCGCCGAATGATCTTTACTCGGTCGAGCTTCAATCACTCGACCCGAATCTCGGGGACTGTGGATTATTTATCTATGTTCTGTTAAGAAAAGTAAAGGACTGAGTTGGCGAAGGTTTACCTCGGTGATCTTGCTGGCATTAAGAATAGCAATCTGCAGCGCGTGAATAGACTGTGCGGCATGGCTTGGGCCAACCGTGTTAGGGGAGGAAACATCGCTGGTGTCAGCGGCGTTCCAATCCATGTTGTAGTGCTCCACCGAGCCCAAGCTGTTGCCACTTTGGGTGCGCAGGCGGGGGAACTCCAAGATAGATGTGCCGGCTTTGGAGAATCGGGCAACTAATTGCTGGTGGCTCAAGGAGTGGGTTGGAGTCACCACCACTTGCTTCTCCGGGTTGGCAAGTTGTTTCCCGGTGGCCACTTGACTCTGAGCCGGCGGTGGAGTAGTTTTCCGAGTTACTAACTCGGTGGACTTGGTGGTGGACTTCGGCGGTGGCTGGTGTTGTTGTTGCTGCTGTTGCTGTTGCTGTTGGTGCGGTGGCTGTTTTTGGTGTTGCTGCTGCTGTTGTTGTTGTTGTTGCTGTTGCTGCTGTTGTTGTTGCTGTGGTGGTGGTTGTTGTGGGTCAAAGTACCGCGGTGGGGGCACCGGAGTCGACATCTCGGTCGAGGACCACTACCTCGGGAGTGCCTTGGCCTCCTCTAAGTGCAGCATCAGAGGCCGGCAGCAATATGACGGGAGGGGTGGTGTGCACCCCGGGGTCAGTTGACCGAGGTCCCGCTGAGGTCGGAAGGGGTGAGCGCATGGAGGAGGCGCTCTGGTTAACCTGAAGGGCCTCACTGCAGTGGAGCAAAAAGAGGTGTTATCTCGAGGAAAGATTATCACGGGAAAAAGAAGAAAGGGAAATGAGCGAATGTCGGTAAAGAGAATCTTACCCTTGTGTAACAGGAGGTGTCTTCTTGACCCGGGGAGGCTTAACCCCTGACTTCTTCTGCCGTTTCGCTCTCGGCGCTGCTGTATCCGAGGTGATGGAGGTCCCGGTAGTCAAAGTACCGGTCTCTGCACGCTTGCGAGATCCGACTTGTTTGCCCGAGGTAGCAGGACGTGTACTCGGAGCAGGGTCGCCCGGGTTAGCTGAGGCCGAGGTTAAGGGGTGAGCATAGGTGATGGGGCGAACATCAAGTGCCTCTAAAATTTCGCAATCGTCGTCGTTGGACCAATCTCGGATTGAGTCTCGGGCTCGAGACTTACCCGAGGTAGGGGCGCCAGCAGCCGGGATAGGCAGTTGATCCTCATCGTCCGGGTCGTCTACCTCGGTGACGGACGGGGCAGGTATATCTTTGCCCCATTTGGCGGAGGGGTTTTCTCCATCTTCTTTCTTTTGCCAAGCAAACTTCTGCAAATCAAAATCAATAGAACCGAGTTATTTTGTGAGCCAAGTATGGAGCCGACATAAGTGTTATCTCGGCAGGAAAAAGTATGTTGGTCTGAATTGCAAGTTACTTACTTGCTCCGGAAGCCGAGTTCTGTCATGAGGTTCTTTACCCCATTCCCATTCATCGGTCATCGTCATTTTGGCGATTGCTTTGATGCGTCTTTTGACCTCGGGTTTGGACAACTCATGGGTGCTGATCCGAGTTGGATCGTATTGGCCACTCATGTGGCAAATCTTGTGAACCCAGGCATGGAGGGGGAAACTCGGCGGCTGATGAAGGTCCTCAAGAGGTCATCACCCGTCATACCTGCTCCCACAAGCTTGTTGACGAACTTGTGAATCTGGTTGATCTCGAGGTTCGTCTCCTTCGGATTGAGCGTCCAGTTAAATTGCTCAGAGGGGGTGCTGATGCTGAATGTCGGCAAGTTGAGGAGGTCGACATGATCTGGGCTCTTCACGTAGAAGAACGTTCGCTGCCATTTCCGACATGATTCCAGGCCCTGGATCCGAGGAAAGACGGAACCTCTCCGAGGTATAATTGTGGCGGCTCCGCACGGGGTCATTTCCTTGGGGAGGTTCTTGTTTTCTGGGTCCGGGACACTCTGCTTCCGAAGTTGGAAGTATTTGGCCCAAATCTCGATGGTGGGCCAGAGCCCGAGGTATCCCTCGGAGAAAGAAACGCACGCAGGGAGCCTGGTGATGGCGTTGGCTGGAAGATGATGGGGTTGAAGTCGGAACCGATCCAAGAAAGATCGGAAGAATTGGCTTGCCAGGAGTCCGAAACCGCGCTCAAAGTGCGCGATGAAGACCACGCGTTCCTCGGATTTCAAACTCGGCTCGGCCTCTGAGCCGGGAATCCGGCATATCACGTCTGCCGGGATTCGCTTGGTCCGGACCAACCAGCCTATCTCGGCTTGGGAGACATCCGAGCCCTCCCATCCGGCACGCTCGCTTTCCTCGGCGGGAATGTCGGCTGGTTCCGGAGTAGTGCTAGTCGACATCTCGGCGAAGCAGCGAGGAAGTGAGAAGCGGGTGCCTATGTCGGCGGTGGAATCTGCAAAAAAGGGGACATAAGTACACCGACATTGAGCTTTCCGGCATCGGTGTGCCGGAGGGAAACAAGAATCCATAACCTAGAAGTTAACCAGAAGATCTACGGAGAAGGTAAGTAGAAGATAATTAGAAGATAAATGCAAGGATCTAGAAGTTGAAACTGTGGAAGGTCTACGGAAGAACTATCGCAAAGATCGTAAAAGGCGCAATGGAGAAAACCTAGAGGGGATCTAAGCACTGAACAACTGAGTTCAATAGCATCTATAGAGAGGATGAACAGATTCATCAGAGAGGATGAACAAGTTCATCGGGGAAGATGAACATGTTCATCGGTAATGGCAAGGGCAAGATTCTTACCGGAGTTGCGGCGGCGATGCAAGGCAGAGAAGTGCAGGGCTTGCCGGAGTTGTGCGTGTCCGGTGGCGGCGTGAGGTGCTCCGGTGGACGGTGGCTCGCGAAGTACGGCGAAGTACGGTGGTAAGATGCACTGCGCGGCGGCGGCGATGTTGCAGAGGAGCGAGAGAAGAGCAGGGGACGGTAAAGAAGGTGGTAGGGGTTGCCCCGCTCCCCTATTTATGGAGAGGAGGGCACACGGTTAGGGTTTTTACCGCGTGCGGTTCCCGTAACTGCCTCGCGGATTAACCGCGCACGATTTGCGCGGTTGCGATAAATCGCGGCCGCACGATCGGCCACATCGTGGGCTACCAAGAGGTAACCGCCCAAGGCACGATCGCGTGCGGTTCGTGGCGCAGTAAATGGCGCAGAAATCGGGGAACCGCGTTGCGGTCAAACGCACTCAAGTGCTCATGCGACGTGACCGCGCGTGACGTGGGCGGCGTGCGCGCAGAGGGATAACTGTTCGCGCACAGAAACCGAGGCGACGCGCAGCGCCTCCCCGCCACGTGCCGTGGAGAGATCTTTGGAGAGATTGCGGGAATCTTTTTGTGTCGGAGAGACCGGCACAAGAGCAGATCTCAGAGGTTGTGGGAAGTTTGGCTCTCGAAGCTTGAGAAGAACCGACATAAGAATGTCGGATGTTTGAGCAGGTTAAAGCAGCTGCTTTGTGTTGGACAAACCGGCATAAGGGCAGATGACGAAAGGAGCTGGAGGTTTTATTCTGATGTTTGAAGTGGACCGACATGTTTATGTCGGAATCAGGCGAAGAGGTTGTTAGTGGCTTTACGGTTGAACCGACATAGTTATGTCGGATGCTTGGCGTGGTTGTTTCGGTTGATTAAACCTGGTGTGGCCCTTCATCCGAGGCTGCAGGACCGCACCAGCTTCGGGGACTAATGTCGGGGGGCTACCCCCGGGTAGGGTCATGGTATGGTATCAACAAGGTCTCAGGTGTGGGCCAGGTTACAGTAAAAGCCGACATATCCGGATCTCAGAAGTGACCAGGGCGTTATGCTGGTGCAGACCGACATAAGGCAACCGAGATAACCCGGGCCAGAATGGACCGAGGTACCACGCTGGTGCAACCCGGCATATATTGACCGAGACTGGGGATCCGAGGTAAGTGATCCAAGATGTCTTGACCGACATATGTATGTCGGTATCATGTGTGTTCTCTTACGCGCAGGGAAGCTTATTCTGGAAGGGGAATCCGGCATATCCATGCCGGGTTACCGAGATGAGGCATCCTATGTCGGACGGAGGTCAGCGCTGCTGTCACATCCCGTCTGACACGGGAGCGTCTGGCACGGAGGCGCCTGACATGGGCGCGTGCAGGAGGAGCGAGGTGACTGGTCTCCCGCAGGCTACGAGACAGACATGCAGGCTACGAGACAGACATGGGCGTGCCATGTCCTGTCTCTAGCAGAGGGTACATTCTAGCTCTGCAGGAGATGGGCATGCCGCGTCTTGTCTGTGACATGCGTGCCATGATGACATAGCTTGGGCATGGCTGCAGTGCACCGCGAGGGGTACTTTGGTAACTCGGTTTGGGCTATTAATAGGGCCTCACCCCCTCATGCGTGAGGGACGGCCACAGAGAGAGGTAGAACGAGGCACATAGAGAGATTTCCCCGCATAGCTTCATCTTCTACCTTGTGTTCATCCCCGTTGCTGGTATCATACAGCTCGAGGAGCAGCTTTGTACGTGTGACATCGAGATATACAGAGAGAGACAGGCAGGAGTAGGGGTTTACCTCCTCACGAGGGCCCGAACCTGGGTAGATCGTGTGTGTGCGTATGTTTGTGAGTTCATCTGTGTGTGCTTCTTAGCGCGCTAGCCCTCTCCCGGATCCACCAGCATCCATCGGCCCCACTCTTAGCCATCCTATGTCCATGCCGGATTCCCGAGATGAGGCGTCCTATGTCGGACGGAGGTCAGCGCTGCTGTCACATCCCGTCTGACACGGGAGTGTCTGGCACGGAGGCGCCTGACACGGGCGCGTGCAGGAGGAGCGAGGTGACTGGTCTCCCGCAGGCTACGAGACAGACATGCAGGCTACGAGACAGACATGGGCGTGCCATGTCCTGTCTCTAGCAGAGGGTACATTCTAGCTCTGCAGGACATGGGCATGCCGCGTCTTGTCTGTGACATGAGTGCCATGATGACATAGCTTGGGCATGGCTGCAGTGCACCGCGAGGGGTACTTTGGTAACTCGGTTTGGGCTATTAATAGGGCCTCACCCCTCCTGCGTGAGGGACGGCCACAGAGAGAGGTAGAACGAGGCACAGAGAGAGATTTTCCCGCATAGCTTCATCTTCTACCTTGTGTTCATCCCCGTTGCTGGGATCATACAGCTCGAGGAGCAGATTTGTACGTGTGACATCGAGATATACAGAGAGAGACAGGCAGGAGTAGGGGTTTTCCTCCTCACGAGGGCCCCGAACCTGGGTAGATCCTGTGTGTGCGTATGTTTGTGAGTTCATCTGTGTGTGCTTCTTAGCGCGCTAGCCCTCTCCCGGATCCACCAGCGTCCATCGGCCCCACTCTTAGCCATCCTATGTCATCTGCCGTGATACCACCACGATAGTTGTTGTGTGTTTGGAGAGTTTGCCGGGCTATCGTTGTGGTTGTCAGGTGTTCTTGCTTTGTGAGTACTTCGGTTTAATCCAGGTGTATTGGTTTTCGCCCGATTTTCAGTAAATTAACTGGATAATTTCTTCTTCTTAATTATGTTGTTTTATGTTGATGCAAATTCAAATGAAGATATAAAGTGAGAGGCTAACTTCGAAACGAAACGGAGGCCCGTCGCCAGAGGCTTGGGCCGTAACGTAGCGGAGAAGTTAGCCCACCGTTAGACTACAGCTGACTTAGGGTTTTGCACCACCATATATATCTCTTGTAAGCCGTCGGTTGGGATAAGTCGCATGTTGTAAATCTACGGCGTTTGTAACCTCACCCGATATAGTGAAGTATTGCTAGCTGGCGCCCGTGGTTTTTTCTACTTCATTGTTGGAGGGGTTTTTCCACGTTGAATCTCGTGTCCCCGTTAGTTTGATTTTCGCTATCTTCATTGTTTTCTTTCTATCGTTTATAACAAATTAATAGATTGGGGCAAATTAATTGCTCGGTTTAAAAAAAGAAACCAGAGGAACCTAGCAAATGGAGTCCTGACGTCTGTATGCCGTAGGGTGGCCTGCTTGATGGATCGATAGCACCTCACATGCCAGCGCGCGCGTCAGAACGATAATTGGATTAAGTGATTAACCGTACATTATTTGATGGTATGCTCAAATGATTATATGTATTCTAGATCAATATTATTACAAAGAAGTATCGGTCTGCACGGAAGCAGGATGTTTTAGAACATTGAAAGGACAATAGTGAGGACCAGACAAGGAGCGTCTCCTTGGGGTGATCCGATGTACCCCTATCATTCGTCGCTCAAGGCGATCGAGGTAGGATTATCGTGGGCAAGCCGCCCCATAAGCGAGGTTGGTTTTGCCGACGAGCATGTCGTTCCACCGGGCGTTAGGGTCGTCGGTGGCGAACCTGGTCCATTCCGGCGTGGCATACTCATAGCGACTGTGCGTGATGCGATGGAACTCCTTGATGTCCTCGTTCTTGGTCATGTCGTCGGGGTCGCGAAGGTCGATGGAGAAGATGTCGCCATAGGGCCTCACCGAGTGCAGGAACTGCGGCATCGAGATGGGCTCGGTGGAGACTGCGGCGAGGTCGGCGGCAACGACGATGCTCCTCATGTCCGGGCTGAACACCGGGTGGTTCACGTGCCCGGCGATGCTATCCGAGCTCTTCATCACCCGCACCACCACCGTGGGGTCACTTGCCTTGACAAGAAACACGGCGAAGAAGCCCGGATCAAGGATGTCGTTCTCCGGTGCGCCGGCCGCCTTGTCGCGCGAGGAGGAGAAGACGATCCAGTCGCCACTTGGTGACCAGCTGCAGTGAGTGTCGGTCCATGGCCCATTGGTCAGCCGTCTCACCTTGCCTTCGCTGAACTCTCCAGCCTCCGCGTCCTCCATGATGTACAGGTTCTTGTGCAGCTTCTCCCCTCCGTCTCTCGTCGACCGGAATACGAACTTGGTACCTTCTGGGTTGCTCGACGGGAATGCATTGTTGAAATGCCCATCGGTGAGGCGCTCAACCCTCCGGCCAGAATGTGCCGGGCCGGATACGTTGGAGATGGCATAGATCTCAAGCGGTTTGGCAGCGGAAAAGGACGGACCTATACACACGTACAATGTGTCCTTTTCTTGGTTTTGATTCCACGACGTGGAGAATATGCTATTGGGACCTCTCATCTACAATCCACAATAAAATAAATTAGCGTGCATACAACAATTTTCTTATCATAGTATATGTAAAGTGCCCTCACTGGTAGCTTAAAACAATTGTTTGGAATCGACAACGCCGAAACACGAATACGACCACTAATTACTGTTATAATCTGCAAAGCTACCATATGAAACGGACAAAGCTACAAATACAAATAATTTTCATCTACCAATGTAAATACATAAATAGGCATCGAAAATTTTGTTTTCAAAGTTTGACAATGCCAACCATGTGAATATGATAGCATCAAAGACCGACAAATTAACAGGATTGGTCCATAGTACTTGATCAAGAATTGACTAGTCCCCAGAAACATTTCTAGAAATAATTTGAATTCCAAGTTTGTGTTGTTACTAATATCAACCAAATTTAATTTATGGTACCTCATATACGACGCGTAGGCCATGGCTATCGGCAAGCCACACGGCTTTGAACTTGTTATCGACAAATGCAAGTTTGGAGCCATCCTTGGAGGTGGTTGGAAACACACCAGAGACCCTGAAGAGTCCCACGTCCGCGTGCGACTGCGGGGACTGCAGCCTGTGGAAGTTCTTTTGGACACTGCCTTCATTCTGCATTCAATCCACACATTATCAAGGTTGAACAAAGGTTTGTTAAGCTAGCCGACACACCAAATTTTCAAAGCGTTTGATGTACATCAAGCAATACTATAGACGACGTACCTCAAGTAGATTGTCTTTTCTACAACGGTGGTAACCAATGCGCTTACCGCCGTCAAGAACGAAGGGGTTGTAGTGGTCCTCTTCTGGCCTGCTTTTGATAGTGGTTTGCAGAGGCTGATAAGGTGTGTTGACATTGAATATCTCGATTTGGCGATATTCTGCCACCACTCGGCGCGCGTCCGTTTTCTTGGACTTCTGCCGAATGGTGGCCACAGCCACCCTGGTCTCGCTAATAGCCGCCGGAGTTACCGCGTCGAACTCCACCGGCGTCACTCTGACGATCTCTTTTGTTGTCATGTCGTACCGGAACACACCCCAATTTGTCTCAACCATACCTGAGGGAAGCCTCATGTCGATTCCTCGGTGGAAGAAGATGACATTGTCGCTGCCCCATGTTGGCCACCCGCCGTCTCTGATGAGGATCTTGCGTCGCAGACCACCCTGTGCCTGCTTGTCCACGTTCATGACTACGATGTCGGTCTTCAGGTGCTCAATCTCGCCGGTCCACTTGTTCCACCGGAAGTTGGCCACCGCGACCATCTTCCCGGATGGCGACACCGCGGGGCTCAGATCATACTGATCTGCAGCAGTCATGTGTTTATTTTAGATCATGACGTTACATAGAGTATTACGGTATCATGAGTTCATGACGCTGTACAAGTTAAAAGTCAAGATCAAGTGCTATGTATTTTTCTTGACTTCAGGGCTCCTACAATCAATTGCCAATCAACAGCCAGTACATACTTGTTTTATGCATTATCATAGAGCAGAGACCTCAAGAGTAATGATTTTTTCATAAAAATGGCAGTGCAATTTCTCTATAAGAAAATTACCAGTTGTATCATCAATCTAGCTAAAACTAGATTACCTAGGAAGAACTAGGTAACTTTTCAATAGCATGTAAGATAATTAGAC
The DNA here is from genome assembly GCA_947311845.1 of Poa pratensis. Lineage (NCBI taxonomy): Eukaryota > Viridiplantae > Streptophyta > Magnoliopsida > Poales > Poaceae > Poa > Poa pratensis. The sequence continues at coordinate 23,946,392 of CAMZMU010000069.1, forward strand.
TAGTCACAATGAAGAGTATCATATACTAGTATCATGCATATGATACTAGTCTATGTTACTATCTCCACAATGGGTAGTAACATATTTATGGTATCATACAATACTACATTTATTAGGTTGTAAACTCATTTTGCATTGGAATCCGTTATGTTACGGTATCTACCTATGATACTATTATCACCTCTCTCATCATTAATTGCAGTGTCACGTCAGCTTTTTGCCAACATGACATGCATGATAATATCTATGATACTCCCATTGTGGCTAGTCTTAAGCACCAAAATTCGAGTTGAAAACGACACAATTTAACTTGATTACTTATTACAGACTACTGCACAGACTGATATGCAGCAATAATGCACGCAATTTATATCATCTGACATTGCAATATGGACTGTTGACTTTGCATAACCCATTATAAGTCAAGACCAAGTGCTAGTACTATATTTTTCTTGACCTGAAGACTCCTACAATAAATTGCCATTTACCCAACAGCCATTATAATACAGTTGTGTGCATTATCTTGGAGCAGAGGCAACTAATAATAAATTCCATCCAAGAAATATCGCTTTATAGCTAATCCCATTATTTGGAACGATATATACTATATACTGTACTATACATGTATGCTCCGGTACCTAACTGTATCACGAATGTAGCTAAAACTAGTTTACTTAGGGGAACTAACTGTGTGACTTTTCACTACTAAAAAAGAAAAAGCACCCAAATTGTTCGAGTTGAAAAATGACCGATATTAACTTTGTTTATTAGTTTACAGAGTAGAGAAACTACAGAGGAGATGGTGTTTTCCCATTAATTTAATTACCTGGCGGAGTGAGGCGCTCGGTCTTGCCGTCGGCGAGGTTAGTCTTGTACACGACGGTCCACGGCGTACGACGCGTCGTCGCCGGCTCCTTGGTGGATACGTAGAGCAGAGAGTGGCCGACGTGGTCGAAGCCGCCTGCGACGCAGCCGCTGTCCTCCATGCGCACGCCGCCGAAGGTGTCGGCGCCGTAGAGGTCTGCGAGGCTCAGCACCTTGACTGCTGCCCTGTCTATGGCGGAGGCGGGGAAGCGCAGGGCGACGTGCATCGTCTCGAGGCCGTTGTCCCTCTCGGAGACGAATACCAGACCGGTGACGCGGCCGTTGACGGCGTCGTCCGGCGTGGCGCCGCACTCGGCGGCGAGCTTGGGGTTCTTCTTCCGCAGGAACGTGAGGAGCTCCTTGAGCGCCGCGGCCGGGATGGGGCGGCCGTTCTGATTGTAGGAGACGCCGTCGGTGAGGAGAAGATCGTCATCGTGCCGGGCCGGCGACGGTGGAGTGACTGAGCAGGAGAAGATGTCCAGCGGCACAGTCGGGCGGTAGGTCGTGAAGAAGGCGATGCTGCCGCGGCTCTTCCCCATTACTTTCTGCTGCTGCTTCTTCTTCTACTTGTTCTTCTACCTTGATTGTCTGTAGTCAAATGAAGCGGTGGGATCCAGATTTATAAGGGAAGATGTGGTTAAACTTACCAACTAGCTAGTACAAGTATACAACTGAAACATGGTAGTAATAATTTTAGAAAAAGACTAACTAAGCCAGCTTTGCTTCCCTAATATTCTCTTTGAAATCATGCGTAGGCTACAATGTCATTTGTTGTCATGGGGTATTTACATATGGAAGTTGCTCATGTTCATCATCACCGATCGAGATATAAAGATAAGGACCAACTAGACCGTCGACAAGTCAAGTCTCTATTATTGAATATGGCTTCTGCTTCGGTGTACCCCTCAAGTTAAACAGATCGACAGCTCAGATCGGTCCGTACCCCTTCGTAATGAAGGGTACGATGGTCAATATTAAATAATTAATTAGTCTTTAATCTAGGCTGTAGAAACCCGTCCACATCGCTCGCTGTTTTTTCGTAAACGAACTCGGTTCAGCTCAAGCCTGGCAAAGATTGAGCCGTGTCCAGAGTCTAGATCGCGAGCGGGGAAAAAAGGAACAGAATTTGTGGCAGATCCGGGAAAGAAGGAAAAGAATTTGTGGCTGCAGGACAGCTCAAGCCTGACAAAGATTGAGCCGTGTCCAGAGTCTAGATCGCGAGCGGGGGAAAAAAGGAACAGAATTTGTGGCAGATCCGGAAAGAAGGAAAAGAATTTGTGGCTGCAGGACAGCTCAAGCCTGGCAAAGATTGAGCCGTGTCCAGAGTCTAGATCGCGAGCGGGGAAAAAAGGAACAGAATTTGTGGCAGATCCGGGAAAGAAGGAAAAGAATTTGTGGCTGCAGGACTCAAACTTGGGTCTCGCGTACAATGAGCATAGCCACTAGACTAACTTCAGCTGGCTGACAAATATGCATTTTATCCTATAATACCTTAATTCTATAAGGCGAGGCACACCACTCTCACACAAGACATTTTGTAGGTGAGAAGATTTCTATCGTTTTTTGACTCACTAATTATTGAAATTGAACACCAAATTATTTAAAATTAATTAAAAATTAACAACATGAAACTGAAATATAGATGACCCATTTTCATGAAAAACTCATACTTGTAGTAAGTGATTTTTTCAACCTGCTCGTAATGACCATATTTTTTTGTAATATAGTATGACCAAATTAGACTTCCTTAACTACTAGTTTTGTTTTTGACAAGTCCAACATATTATTAATTTTTTGCTCAACAAATGTGCTGAAAAAGGGCATTCTAATGGCATGTGCATCAAATCTTGCGACAACTGAGCCTCCATTTTAGTTTCTCACATGCTTGTATGACCCACCCTTACATAGTCAATGAGAAAACAAAATTATTCTACACCATTTGACCAGGTCCAAGGGGCAGATGACGCACGACAGACAAATCATCAGTGTTCGTCAAGAATTTGTGATAGTATGCATTGGGACCACTCGAAAAGTTGGACTTGATCATAATATTCTAAGTAGGCGTGGAGTAAAATTGAGGAGACACTATCGAACCTTCAAATTCACACAATTGTCGGTTTTTCATTATTATCGGCATTTTTGTATTGAAAATAATGGGTCATTTCGAGGAGGTCAAAAATAATTTCGAGCACGTGCAACGAATCTTGCAACAACTGTGGATCCATTTTAAGTTCTCACGTGCTTGTATGCCCTACCCTTACGCACTCAATGAAAAAAGTCAACTGGTCTACCTACATTTTGACACTGGTCCAAGGGGTAAACAACGCACGAGACACATCTTATCAAGGTTCGTCAAGAATATATGATAGTATGCGTCGAGACCACTCAAAGAAGTTGGACTTGATCATAATATTTCAATGTGGGTGTGGAGTGAAGTTGAGGAGACAATATTCAATCTCCAAATTCATAGAATTACCAGTTTGCCATTATTATCAGCATTTTGTATTGAAAAGATAATAAAAATATACACCCCTAGCTCGATCATAGGTATGTATCTACTAACTTTGAGTCATGCTGACCCGCTTGTAACACACCTAGTCATCTTGACCTAGTAGATCTCAGACATATGGAACCACATGCAATACTCATAGCCATCTAGTTCTATATCAACCACTTTTGGGACACGTGGATCCACATGCAACACTTCTAACTATGTTACATGTTGTCGGACTCACATGATAGTTCTAAATCAAGATGTCTAGGTCTGGTACATGTGGATACATATATCTTTAAGTCATATAGGTATGCATCTACCACCTTTGTGATATGTGGACCCATATGTAACACCGCTAGTCATCTTAATCTAGCACATGTTGGACATGTGGACCCTCATACAACACTCATAACCATCTAGTTGTATATCTACCGCCTTTGGGATATGTAGACCCACATGCAACACTCCTAACTATGTTGCATGTCGTGGGACCCATAAGATAGTTCTAGGTCAAACTCTCTAGGGCTAGTGCATGTGGATCCAAATGTCTAGTAGGTATATATATAGGTATGTATCTATCACCTTTGGAACATGTGGACCCACATGCAACACCCCTAGTCATCTTAATCTAACACATGTGGGACATGTGGATCCCCACACAACACTCCATATATTTGTATACCTACAATATTTGGGACATCTGGATCCACATGCAACATTCATAGCTATCTACTTATATATCTACAACATATGGAACATGTGGACCCACATGAAACATTCATAGCCATCTAGTTGTATATCTATCATTTGTGGGACATCTGGAACCACATGCAACACTAGTAGCTAAATTTGCATATTGTGCGATACACATGATAGTTCTAGGTCAAGCTTTCTAGGGATGGTACATTTGGACCCAAATGTCTAATATGTCATATAGACATATATCTACCACCTTTGTGACATGTTGACCTACATGCAACACCCCTAGCCATCTTGACCTAACACATCTAGGACATGTGGACCCACATGCAATACTCATATCCATCTATAGGTGTATATCTAACACCTTTTGCACAAGTGGACCCACATGCAACACCCCTAATCATCTTAATCTAGCACATGTTGGACATGTGGACCCTCATACAATACTCATAACTATCTAGTTGTATATCTACCACCTTTGAGATATGTGGAACCAAATGCAACACTCCTAACTATGTTGCATGTCGTGGGACCAACAAGATAGTTCTAGTTCAAAATCTTTACGACTAGTGAATGGGGTCCAAATGTCTACTAAATCATATAGGTATGTATCTATCATCTTTGAGCAGGTTTTGTTATACTATACTAGGAAAAATAATGGGTCAATTCGGGCAGGTCAAAAATATCACTTGTTTACAAATGGACCCGTTCTAGCTATGTTTTGCATTCATTTATAAGAAAGTGATTTTTTTTTGAATTTTAGATGAACCCAATTTTTTCGCCGGGCTAGTTAGACCCAATTAGGCATGAATGCAATGTTATGTTGTATTTTTGCAATATTTTCAAACTTCCTTAATTTTTCAATACAAAATTCTGGGAATAATGGAAAATTAGCAACTTTGTGAATTTGAGGGTTGGATATTGTCTCATCAATTTTACTCCACACCTATTTAAAATATTGACGAACCCTCGAGATCTATATATCGTGCGTCATCTGCCCCTTGTACCTGGTCGAATGGGGTATACTAATAGGGTTTATTCATTGACTGTGTAAGGGTGGGCTATACAAGCAGGTGAGAAACTAAAATGTAGACTTAGTTGTCGCAAGATTTGCTGCACGTGCCATAATGTCCTTTTTCGGCACATTTGATGAGCCAAAAATTAATGATATGTTAGACTTGTTAAAAAACAAAACTACTTGTTAAAGATGCCTAATTTGGTCATAATATATTATGGAAAAAAAACAAGACCGGAGGGGGGATTCCACCCCGGCTTTGTCATTAAGATAGAAGTGAGGACTCGAACCCAGGACCTGACCCTTATGCGCATATGCACGACTACCACTAGTACACGGAAGAGTTCTCATTAGAAAAAAAAGTCATTACGAGGAGGTTGAAAAAAGCACTTAATATAATTATCAAGTTTTTCATGAAAATGGGTTCATCTATATTTCAATTTCATGTTGTTAATTTCTTAGAATTAATTATAAATAATTTGGTGCTTAATTTCAATGATTAGTGAGTAAAAAAACGATGGAAATCTTCTCATGTAGAAAATGGTCGTGTGTTCTGTACCTCGCCATAGCAAATTAATATATTACTAAATAAAATGCATATTATGTCAATGAAGTAAAGTTAGCCTAGTGGTTCTGCCCCTGGTGCTGCCCCAGGGAGACCCAAGTTTGAGTCCTATTGCCACAAATTTTCTTCCTTTTGTCTCAGCGACCTGGACTCTGGACTAGGCTCAATCTTTGGTTGTCTCGGCTTGAGCCGGACCACTTTACAAAAATACAGTGCCTCGGCTCGAGCTGAACCGAGTTGGTTACGCTGATGTGTTTGGGGAGGACCGAATAAGTTGTCCTTAATTTAATCAGTCTAATTAGCTAATTAGGGGAAGAAGACCGTATTACCCTTTTTTAGTTGTGGGAGAGGGTACACTGAAACACAGCCCATTGAATATTACACGTCCACGCATACATGTACTTATAACCCATAGTAGTGCTCTGATCAATCTCATCATTTTTCAGTTGTTTGATTGAAGTCGTCTCCTAGTGATTATTAATTTTGTGATTGACATAACCGTATGGTAACTATCGAGTAGTGAGTACACCTTAGACCATCTTCAACCGGACTGGGTTATTCGGGCTCCCTATTTCACGACTTCGGATGGCAACGAATTAGCTTATATGGTTTGGGGAGTAAGTATTCCATGTTGTACATTTATCTTTCGCACAAAATTTTCAGGATAATGACACATTGTTTCCTTGCTCTATATGCACCGGACGCCAAACCATTTCGTTTTTAAAAACAGTTCTCAACGGATCTCAAATGTGAAAACGGTTCATAATTTCGATAAACGGTTCTCAAGATATTTCGTATTTAAAAAATGAATCTCGAAATAAATGCGCGTACAACCTCCGTGCATGAGAAGCAGAAATCCCACCAAAACTCTCTCGTGCTGCCACTTGTCGCATATGCAACCACCCGCGGGGAACCGCGTGGAGGGAGAAGCCGACATTTGGTGCGACAACAATGCACGCAGTTTTCTTCGCAAAGGAACCTTTTTTTTTCTAGTGATTTCGGGTTGCGTCACTTTTTGGGATAATATGAGTATCTGTAATGAAAGAGCCCAAACCCAGCCCTCGATGCCTAGGCCCATTCCGGGTGATTGCATCAGCTAGCTTGTGTGCACTTGCGAACTGGCCGAAACTACATGACAGTGAAGCATAGCTCTTACGTACTTGCGCAGCCCAGCAGGATAAGTTCTTGGACCGAAAGAATGTACCAATCCAAGCTTCAGGCCCAGCAGAGTTGATCGAGATGGCCTGCACATCATTATTGGTTGAGATGGAAGTATATGATGTATTTTCCTTGAGCTAATCTGAAAATGTTCTTTTCTCCTTGAGTGTGTATAGTAAGTACAGTAATTTAGGAGGTAAACTGATTCATTAGGCCAAAGACTCTAGGTGAAATGTACTGCATGAAACATCCGAGCCAACGTTCCGCTCCTGAATCTCCTATTATATGTTCCCAACCAGCTACCAGCTGATTGCTTGTTCTGTTGAGAATGTCGTAAATCCTGTGGCTTCCAGTTCTCCGGATATTTGGCTAACTAGAATCGTAGCAAAGAGTAGCTTGATTTTTCATCAGCTAGCAAGCTGGATCAGGCCGGAATTAATCAATCGATTAGTTAGTTACTTAGTTAGTTACTGTAGTTAGTTAGTTAGTAAGTCAATGGCTCATCCGGTCCATCTTAAACTCCAACAGCCTCGACGTGCCACTACTTGCTCCACCACGATCGATCCAGGGAGACATGTTGTCGCTGTCGCATCGGAGCTTATTTTATAGTAGCTTGTCCCAGGAGCAGGTACTAGTACCGATTAGGCTTTGGCATGTTATCCAGACTAACCAATCGAGACGTCTTGAAAGGGCACTGAGTCGAAAGTACGATGGACGCACTACTCGTAAGTACTCACTCCGTTCGAAAAAGGATGTCACAAAAATGAACTATAGATAGACCATTTTTGTGACATCCTTTTCTGAACGGAGCGAGTAGTTACCATGCTTGCGTGATCTCCGGTTAGTTGGATCACACATACATATCTCCAACATATCAATCCTAGCCTCCTAGGATCGATGTTCATATATACAACAATGCAGCCCAATGGAGCAGCTACCCTAATGAGTAAAGCAGCCGGCACAGACGCTTAATTTGCTACAAGATCGAAGATGGATTGAAACAACAATTCAGAAATCTCATCACACGTACTCCAGATTCAAAATATATTTCCCAGTAAATTCATATACAATTGATCGATTGATTTAATATCATCATCATTGTTCTTGAGCAGAGCAGGGGTATAATCGATCCTGCCAGTATATAGTTACACTTGGAAGGCAGGACAGAACAGGACAATGCGTCCATCTACATCTAATTTCATCCCTCTCATCAAAAACCCCAAATCCAAAAACAAAAAACCCAACAAAACAACTACATGATAAATAGAGTAGCTAGTACTCCATCTCCTTCTGCATCCAAGAGAAGAGGAAGCCTCTGCCGAACGATCCCCGGACCAGTCAATCAATAATATGTATGTATATGAAGTAGGTGATTATCGTAACCATCCATGGATGACGACGACTACAAGTCCTCGGCCATGAAGAGCTGGTTGTAGGACGAGTCCATCTCGTGCACCACGAGCCTCTCGACGGTGACGGTGCCGCTGGTGGCGTTGTTGAACAGGTAGACCCCCGCGTCGGCATAGATGGCCTGCGTCGGGTACACCCTCGACGTTGCCGTCGACCTTCCGCCCATCACAAAGCTCTCCACTATCGAGTGGTCCACCAGCACCCTAACAGAAAATGCCTCACCGTCTAGAACCGGCACCGTGTAGCCCACCACCCGCTTCACGACGTCCTTGGCCCGAGATGACCGTGACTCGTCGTGGCAGAAGTGGGTTTGGATTGCTCCGTCGAGACCCCTGGACACATAGAAGTACACCGCCGTCTGCTCCTCCTTGCCGTCGGCGAGGACGAGGAGGCCAAAGGGACCGAGCGCGTTACGGTTGGCAGAGCCACCACTGGTGCTGCAGTTGTAGGTGACGTCGGCCTCGTTGAGGGCTGCAACGGCGGCGTGGTCTAGGCGGAAGGCGGCCTCGATGTCGAGTTGGGTGGCGTGACGGAGCGGGAGCGGGAAGACGCTACCGTGGTCGATGGTGACACCACCAAGATCGGTGGAGTTGATGCGGAGGGTCTCGATCTCTTCCACTGGCCATTGGATGAGGTTGGTCCGCGTTTTCTCGTCGAGATCAACCGTCCTTGGGATCCCCTGCACTCACACATCAACTATTAATTTCCTAGTTCAATAATTCCACAAGCAAGGTACAAGTTCAACGTGTTGGATCATGCATGATGCATGCATGCACATCACCAAACAACCTGGAGAAGAAAAATGGCGCTAGAGGCTTTTTACATAAAAAAAATTCAAAACTCGAATAATTAGATTGCTTGCTTAGTATGCTCCACGTTTGCACGACCAAGTATTTAGTAGCAGAGAGTTTGATCCCATCAAAGACAGAAAGGGTGAAGAAAGTTCATATTTGGGGGTTAGCTGGGACAGGACAAGTAATCTGCCGTTGTCTCAATCATAAGGGTCAACACCAAAAACCATCTATCCGTTTATTTTAGGCACGCACATGGTTCCACGTGGGATCGACGTGGCGTGCACATGTGGTGTCTATAGGACATATGACAGTTGGCTACATTGAAAAAGGGACACTTGATATGCACCCATTGACCAACGCTTGGAAGATGCAGGGGTGATTTTGAAACTGTTGAAAGAAAAAGTACTCTTGAGATTCAGCTGACCTATGAATTGAAAAGTGATTAACTAAAGATCTCGCCTACCACGAGGATAGGGCAATGTTCTACCACTAGATTAGGTAAGGAACTCTGTGTTTGCAACTTTGCATAACTAGGTCAACTGGTATATATGCATCAGTTAGGATTAACTAAGGGTTGAACGGAACATGGATGCGCATTTTCGTATCCCAGTTGGGGACCGACCATGTATGTTGTTATCTTAAAGATGAAGCGAAGATTTCAATCTTCAACAGCGAAATAGCTAGCCACATGGAACCTATCGCAAGGTAGGCTGTTAAACGAGAAAGAAACATGAAACGGCGAGACTGCGACACGAATCAATATATCCGTGACTGCAACTCCATCCACGACCAATTATAGCAACGTGATTGCATGCGTCAACATTCGATTAAGCCGGTTGCACGCAAGAGAAGTTTGATCAATTGGATGCACTGCGATATACATATATACTACTTAACATGCAGAATGAACGACGATGCAAAGATAATAATGCTAAAACGATGGGTGCATACCATTACGGAAGCCCATCCCTTGGCAATGTCGGCGCGCTCGGAGTCGGTCTCGGCGATCCACCCCCAGAGCACGCGACGGTTCTTGGCTGGGTCGTAGAAGGTCTTGGAAGCATAAAACTTGCCCCAGTCGTACCTAAGCCCGATCCCGAGGTCTAGCTCCGGGTCGATCGGCGTCCAGGCGTTGGCCGCTGCGTCGTACCTCCCGAGCGCGTAGTAGTCGTGGCGGTCGTCGTCGCTGCTCTCCTTGATCACGTACAGTGCCTCCTCAGAGGACGACGAGTTGCCTCCGACGGGGTAGAAGTCGATGCACTCCCACATGCCGGTGCCATCGACGCGGTGGAGCAGCCCGGGCATGAGCTCATAGTTGACAAAGTCTTTAGTCTTGTACACCATGGCGATGCCGGCGTGGCCGTTGTCGTCCTTGGACCCGATGACGGTGCGCCACGTCTGGTCGGACTCGTCGAACCAGGCGGTGGTTGGGTCGCGGAAGTCCTTGAGGCCGATGCCAGGGGGCGGGAGGAGGACCGGGTTGTCGGGGTGTTTCGTCCAGTTGCGGAGGAGGGAGTCGTTGGGGTTCTCCGGAACGGCAAGGCACTGGACCTGGACGGAGGCGTTGGTGGAGCCGGTGTAGAGCATGTTGAGCGTGCCGTCAGGGAAGACGGTGGCGGAGCCGGTCCAGACGCCGTTGATGTCGTACCACTGGTCGGGCACCATGGCGAGCTCGAGGTGGCGCCAGTGGATGAGGTCGCGGGACACGGCGTGGCCCCACGCGATGTTGCCCCACACCGCGCCCTCCGGGTTGTACTGATAGAACAGGTGGTACCATCCGCGGTAGAACACCGGACCTGCATATGGAATACAACATCAAATTAATCCACGCCGTTCTTGAAAGAAAATATTACTCCCTCCGTACCATATTAATTAACGCTAAAACAAATTTATCTATACGTATTTATCTATAATATTTTAGTACTATTAGGATACAAATATACCGTATGTGCATTCTATATATGCTCTGAAATAATTAATTGGTGATTAGGCGGATATGTACGCGGTGGTGCTGGCAAATTAAGGAGGGTAATCACAAGCGCTGCAAATTAATCCTATAGACCCATGGAAACAGGACCGAGTTGGAATATGTACACGCGCTAGCTTCTATCTCGATCTCTCTATACATCCACATGTTTTTCTCCTACCAGCGGATGGCCCATTATTCAGTCAAATAGATTAGCTACTCGGTAGATCCATGCATGCTCTTCCGAGACAAGAGGAGATCGAGCAAGCGGTAAGATTAAGAACGAGAATATTCCATATGGTTGAATGGATTAGAACATACCGTTAGGATCTGCATGCATGACCATCGCCGGAGCACAAACAGCAGCAGGAGCAAACCGAACACAAATTAAGGTAAGGACGTCAGTTTCTCGAAAATGGAAGGAATTCGAATGTGAACGAATCGAATGTAATTGGAAGGGGGGCAATGAATGAACCGTACGTACCGTTCATCCAGTTCTTCTCGGGCTGGAAATGGAAGCCGGTGCGCTGCCACTGCAGCATCGCGTTGCTCCAAGGAAACCCGTCGGCGTCGGCGCCCGCGCCGAGGAACCCCATCTCCTCCACCGCCCCCGACGTCTTCTCCGACACGCCGGCGTCCTTGCCCCTGCTCCTCGCCGTCTCTGACAACGCCGGCATGGCGGCCACGTCAACGGCGACCCTGTCCACCCTGGACCCGGCCAACGCGCTCGCCACGACGAGCACCACCATGGCCGAAGCGGCCAGCACGGCGGCGCACGCGCGCCACCTCACGCCGCCGCTCCGGCGGTCTTCGACATGGGTGTCGTCGGAGGAGTCAGGCAGCGGCTCGTACGCGTACGGCAGCGGTGGCGTGCCGGCAATGGCCCGGGGCTCCATTGATGACGATTACAGGAAAATTTTAGTAGATTCCGACGGGTGGATGGATGTAGCTTCGCGAGCGAGCGAGCGGAATTTATAGTTGGCGCGGGAGTAAAAATGGCAAGGAGCGGGATGCAAGCGCGTGCGTAGGTATCTGTGGGGCCCCACGGTCAGCGAGGTGGTAGGTAACATGGACATTGACCCAACGAGATCGGTGGATCCCCTATATTCTCACTTGGTTCAATTCATTTTGGATAGCTAGCTAGTACTATCCATTTCTAGGCACCCTAATATCCATCGTATCCTATTTTGTTCTTGCATTTCCATTTTCCGCTGCATGACTATGCGGGGGTCGTCTCATATAAGTTCCTTATAGATTTTCATGTGGGTTGGTTGATAATGTTGCCCTTTGTGTTTATTGTCCGCGGCACTCCCATTTTAGGGGTCCTCTTAACCAGGACCTAGTTGTCTCTCTCCACGTTCTACCATTGTCGACCAATGCCAATTCGCCAACTAGCAGTTGCCCAAGAGTGTAAAGTCACAACTCGGAAGAACACTAGAGTCCGGAGAAGATGCCACAAAAATAGCGAATAGGTCAAAGACGTTGGTCTAGCTATTTTATGGGTTTTGTTGCCATGTTTTATATTTTTTAGGTTGTTTGTCATAAAGGATGACCATTGTCGACTTTTTAAGAAAAAAAAAGAAATGCGTCTATGATGGTCGCATGCATGTTCACTCTATAGTAAATATCATCAAATACCATATTTCTATGCTTGCTTGTCGTAAATTGTTTACCTATCTTAACATGTTTTCGCCGCTTGTTTGCTTTCGTAAATTGTTTACCAGAGTGGTTATGACCAACTTCATTCATTAAAAAGAACACATGTGTTTGTATGTGGCTCAGACAACAAATGATGTGAACCAGTTTTGTTTCGTTTGTTTGTTCGCCAACTAAAAATTTAAGGTTTGACAGTTCGGGGAACTCTACAAACAGGAAAACAGAACACCGTAAGGTGATTAAGTGGAGGATAGTCGATTTTGTCGCCTTTATCCGCTTTGGAAATCCCTTGCCAAAGAGGTCACAACTAACTTCATTCAATTAAAAGTGCACATGGTTGTAATGGATGGGTGTGTGTGCACGATGATGAATGTCATATGTGAAGCCCTGACTATGTTATAGCACAAAACGCAAAGATAATTAAAATCAACCTAGAAATTCAATTTGTTAAGATATTGGTCATCACCGTGGATCACCTGTTTTTTCTAAGAAAACATTGTTGTTTTCTAATGCTAATTGGCTAGTTGGCTCCTGCCAAAGAGTCTAACTAAATTGATGGCTTGGGAGAACCCTAGAGGGTGGAGAAGTTGTAATCGTGAGTGAATAGGTCAAGAAGATGGTTGAGCTTTCTCTTAACCCCTTTAGAGGTCACGACCGACCACATTAATATCGACCAATAAAAATAAAAAATTGTTACTAAGAAAATTATTGGACATGAACGTGAATGACATGTTCTCTTCTAGAAAAAAACATTGCTATTAGTACATTAGTTGGACTCAGACAATGGACTTAAATTAGAAGAATTATGAACAAAAATTGGGGCCCGCAATATCGCGCAATCGGTTTCTTGAAGATTATCCATCCCCTAATACATGACGACCACCAACCGGAATCAACCTGTCAAGATTCAAATCCCAATTAAGTAGTACAATAATGCTGATAGCTAGACCCAAGCAAAAAATAATGCAGCTACAGTAGACAAGAAGAAGCACAACCAGTAGGGAACGGGATCCTCTAACTTTAGAAACCCTAACATTCCCTGACTTTGGGTCATTGACACGTGGGGCCCACCACGTGTGGGACCCACCTATCAGTGACTCAAAGTCAGAGAAAGTCAGGATTGCAAAGTCAGAGGATCCGGCTCCAGCCAGTAGATGGAAGATAGAGGAGATCAGGAAGCAACACGATCTGTGAGCTCATCACACGCTGGATATACTAGCTGGCAGGTGTTGCCACATTAGATTAGTCACCCCTTCCCTCCAACAGGGTAATAGGTTGTTTCGTCGCTTTCGTCTGGGTCAATCATCAGTGGCCCACCAGCAGTGCCTATGTAAGGTAATGCATGGACTAATGGTAACCAAACACTTGTAAAAAACAAAGACTAATGGCAATCAAGCAACGTGTGTGCCTCATGGGGACACGAAGTGGCAGGCAGGTGCGGACTTGACTGGCAAAGCTAGCCATGTTGTGGCTGGCCGGTGAGATTGCCAAGTGGCAGGTGCTGACTAAGCTTACATGTGGCGTGATAGCCTATACATGGGGGAAATATAATTCGGGATCAATGTGAAGGGCCAATTATAGAGTAGATAAACCATTTTAAGATTTGGGAGAGCCTACATATGTGAAGTACCAATCACGCAATAATTAATCATAGAATAATCATATACACATGATCGAGATCGATGATAAGATGAGTTCACGCTGGATGTCTGTGCGTGGAGGAGCAATCGCACGATCGATGAGACAGATGGATGAATGGCCAGTACACATGTAGAGGGAGGGACATGGTGACTTGCCGAGGTGTGCAAGCTTTCCGGTGAGCGGTGCCTCCATGATGCGCATACTACTGCACATGTATACCGAAACTCGAGATCAAACTATCGAAGACACGATCCGATTCTTTCTCTCTGTGTGTGGAACTGTGGACCTGTGCGTGCACGTTTGCGGATCTGTGTGAGCATCTGATGGGTCACACTAGTGGGAAAAGGCCTATCAGTGGCGCACTAATTTGGAATTCTGTGGCGCACCCCTAGATTTACTGGGTGCGCCACAGAATTCTCGCCACTAATTTTTTTTCCGGTGCGCCACAGAAATAGCCAGAATTCTGTGGCGCACTAGTCAACCGTGCGCCACAGAATAGCGTTTTGAGTTTAAAAAAAACGGAGCCGCCCCTGTGACGGAGCGACCCACGCCATCGGGCCGCCGCCGCATCCTCCGCGCTGGCCACAGTGGCAGCCGTCTGGGCGTCGCCGGTGTCCGCCTCCGACTCCTCCCCGGTAGCCCTCGAGGCCGCGCGGCAGCTGGTGGCCAACTCTGCCCTCCGGCTGTCCGCCATCGCCGCCCTCCCTGCAAAGAAGCAGCGCCTGCAGCTTGGCTGTGCAGAGGAGCCCGACGGCGCCAAGACGCGCGGGTCTAGGACGTCCTTGCCCTCACCGAAGCGCGCGTCGATGGGGCTCCGGCCGGTGACCAGCTCAGCCTGCAGGAGTTCTTCGACCGCCTCGTCGCTAGCGCCCCAATCCCCATCTGCAGTTGAGGAAGAGCGGGTGGGCCGCGGCGGAGGGGAGGGTTGCGGCCGGCGGCCTCCCGCGTGGATGGCGTCCTCCAGCCCGACCTGCCCATGCGCGGCTTCGTTGGTGGGGAGACGCCGGCCGGGACGTAGCCCAGGCGGTGCTGCTGCCGCCTCGTGGAGGAGGCCGTGGGTTGTCCCCTCCGTGGGCGGCGAGCTGGAGGGTGGAGGCGTGTGGGAGAAGGGAGGCTGGGCGGCGGAGGAGGTGCACGGCGCCTCGTGGAACCCTCTGCAGCAGCTCCGTCCGTGGAGCATCCATGGGAGGAGAGGCGGCGGATTGAGACCATGGAATGCCGGAATGACGAGAAAGGGGAGACGGCTTCGTTGGTTGGTGCGTGCGTGGTGTGGATAAGGCAGAGAGAAAGGAGAGAAGACGTGTGCGTGTGTGGCTGTGAGAGAGAGACGTGTGCGTGTGTGTGGCTGTGAGAAGACGTGCGTGTGTGTGTGGCAGAGAGAGAAAGAAAGTGGACCTGAGACCGTGATTTCTGTGGCGCACCAAGCTGGATGCACCACAGAAATCAACAATTTTGTGGCGCACGTACTGCGTGCGCCACAGAAATGTGACTTTCTGTGGCGCATCCCAGCTAAAGTCACATTTCTGTGGCGCACGCAGTACGTGCGCCACAGAATTGTTGATTTATGTGGCCCGGTGCGCCATAGAAAGTCATATTTCTGTGGCGCATTTGGTATTAGTGTGCCACAGAATTGTGACTTTCTGTGGCGCATCGGGCTTGGTGCGCCACAAAAATTAATTTTGTGGCGCACCAATTAAGGGTGCGCCACAGAATGCCAACCCACATATATAGGGTTTCCCTACTAGTGTCAACTCGCTCCATCACCCTCTCGCAGGTTGTCTCTCTGTGCGCAATAATATTTGGAGGAGCAATACCACGTTATGTACGTGGGAACATCGGGACACACATGGACGGAGTTCTCCCTCGCGGTGATCCATAATTGTGGACTCAAATCGGGGTGCTCCTATACGGCGCCTTAAGCGTCGGTTGGCGCAGAAACACGTAGAAGAAGCCAGAGATGGGCCGAGCCCACCCCGCACCTCCTCGGCTTGGTCAACATCCATGGCGTCGTCCCTCCGCCCTCTCCATCGCCCCAAATCCCCCGCCTCCTCCACTGGCCATGTAGCCTGCTGCCGCCCCGCCCTCCTCCATCCGCCACCCACCGCCGGTCCGCCGGCACCCGAGACATCCCTCCCCCTCCCCTCACCGCCCCTGTCTCCGTGCGAGGTCGAGCAACCCGAACCCTAAGTCTCCGTCGTCGACGAGCTCCGCACTCGACCCCCAAGATAAGCTTCTTCCTCGCCTCCAACTGAGCCATGTCGTCGCCGGCTACGATGAGATCCATTTCTCGCCTGACCGACGACGTTACAGCAAGCTGTGTCGTCACAGACGAGAAGGGGCGAGTGTTGCGCGTCTCTGGCTCGTTGACGTCCATGATGAGAAGGGGCGAGTGTTGCGCGTGTCCAGTCATCTTCCTCCTCTCGTCATGGAAGCCAACGAGCCAGGCCAACGGGAGGGGGAGGGTAAGCCATTCGGCATTAGCATGCTTAACGGGCGTAGAATAGGATTTGCCCTGAAATCGATGGTTTTCAACCGAGCTAAAAAAACTAGGCTGCACCTAATTTGGGCTTTCAGCTGCTTTATCATGCGCAACTGGCCGGAGCATCCGACGGGCCCTGCTGGGCAAGCATGTCAAGGAATGGCATTTCATTCCCAGCCTGATGGGCTTCAAAGACATAACGTAAAGTATTTTCGACGCATTTAGCGTCAAATAGGAAGCCTGCGCGTATTCTTTCAACCGTTGTGGGGTAGGCCCATTTAATCCGTTTTGACTGTTTCGACTATTCTTTTACATGGACTGTTTCGACTGTTACTCGTTCCTGCGCGAGTTCTTCGTTGAACTGATTTGTTTTTGTCGTCTCGTCTCGTTCCTTTATGCGCTGGTTAATAAACTCTGAAAATTGGGATTAGACAATGAGATTCAGCACCCTCGGTAATCTGAATGCTTGCTCGTGTTAGACAAAACATTTGAAAATCTCAACAGTAGACGATTTATCCGTTACTAGCAAAAATGCCCGTGCGTTGCTACGGGTCAAAAAATTTAATGGCTTAGAAAATTTTAGTACTGGAAACCCTTTTTTAGTTAAATTCAGCAACATCATTTTCATCGTTTCCGTTGTCTGTACAAGTGCTAGGTGCATTCCTTACGCCTATGGCAACTCTAATTATCGGCTCCGTGTAATAAATAATCAGCTCATTTTCATGCATCATCACGCTCATTGTTGTCGGATGAGGAAGGTACACAGGTTATTTTTGAATTTAAGCCAAACACCAACACAAAACACCTATATACAAGATGATCAACACCATGTGAAGAACATCACTGATCACAAACTCAAGAAAGTCATCATTGTTTGCTTTGACGCCAACACTGCTGTAGTGCACGGTGATCCTCCGGAAGGTGTAATGCAAGAACGGCCAGTTACATACAGGCCATGGTTGCACTGACCTGCCACTTCCCGAGGCAATTCCACAGCTATTCAGACTGTTGGCCTTGCAACAGAAAATGAGGCAGCACGAAATCAGCACAGCTTTTTATTGGATGAGATGAACATCATGGAGAAGGATCAAATTAACAAGCAGATGAGAAGAGCAACCAGTATACTAAGTAACGAATCATTTGATCGATCAAGAGAAACTGGGAGCTATTTTCTTCCTGTTTATAAAAGCAGAGCGCTGCTGTCTTCTGAAAGAATATTGAGATTTGAGATTGCAGCAAATTGATCCATGGATCCTGTGAGACGAAGCTTCGTCGGTGCTTACACCCATCCGGCATGGCAAGGATGCGAGGGTGTTGTTGCATGAGGAGGCGGACGGTGCAGATGCTGAAGCGTTGTTACGCGTAGGATAGTGCTGCCTGCAGGTTTCGCTAGTCGATGCTGCCGCTGCCGTCGCGGTCGACGGCCCGGCCGGTGCATCCGCGGAGGGAACGCCGTAGTCTCCTCCTTGGGCGTAGCTGTAGCCGTACGCGCCGATGAGGAGGTCGCGAGCACAGGCGAGGGAGGCGCGGAAGGATGCGTATCCGTATCACGCCACAGGTGTGAGCTTGTGCAGGGATCTTTTTGGTGGAGTAAGGGCGACCGTCTCAGGAGGTTGTAGGGGAGGGTGGTCGCCGGCATGGTCGCCACACTGGGCTGATGTGTGCGGCGTGCGGGGAAGAGAGACAGAATAAGGAAACCCGCGATTGCAGCCGGCGACGCGTGTGCTCAGGTCGTGCGGAGTAGGAAAGATATGTTCGATTTGTTAGAACAAACCGTTTTTTTTCATTTATGGGTGGCAGTGGTGGGTAATTTTCACCAACTCTAGGAGCAATTTCAACGACGTACGAGAAGAACTCTTAATGCTTTTATTATTATATTAGGTATAGATAAGAATAGACCGAATTATTGATAGTTGGTAGTTGACGAAAATAAGTCTTATCATTTATCTTCTTCCAAACAGATAATTATGAATTGTGTAGTAGAATCAAAACCAAACATAGAGAATGGAGACATAATGTGAATATATATTTTTGTAACTCTCAAATTTTATATTTATATTGCCTTTTTTTAAAGTAATAACAACAGAAAAAATGACACGGCTATATACAGGTCTGAAAATACTAACCATAGAACATTTTTTAAATCATGAACAATTTTTTTTGCTGTATGAACATTATTTGTCACAAATAAACATTTTTTAAATCGTGATTTTTTCTAAAATTATACGAACATTTTTCCAAGCTTGTCAACGATTATTTTGAACCGCATGAATAATCAATTCATTGCCAGATTCCAAGACAACATTTTGCACGACATGATTACAAAGATATATTGGCCATGGAGAAACATGGTCAACTCCGCCGCCGGCCGCATGCTCCTTATTTCTTTTCAAAAGCATGCCTGAATGATTACGAAGAGACAATGATCGAGCCATCCTGCAACATAATGTACGACTGGAATACCCATAACATAATCGACCTGGCAATCGATGTGAAGATGAAACAAAGAATATATGTAATTTGCATGAGTTAAGGAGATGATTGATCTGATCGCAAGCAAAGTTAATTGGCCAGACCAATACTTGTGGTGACTGGGAAAAATATCACAAAAACCAGTACAAAACTCGTAAATTCTTGGACTGAAAGTATGGAAGAAGCATGAAGTTTTCTATTCTCTGATATCAACAACACATGGTAGGTAATTAGTAACAAATAATATCTTACTAAATGAAAATTGTAATTGCACGTTCAACATAAGAAGCATTGTTGCAATCTTAAGTAAACCCTCTTAAATACTTATTCCAGGAAGCAGTCTGCTATTCTTCCCAACTGTGGAACCTTTGGTCCCAAAAATGGATATTGCATTGTACACTGAGGAAAAATTGACAGAAGAGAAACATGGACCAATGCAAGTATGAAGAATTTGGACTACATAATAAAGACCTCCTTATCAATAGATTTAATGTACTTCCTCCAAATTAACAACAGTGTATAAGTATAAGTAGAAAAGTAAAAGGGACAACACCAATAACTCAGAAATTAGTTCCCTATAGTACCTAACATAATTCATCTAGCATCATACCTGAAATCTATTTATAGACAAGGGAAGAGATTCCAAAGACATAAGATAATTCTACAGGTTTAGATGACAAAGTCATTGCTTATTTGCTTGCTCTCCTAAAAGAAGATATTCAAGTTAAATCTGAACTTTTGAAACCATTCACAGTTAACAAATGACTAAAATGTACTCCCTTTGTTTTTTAACATAAGATGTTTTAGATGTTACACATGTTGTCTACATGCATACTCAAATGAGTGAACATATAAAATAAATTGTGTCTACATACATTTGTGTGCATGTGAATGTGGACAAAAGCTAAAACATCTTATATTAAAAAACAGAGGGAGTAATAATCAATTGCACATGATGTTCTAGTAATATAACTAAGAACGTGTGGAGCCTATCATAAAACATATATTTGCCATCTACAGAACCCTAGATAGATGCCTAAATTATTGACAACACAGTATGCTAGGAAACATATATCTCTCGTCTTGTAGTACAAGTTTCAAACGCATGTGCAAAATAGTTGGAATGCTACTCACTGGTTTCTCTATTCGGTTTTCCCCGTAGGTTTTGATGTATTCAGTTTTCGACTAGACCATTTTTCTGATTTTCTTTTCATATGACTAGACCATTTTTATGTATTCAGTTTTCTACTTCGTTTTTGTATTACGTGCGGTTTTACTTTTACTTTTCTTCTTTCCATACATTTTCATTTTTCTTTTCTGTTTATTTTTTATATTAAAGAGGTTATGTTGTGAAATGTTTCATTTCAAAAAAAAAAACTACTCCCTCTAGCAGGGGCGGACCTAGAGCTGAAATGACCCGGTGTCCTCTAATGGATTATTCATATTTTTTAATTAAAATTGGGGGTGTCACACACTACAAATACACGTATTGTATCAAAGAAAATGTGTTTGGACCCGGTGTCATGTGCCCTCCAGTCTGTAATAGGAAATCAACTGCTGCAGCTTCAAGTCATAGTACACCTTCAGACATTTATTTAGGATCATAGGGAGTATGACTTTCATAGTTTCTATATGTTTGGAAAAATTTTCTCAAACGCTCACTGTTTTAAAAAAGTATGTTTACGGACACAGAAAAGTGTTCACGGTTTAGAAAATGTTCATTGTTTAGAATAATGAATATATTCTCTTTTATTTATTCTTATTTTATGTTCCTTTTTATATCAAAAGTGCTAATATTGCAAAAACATGTTCATGTTTTTTAAATGTTATGTGTTCTAAAGAAAAAAACATATTTAAAAAATATTACTGCTCAAAAAAATGTTCACGGGTTTGAAAAAATATGTTCATGGATACAAAACATTATTCATGAGGTTTGAGAATAAGGTTCATGTGTTCAAAAAATATTAACGTTTTCTTGAAAATTGTTCACGAGGTTTACAAAAATACGTGAGTGAACTCATAAAATCTTCAGCGGTTCAGAAAAATGTTCGCAGGGTTCGATAAAAAAATGTTCACCAGTTTAAAAACATTTTGACGGTGGTTCAAAAAAAAATTCATGGTGGTTCAAAAAATGTTCACGTTGTTAAAAAGTACATTCATGATTTAAGAAAATGTTCAAAGGTTCAAAGAAATATTTGTGGAGACTAATAGATTTTAGAAAAATGTTTACGAAGCTCAAAATTGTTCATGATAGGTGAAAAAACATAGTTGAAAAATATGTTAACGGAATCAAAAAAAACATTCACATGGTTAAGAAAAATATTTGTGAGGTATGAAACAAAATTCATGGGTTTATGAATCATACTAAAAAAATGTTCACTAGGTTCAGAAAAAAAATGTTCATGAGGTTTGAAACCAAAACAATATGGGGTTTAGGCAAAATACGTTCACTAATTAAAACATATATTCACGAAGTTCAAAATTCATGGACTTAGAAGATAAGTTATTTTCATGGGTGCAAAACCAATAATTTTCAAAGAACATATATTGATATATTTGTTTTTAAAGTTCGTGTTTATTTAGAAAGTATTCATGTGGTGGTAGAAATAGAAAAAATAGAAAAATTAAAAAAAATTAAAAGAAAAGGAAGGGGATATGAAAACAAAAAAGAATTAATAGAATGTAAAGAAAGACGTAGAGTTCAAGAAAGAAGGAACAGAAAAGTGGGCACGAAAAAACAAAGAAAAAATACAGAAAAGGGTTAAAAGGAACGAAGCTTGGAATTCTCCTCTGTCTCCCGATCTGTACTAGGCAAGGAAAAGCAGCGCCCGCGGACGAGAAACGATAATCACTAAGACTATCATAGTGGGGGTATCATAGGTGGTATCATGCATTACATGCATGTAAAAAACAGACGTGACACTGTAATTAATGATAAGAGAGTATGTGGTGGTATCATAGGTAGATATTATAACATAACGCATTCCAATGAAAAATGAGTCTACAAATTTAATAAATGCACTATTGATACTACACATATGTTACTACCACTATGGAGTTAGTAACATAGACTAGTATCATATGCATGATACCACTATATGTTACTTCCCACTATGAGCAGTCTAAAAAAAGGGTTCCCTATGTAAAGAGAAACTAATGCTCACTCTGGTCGCGACAAGTGTCGCCTTCACCTCGCTCGGTCCCCTGTGGTTGTTTGTATGTCCGTCAAGTGTCGTCACCAGATTAAACGTGGGAAGGATGAGAGAGAAAGGGATACAAGAGGTGGGAGGCTAGTTTTCCCTTTTATTTTTCAAAACCGAAATTTCAAAACGAAATATCTTGAGAACCGCTAATCCAAATTAAGAACCGTTTTCACTTCTGAGCTCCTCGCGTCGAGATATTCAAAACTAGATCTTATGTTGATAGGTTTTGACAAACTTTTTTTTTGTACTTCCGGTTTTGTATAGTTTGTACACCCATTAGAAGCAACGTGTACATCTGGTAGCAGAGTGGGTGTACATCCAGTAGCAGCGCGCGGGTGTATCGAGTAGTTGTGTGAGTGTATATCCAGTAGTATTGTGTACATCCAGTAGTAACATGTGTGTACATCCAGTAGCAACATGGTTGTACATCCAACAGCAGTAGCAGCGTGTACATCCAGTAACAGCATAGGTGTACATTCATTTTTTGTACTATTAAATAGCTCATACTTTGTACTTTCTTAATATTCATGCATGTACAACTACCATAGAACGAGACGTAGCCGAGATGATGCGCCGTAAGCGCCTAGAGATTTGCGAAGCAGAGTCATCGAGGCGAAGCCGAGCCGTAGTACCCACAACGACCAATACGCGCAACGACAAATACGCACAACGACCAATTTACCCCTTCCAAGATTTTATTAAAATTTATCGCGACAAATCCGAGCTGTAATATTTAATCAAATCTGTCATACGAGAGGAAAAAAGTGAAAAAAAAAAAGCTCAGATGTTTCAATTTGTACACGATCCAGAACAAATAGTTGTATAGCGGCCGGCCGAACGCGTACAACCAGGATGTACACGCCCCAGGTGCAGCACGCCTAGGATGGTATAGCCACGACGAACGTGCCTACGATCCGCGCGTCACGTGGAGATCGTGGGGGGATTCGGTCGGCGCAGGAGCAAGGACCTGCACGTACGACCGCAAAGGGAAAACAGAGAAGCCGTACACGCAACGTCTGCGCTCGCTGCCTGTCACGCTTCAATCGCGAAGGGAACCTCTCCCTAGCGATACCCGAACGGCTTGCATGTCCTGCGGGAATAAATGGGCCTAGGCCAGAAACACGACAGTGTACGCGGATCCAACTAAGCGCACGCAATAGGCATTAAATAGGAACTCCTCGCTTCTCGCTGTGCTATTTGGCTTGGGCCATATTTGTTTCGTTGTTTCCATTCTCTTTTCCCGCATTCTGTTTTCTCCTCTAGACAGAGCTCCCCTCATTTTCCTCAAAATTTGCGTGAACGCAAGTGGATTATTTATCTCGGATAGTCCGACCTCCAGGTTTTTGTAAACACATCTGATTGTAATAGTGTTTTATGATAAATAAAGGTCGTGAGTTCCCGAACCGGTACGTACGTGGGACAGAGGGTACACGCGATCAGGAGGCAATTAGGTTTCCCGTCCCGGCCGCCGGCGACGCGGCTGCTCTTCCGCGTCTTCGATGGCCTTCCAGCCCTTGGAGAGGCAGCGGATCCCGGCCTCTCGCCGGCGGGAGGGTTTCTGTTTACTGTTTTAGCTAGTTTTTGTGCTTTCTTCCGGGTTGTAAGGCGGCGGCTACATCCCGGTGTCAGAATAAGGTACTCCCCGCTCTATCCCCATTTTGGTGGAGCGCTAGCTCTAGCGGAGTGCGCATGGAGTTGTGTGTCCGGCGAATCTCCAGTGATCTTGTCGGTTTTCGTGTTCGTTGGTGTTGTTGCATGTCAGATTCTTCCGATCTACAGTTCTCATCTTGGCGATGGTTGTTACTCTGGTGCGTTGACCCTTTGGGGTCATAGCACGACACCTCCACGTCTATCTACTACAACAAGCTGATACGTCTCAAACGTATCTATAATTTTTGATGTTCCATGTTTGTTTTATAACAATGTCACATGTGTTTATTATGTTTACTGTTCAAAATATCTTTCGATATTCTGATTTATCGTCCGATTTATAGCTTATCGGTGTCTGAAATCTGCCGATAAATCTACCGATATGCCGATGTGCCAATAAACCGGCCGATTTATCTCTTATCTTTGGTCGACCGATAAGTTCCCGATAAGCGATATCCCCAACATTGTTTTTATATCATTTTGGAATATTTTATTGGACTAACCTATTAACCCAGTACACAGTGCCAGTTTTTGTTTATTATGTCTGTGCATTGCAGAAAAGGTCCAAAATCCAAAGTGCTAAGAAAATCCAAATAAATTACAGAAATTCTTTTTCGCCAGAGGACCCCGGGAGCCAGAAGGGGAGCTGCGGGAGGAGCCCACAGCTCCCAGACTACCCCAGGCGCGGTCCAGGGAAAACCGCGCCTGGGGCCCACCTGGACACCTCGTCCACCGCCTCGTGTCGCCTCTTCTCTCATAAATACCGTTCTTAACTAAAACTCACGCACGCCGCAGGATTTCTCCAGAAAAGTTATAGAGCACCGTCGCCACGAAAAACCCTAATTTGGGGGTCAAAAGTTCCTGTTCCGACACCCTGTTGGGACAGGGATTGACCGCCGGATCCTTCTCCTTCGACGCCGCCGCCTCCATGATGCTCCGTGAGTAGTTCCCCCATGGACTACGGGTTCTAGCAGTAGCTAGATGGTACTATCTCTCTCATGTTCTTCAATACAATGATCTCATGAGCTGCCTTACATGATTGAGATGCATCGGATGTAATCGGTGTTGTGTTTGTTGGGATCCAATGAATAGTTACATTATGATCAGTCTACCATGATGTTTGTGAGTTATTGCTGCTGCAATCTTGTTGTGTTCATTGCTTGTCACTAATGCATGAGTGGCATGATCTTAGATTTAAAGTATAATTATTGCTTTAGATTGTATCTACAAGTTGTTGCACCTGTTGCAGTCCGAAACCCGAGGCCCCAAAGTGGCAACAATTGGGACAACCGGAGGGGATGGCTGTGACTTGAGGACCACATGTTTTCACCAAGTGTTAATGCTTTGCTCCGGTGCTCTATTAAAAGGAATACCTTAATTACCATTTAGGTTCCATGATTGGTGATGCATGTAAAATGCATACATGAACTTTGCATTATTTTTACTTATATTCCAGTCATATTTGCATCATATAAGGGTTATATCACTGTTTTATAATGATTTTGGGAATATTTGACATGTTTCCTATTTTTTATGAAATTAACACTGCGCAGGCAGAAAACCCTATTTCTTTCCTTTAATGTTTCAGGGACCCAAACGACGTCCAAATCACCTGCAAATTTACGAGCGTCAATATTTGGAAGGAAGAAGACTTGTGGGCGAAGGAAGCGAACAAACGAGCCACGAGGGCCAAAAGGATTGGGCCCACGCGGCCCATGTACCTGGCCGCGTGGGACCCCCCATCTTGGGCCTCGGCGCTCCGTTGCCGTCGATCCTTCCTCCACCGACTCCGTTTTGACCTAAAAACGACTATAAAAATAGTCTCCCGACGTTCTCTGGAGGGAGCGCCGCAGAAACACCGAAACAGAGACCTGGAGCTGCAGATTGGAGGGGAAAACTCCGGCGGGGTGCTGCCGGCGTGGTCTCCATCTTCTCCATCGACTTCTCCACCGTCTCCATGATGAAGAGGGAGTAGTCCACCTCTGAACTATGGGTTTGTGGAAGTAACTTATGTATCTCTCTCTCGAGGTTCACTAATTAGTATCGTATGAACTGCTGAACATGATTACGGTCATCTATGTAATACCTTTGTGATGGATCTTTTTATGAGTTAATATATGTTTGAGATTGCAATGGTTTTGTTTCAGTTATGAAAGTAGATGCATATTATGTACCCCATTCTTATTTACTTGTCATGATCAAGCATGTTTATGAGAGCATGTGAGGGGAACGTGTGCATTAGTTGGAGTAACGGGGGTGGCTAGTGCAGTGAACGTGAGAGAAAGTTCTGCGATCCACTTGGGTGTTTTACCTTACTTTGTTGCCTCACTAGGGATAAAAAGAAATACCATGTTACCGGAGATGTGGGTGTGACCATTGCCACTACTCCATGACTAGATCTAGCATGTTCTTATTTTAACTTCATGTCATGATACTTATTGCTATAATCTGAGTTATCTTAATTACTGAGGTGTTATGATTTAGTTCGCATCTTGGTGGAGTATAAGAGAGACTAATAACCAAAAGGTCTCTATGTTAGGACGTGATGCCCATATAATTATAACTTGTCATTAAACTGTTGTGTTGTAATCTCATATGTCAACTCTTGTGTTCCATTGTCTACCACTTTATTAAAGAGAGAGTGCATTTGTGAAATCATGAACCCCGGTCCATTTTTAATTATAAGAAACACCTTTCCAACAACTTTTTACCACTTTTCCATTTTCTGCCATTAAAAAATCCGAAAATACAAAAAACACTTTTACATCTTGCATTCATCATAAAAACCCAAAAATATCATTTATCATTGCCACCACCATCCTTGCATATTTATTTACCATCATTGCATATTTATTTCTTGTTTGCATTGCATATTATCTTGATATCATTCTCACACCTTGTGCTTGACAACCACTAGGTGAGGTTGAGGACCAAAATATTTACTTTGTTTTGTAGGTAACCAAAAGAAGGATAGGAAAGATAAATATTCACTACTGATTCCCCGAGAGTTCGATATTAAACCCTCGAGTCACCCCTCGTGGGGAAAACACGTCTTCCACTTACTACACACTCTGCACTTGGAGTCTCAACCTAACCCATTTACTTTTCACGCAGGTAACTACGCGAAGCACTCAGCAAGTGTTTTCTGGCGCCGTTGTGGAGTAACTACGTGAAGGGCCATCAATTGGCCCCGCTGAAACGGGATGGTAGGACAAAAGATATCATGCAAGTTTCTTGTTTCAAACACGTATGACTATATATGGAAAACATGCCCTATGTATGATTTATAAACTAGATGTCTATCATGAGTTAGTTGCAATTGTCAATTGCCCAACTGTAATTTGTTCAGCCAACACTTGTTATTTTGTTTGGAGAGTTACCTCTAGTGAATGATAGGAACCCCGGTCCATATTTAGCCAACAACTATTTTCTTGTGCCATTACTTCTGTGTTACTATTGCTGCTGCTACTTTACTGTTACTATTGCTCTCATATTACTGCTGCTTTCACATCACTTTTGTTACTAGTGCTTTCCCAGGTGTGGCTGAATTGACAACTCAGCTGCTAAGACTTATAAGTATTCTTTGGCTCCCCTTGTGTCGAATCAATAAATTTGGGTTTCACTTCCCTCAAAGATACTGTTGCGGTCCTCTACACTTGTGGGTCATCACAAGCTCTCCCACGACAAGCTTTGCCCGACTCCGATGAGGGAGGGGCGAGGACAATGGCGCCCTCGCCTCGTTCCAGTGTTCGTAGTCGTCGCTAGGTGGTCGATTGACCTATTTGTAATTTTCATTACTTTTTTGGTCTTATATACTAATGTGGATGATTAATAGATCGGTGGTTTTTTCATAAAAAAGGTCGTGAGTTAAAAAAAATAATAATCCTAAAAATTGGGAGATCACCTAGTGTATACTCCTATAAAAAGGAAGAGCTCCTCGTGTACTTGGCCTCTTTGCTTTATTTTGCAAATCATACAGTTTTTCTTCTCTTTTCTTTCTTTATAATTGCCAGAAAAAGGGTCCCTTCTCAAGAAGGTGTTTTTTGACTCCCTCCTCTGTGAGATAACCCTGGTAGGAGGGCGCGGGGTTTGTTTGGTGCATTTTTCCCCATTATTTTGTATATCCAAAAGAAAAACCGAGTATGTTTTCAACCAGCATCCAAGTCATTATCCATTTTAACGGCTACATCCCATACTGATATGTTTCGATAAAATTTTATGTGCATGCCTGGAACGCATGGTTTGCACTATCTCCTGGTTGCTATTTGTATGGCTGTCTTACCTTATGTCATGCCTTTAACTGCACTACGGTTTGATGCTCTATCATGAGCACCCGTTTGGGATGGCTGTGGCTACAGTGAGGAGCCCATCACATAATGCACTTCACAAAAGTGTTAGAAATGTATAGGCTACCATGAATTCTAATTTATGTTTTCTTGAGTCATAGGTACCCTATTCGGCAGCCCCACACCTTGAACCAGCCGACAAACATGGGTGAGACAGTCCTCCTCCGCCAACGCAGAACTCCCAAATCGTAAAATATGGCGCCCCCCTCCCCCCAAAACCACGTCACCAGCAACCTTGCTGGAATGCATAAACGCGAGACCTGTCGAGGATTATTCCTGAAGGAACCTCTAATGTAGTGTCGTTCGAACACTGGGGATTGAAACACGCTCTCGACGAAACCCTCGGTGACCTTGGTGACGGAGACACACACACAGTAAGGAGACACAACGGGTTACCCAGGTTCATGCCACCATGTTGGTGTAACACCCTACTTCGTGCTTGAGATGGATTGCTTTGCTCAGAGCAATTACAGTACAAGTGTTGGAGCTAGTAGCGAGGTGGAATGAGATGATGCTTCTAAGGCCACGGTGAGGCCCTATTTATAGTGCTCCGGTCCTCTTCCCAAATGTTTTAGGCGGGAAGGGTTGCCACATAGCAGCAAGAATGGGTACCGGCGTACTGCCCCAGCTCAGATAAAGCCACCGTCCATGGCGCAGTCGTAAGGCCTTGTCGGTGACGTTGCCGATGACGCCCGCAGTGGCGCGTAGTGCCGGTCCGGCCGTCTTGCACCAAAGTGGAAGGTCTTGGGCTCCGCTTTCCTCGTCGTGGATGGTCGGCATCCTTTAATCACCAAAGTGGAAAGTTTTGGCCGACACGCCCTGTAGGCGCGCGCGTCACTCTGGGGAAGACCTAGCCGCACATGCCCCCTGGTGCGGGGTCACGGGTGTGCAGCATCCACGTCTTGTACCGCGCGAGGCCTGGTGGCGCTGCTTTCCTCGCGAGGGCAGCCTCGCGAGGCCTTCTCTCGACAGCCGGCGCGTCCCCCTGAGGCCACTCACCTTGGCCGTGTGAGTCTTCATGAGGGCCGGTGGAATAGGCCATGCTCGGTTGACTGCTGACTTGTCTTGCTCTCCATGCGTAGACTTCTGGGCCTAAGGCATACGGGCCGTGGTTCCCTGATTTCCACTGGTCCGACAAGACCCACCTTCTCACTATCCTCCGACACTAGCCCTTAACCAACCTCGCCTGAGCACCGGGGAGGATGGAGAAGGTGGAAGGAGTGCGAGAGCGAAACTCAGGCTCCATCCTCCGATGAAGCTAGTTTTATCTCTTTCATTTGTCATTTTTGTTGCCTGAAAATCTGTGTGTGCGCCTTATGGGATACATGTGCAATAGCCCCATTTTATTTTGGATCTCTGAGGTACCATTATTGTGGAATCCGGTCTAATTGAAGTACTCCAATTAGACCTATCCAAATGAGAACCAAGCGCTGGATTGGTGGTTGGCGCTCCGGGTGAGGAGTCGGCCCGCCCGGGTTCGAGTCCTAGAGCTATGCGTGCTCGAGAAAATCGAGTCCTAGCTGCGTGTGCTCGAATAAACCGTGTGTCTCACCTACCTAACAATGTATAACCAAGGGAGGGATCATTCCCCCTTTGGCAACGTTTTTAGACCTATCCAAATGAGTACTAGTGAAGTTACTCCCTCTATTTGCATCTCTCCTCATTAATTACATGCCACATAGGATTTTTTTTCTTAGGTGGCATCTATGTTACTAGTGAAGTTACTCCCACTATGGGTAGTCTAATTTCTTCTGGATCCTTTCTCGGCAAGGAACATTGTGGAGTAGTGCTTAATTAGGGTATTAATGCTCATTTGGATAGGTCTCTTGGCCAAGCATTGTGGAGTAGTGCTTAATTAGCGTATTAATGCGCATTTGGATAGGTCTTGGCCAACAGCATTGTGAAGTAGTGTTTTATTTCAGTATTAATTTTCGTTCGGATTGATTCATCGGCTAATAATATCGGGGAGTATCCAATTACAAATCCCTCGAGACCGACTGACGGAAGAATCAAACAAATTCCTTGATTGAACTGTCGTGATGGACTCACGCGCCATCAGGGCGCTTCTGCACCACCGGGCTAGCCGCGGTGTGAGGTGGAGCGCGAGCGCCGCCGTGCTGGCTGCTCCGGCCGTGGTCCTGCTACTCGCCGCCCACGCGCTCACGGCGGCCATGGCGGAGAAGACATCTGGTGGCGTCAGAGATGACCCCAGCGCTGATTTACCCTGGAGCAACGGGATGCTGCATTGGCAGAGGACCGGGTTCCATTTCCAGCCGCACAAGAACTACATGAACGGTAGACAATACATTCAAATTGGATCGATTTCTCCGTTATTAATTATTTTCATGGTTTGTTATCTCTATGGAGAAACCGATTGACTGACATGGCTACTTTGTTGTTTGTTTGGTGGTGGCCGGCGGCCAATGTGCTCCGGCGACATACATGCATGTATACAGATCCCAGCGGTTAGTAATTTTTTTCAGATATGTCGTCGTCGGATTGTGTGTGTGTGTGTCTGTCTATTAGGAGTATTACATAACTATATAACATAAAATGCAGGTCCGATGTACTATCGTGGATGGTACCACCTCTTCTACCAGCACAACCCGAAGGGCGCCGTGAAAGGCGACATCATCGCGTGGGGCCACGCCGTGTCCCGGGATCTAGTCCGTTGGCGCCACCTGCCCCTCGCCATGGTTCCGGATCACTGGTATGACATCAAGGGCGTCATGACGGGCTCTACCACCGTGCTCCCCGGCGGCAAGGTAGCTTTGCTCTATACCGGAAACAGCAACACCTCTACCCAGGTCCAGTGTCTCGCCGTCCCAGCCAACCCGAGAGACCCCCTCCTTCGCAAGTGGACCAAGCACCATGCAAACCCAGTCCTTCTCCCACCCCCCGGCATCGGCCTCAAGGACTTCCGTGACCCCACCACCGCCTGGTTCGACGATTCCGATCACACGTGGCGCATCATCATCGGGTCCAAGGACGACCACGGCCACGCTGGTATCGCCATCGTGTACAAGACAAAAGACTTTGTTAGTTACGAGCTCATACCAGGTTTCTTGCATCGTGTCAATGGAACCGGCATGTGGGAGTGCATCGACTTCTACCCTGTCGGTGGCAGCAGCGACAACTCGTCGGAGGGGTTGTTGTACGTGATGAAGGAGAGTAGTGACGACGATCGGAATGACTACTATGCGCTAGGCAGGTACAACCCGACCGCCAACACTTGGACGCCAGTAGATCCGAAGGCGGACTTGGGGGTTGGGCTGAGGTATGACTGGGGAAAGTTTTATGCGTCCAAGACGTTCTATGATCCGGCGAAGCGACGCCGCGTGCTTTGGGGTTGGGTCAGCGAGACCGACTCGAAGCGGACCGACATTGCGAAAGGATGGGGCTCACTACAGGTAACTATTTGTACTACACATCCATATGATTGTTTTACCTTGCATTTACCATCACGAGTTCCATTCGTTCATTATGTTGTCTTGAACTCTTGATAGGTAGATCATGCACGCACACATCTTGGAGATTAAATCTCTGTTGTTATATCAGTGCATGCATGTAAACGATTTTCTCTAGTGCGCAATGCAAACATGCTTTTACAATGTTGATGCAGATGCACGATTCTACTTATTTTGCATTTTAAAGGTAGTTTTCTTTTATCACAATCATTATCCTTTTGCATCTTCCAATAGATTATTTTTTTTGGTCCATCCAACTACACCAAATCAGGACTTTCGTCCTTGCTCTAGGTCTTTGAAGTTTTAATTTGAAGGGTTTAATTTCAATTTTCATCTGATTACTTCATTAATGGAAATCGGTGGAGGGTGCGAGTGTTTTTATTTCTTAAACATAGACAATTTTGTTCATGTTTCCTTCTTCATGTTCTTAATGTCAATGTGCATTCATGATCGAGGGACATACCTAGCTCGAATTCTTTAACTAACTAATTAATTGTGTATGATGTGCCTGCAGTCGATTCCAAGGACTGTGACGTTGGATGAGAAGACCCGAACGAACCTCCTGCAATGGCCTGTGAAGGAGATCGAGACCCTCCGCCTCAACGCCATTGAACTCAGCGGCATCACCATCGACACTGGCTCTGTCTTCCCCATCCCCGTTCGCCAAGCCGCTCAGCTTGACATTGAAGTTTCCTTCCGCCTCGACGCATCTGATGTCTCCACCCTCAACGAGGTCGAAGTTGGCTACGAATGTGGCACCAGCGGCGGTGCTGCCAACCGTGGCACGCTCGGCCCCTTTGGCCTCCTCGTCCTCACTACTAACAATAGTCGCAGCGAACAAATGGCGGTGTACTTCTACATGTCCAGGGATTTGGATTGGAGCCTTCGGGTCCACTTCTGCCACGATGAATCACGGTCCTCACGGTCCAAGGACGTGACGATGCGGATTGTGGGAAGCACAGTACCAGTGCTCGACGGGGAGGCTTTATCCGTCAGGGTTCTCGTGGACCATTCGATTGTGGAGAGCTTCGTGATGGGTGGGAGGTTGACGGCGACGTCGCGGGTGTACCCGACGGAGGCCATCTATGCGGCAGCTGGGGTGTATGTTTTCAACAACGCTACCGGCTCCACTGTCACCGTCGAGAAGCTCGTGGTGCACGAGATGGACTCGTCGTCAATACATGCAAAAGATTAATTTTCGGAGTTTTCTTATTTCAGGCTCGTTGTGGAATTTGTTCTAAGTTATATCAGATGGATTGTGGCTCGTTGTGGAATTTGTTCTAAGTTATATCAGATGGATTCTGCTGAGTCAATAGTATGCATTCATGCAAAATAAATTAAATATCAAAGTGTTACTCTCTGCTTCTTTATGCAGTAGATGCGATTCTTTTCAAGCATGTGGTTTGGTGGGTGTTTCATTGGGCTGATAGCAGACTGGAAATTCCAGAAGCCAGAAAAGCAAACAAATGCTAAATTGACGCTATATGCATTATCAGTGCCTGCCTTGCCAACCATAGATCAATCGAGCAATTCGGTGGGGGAGCTCCTTTAGGTCGCCTTAAGGCGACCGATCGTGGCCGCGTCGCCTACTAGAAGCACTTATTGGGCCGGCCCATATGCCCGCGAGCTTAATACTGCTTCGTACTGTTTCTTCGGCAGCTCCATTGTTTCTTCGTCCGTAAATTTCGAATTTAAACAAATTTTGAATCGGAACAATATTTAAATTGAAACAAATTTTGAATTTAAACAAATTTCGAATCGAAGAAATTTCGAATCGGAACAAATTTTGAATCGGAACGATTTTTAGTTTGAACAAATTTCAAATCGGAACAATTTTAAATTTGAAAAATTTCGAAATCTGAACAATTTTATATTTGAACCAATTTCAAATTTGAAAAAATTCAAGTCGGAACAATTTTTAAATTTGGATTTTTTCAAAAATAGAATAAACTTTTTTTGAAATATAAAAAAAACCAGAAATAAAAATAAATGAAAGAAACAGGAAAAACAGAAAAAGAACTAAGAAAAAAAGGTAAACAAAAAACCTGCCGAAACGGGCCGGCCCACCTGCGTCACCCCACAGGCGACGAGAGCCTGAAGCGTCGCCTGTGGGCGATGTATAGGATTTGGCGATTCCTATTCTACGCTCGTAGCAATGGTTAGCACGAAATTGCATACGCCCTCCTTCAAGCACAAGCTCCTAAACGGGCCGACCCATGTACGTTTTTGTCTATTTTTCCTATTTGTTATTTCTTTTTTCGTTTTTCTGTTTCGTTTTTCTGTTCTTTTTTTAGTTTGTTTTCAAATACTTGAAACTTTCTTTAAAATTTTCAAAAAAAACTTTCTTTAAAAATGTTCAATTTTCAAAAATATTCAGATTGGATAATTTCGTGAACCATTTTAAAATTCACGAACATTTTTCGTGAACCATTTTCAAATTCATGACTTTTTAATTAACCATTTTTCCAATGCATGAACATTTTTTCGTGAACCATTTTCAAATTCGTGAATCATTTTCAAATTCATGAACATTTTTCGTGAACCATTTTCAAATTCATGAGTTTTTAATGAACCATTTTCTAATTCATGAACATTTTTTCGTGAACCATTTTCAAATTCATGATCCGTTTTCAAAATCATGAACATTTTTCTAAATTTGTGAACCTTTTTCAAATATTTATATTTTTGAAATTTATGACATTCTAAATTCACGAACCATTTTTCATATTCATGAACCATTTTCAAATTCATGATTTTTTTCAACATTTATGACCATTTTTGAAATCTGGGAACTTTTTTTGATTTCACAAGATTTCTTCCCAATTTTTCTCGCGGAAATATTTTTTCAACTATCTGAGGAAATAGTACACCCCGTAGAGCGGAGATGAGATATGAAACGCTCCCGCGAGAGCGAGTTAAAAAATGGACGAACTTGATTAGAAGGCAGGTCTGGAATAAATAATAAGTTGAGTGGTCCGTAATAAATTATAACAATTTCAGTGTGTCGTGTGAAACCTCATTTATTTTGTGTGATAGATTTTCTCAATAAATGTATTGCAAGATTAAGACTTTTTATTTAATATAATCAGCTGAGTGATTTTATTGGAGTGAACCTCAATGATACCGTTGAGTTTAGACAAATTGTATGTCTAAGTTCCAAATTTGCTATGTTTGAAGTATGTTTCTGCGATGTTTGCACTAATCGCTCATGACCGCAGAGTCATTTTTGAACGAGCCATAAAGGGGTGAGAAATAAATTTAAAACGTGCATTGCACGTGCACGATTACTAGTTTAAAGAAAAGCCATTACATTTTTTTCAGCAGAAAAAAATTAACCAAAAACGAACTCAGTTAATGGGCCAGGCCCAGAAAGGCTCGTTAGTGGGCAAAACCACGCTAACCGTTGCTTAAAGTACTGAATAGAAGCTCCCATAGGATTTGCCATTCGGCGGAGTGGTAGGCTGCTGGTCCTTAACGTCTTGGGCCTCCCAAAGTATTGCAACATGGTTACAATGTTACAAGGATTTGGGCTGAGCTTGTCGCTGTCAACTGATACTGGCCCATTAGAAAGTCAACTTTGAACTCTTCTTTCTTATGCGCAGCGTAAATTTTTCTCAGGCGAAGTAAACTCGCGTGTCAGTATCGTGTAGAATTTTCAGCTTAATCAAGCCAGTACAGTTCCTGTAAAGAATTTACACAAGAACAGGCAATGTGACACATTGGAGAAGCAAGGCAGTAGGCTCGCACCTAGAATGTGTTTTGTACTTTTGTAGCTCGTCCTACATGTAAGACGTTTTTTTGAAAAATTCAAAAACGCTAGCTTAAAGTTTCAAAAAATTCTGCAAATAATTTAGATGTATATAATGATGAATTATAGCAGTGTGCAAAAAATAAATTTGAAATACTTTGTATTTTGGGCTATGTAAAATGACAAATTTTAAAATCTGATACGGTGAACAGTGCAAATTTCTATTTTTTACAAACACCCAACACCACGCCAAGTGTTTTACAAACACACCTTCCACATGCGACCCAATGACAACTCCTTTTGCTCAGAATCTTACCATGAATGGTGAGGAAACGAGGCAAAAAGCCTCAAGGCTGCGTCACGAACCAAGCAAGATGCCGCTATAGCATGACCACGGCTCCAAGACTACCCGGACCAACGCATATTCCCTCATGTGCCTAAAGATTTGGTAAGTACAAGGCAAGATCTGGCAGGACATAAGAAAGACATCGACCAAACTACATCTGCCATGTCATACGTTGCATATCGGAGGCCTACGCCCTGGGCAGCAACAATCACCGGCAGCTCATCGCATCACACCGAAGCCTCCCCGGAGAGAACTCAGAGGCCCACACCTCAAATTGTCTCATCAGGTTCTCCCCTTGCATCCCAGATTGACGTCCTCGAGAAGAGAACGACGCCATGGCACCGCCGTCGTCGCCTAGTACGGCGAACCAGAGCTGTGGCCCACCTAAAAGAGAAAAAGCTGCCCTCCCACCTCACTATCCCTTCTATCTCATCATACAAAAGTATGGAGGACAGGAAGTACAAATTACAGAGAAATGGGAGTACAAACTATACAAAACAATATGCACAAACTATACAAAACCGGAAGTATAAAAAAAATTCGTCGAAACCTATCAACATGGGATCTAGTTTTGAAGATCTCGACGCGAGGAGATTAAAAGTGAAAACGGTTTGTAATTTGGATAAACGGTTATTAAGATATTTCGTTTTGAAAAATAAAAGGCAAACACTACTCTCCCACCTCCGATATCTCTTTCTCTCTCCTGCTCCGCACTTTTAATCTGCTTGTGACACTTGACGAACATGCATATAACTGTTGGTACCGCATGAAAGGGAAGGCGACACTTGTCACCACGAGATGGTCCTTGCAAAGAGAATTTTTTCTACTGATTTCGCATCCGTTGTGATGTCTCCGTTCCTCAACCCTGAGCCTGATTCAAGATTAATGGGCCTTGTCATCGAGTGAAGCTAAAGATACAAATTAACCTCAGTCGTTCCTATAGCTATCGTGCATGTAGGCCCCTCCTCCTCACCAACCTACACACCTCAGTCGTTCATATAGCTATCGTCGACGTAGCCTCCAACTACCCGCAAAAGCAAATTAAAATAAGATGTAGCCTCCAACCCAATTATGGAGGATGGTGTCTTCTTTATTGGGATGAGAATCATGAGATCCACCGGATGAACATATAAATGGTTAATTAATTGACACCGGGGTGAAGCTTTATGTAGCAAGTGGGGCTCATGCATGGTGGCCTCGAAAAGATGTGAGACGTCGACAGATTAAGTCATCGAAGCCTACGCCTAGAGATCAAATTCATTAGGCTCTTGATACATCAATCAAGAATATTTTCCCATCCATTAGAGTTCAAATATCAGGTTTGACGCGGATGTTTCTCATTTAGACAGAATATTTTTCAATGAGAGGCGACGTTCCCGTTGACAGCGAGACGATTGTGGTGATTTCGTCAATCTCTAGACTCTACCTGCCGGCTCAATATTCGAAGGTGCTCATAGAGAGAGTGTGCGTGCGTGCATTCATAGGGCTGAGTGTGTGCACGTGTATGTAAACGTCTGCGTTCGTACTGTGTTTTGCAAAAAAAAGTATCAGCAAAAAACAAACCAATCATATATCACTATGCTAGTTGAGGAAGAGTGTTTCTTATCTTTCGCGAAACACCCGGAGGTTGCCTCGAAGAAGGAGGCATCGATCGATGGAGACAAAGACAGACACACATCGCCATCGATCGGAGAGCGTGGGTGCACTAGAGAATAGTCAAAAAAACAAATTTAGCCAAGCGGACGTCCGCCGTTCGTTCACGTACCCATCGCTCGTCCCTGCTGTGGCGCAGCGTCTTCTTCTGCAAGCGCTGCTGCCTGCAAGCAGTTGTTGCACCTTATTGCATCGATCGTCAGCGATCTAACCCATTGGCCTTCGAATGATCCCAACTGTAGGCCGGGTCGTTCATGTACACTTCCAAAAGTGCCCCTCGGGATGCGATATACTACGACCCAGATTCATTTGATGTACAGTAAAACGTCCCTACAAATTAACCTCCGTCGTTCCTATAGCTATCGTGCATGTAGGCCCCTCCTCCTCACCAACCTACACACCTCAGTCGTTCATATAGCTATCGTCGACGTAGCCTCCAACTGCCCGCAAAAACAAATTAAAATTAGATGTAGCCTCCAACCCAATTATGGAGGAGTGGTGTCTTCTTTATTGGGATGAGAATCATGAGATCCACTGGATGTATTGCGAACACGCAAAAGGCTTGCGTGTCCAATGGCATAGAAGAAATAAAGCGGATCAAGTTACAGAGGTTCCGGCGTCGCGTGACGCGGTTACAGTCCGTGGCGAGGCATGGGTGTGTCTGCCACACGGAAAGGAGAAAACAGCGCCCAAAAAACAGCTATGAAACTATCTCCAAATGTCTGACAGCCCTACAGCGCCCGAGATCTTCCAGAGGTCGATCTCACCGGCGATCCTACGGCAGATGGACGGAACAGTCTCCGCGGCGCGCTGGATCCACTGGATGTATATATAAATGGTTAATTAATTGACACCGGGGTGTAGCTTTATGTAGCAAGTGGAGCTCATGCATAGTGGCCTTGAAAAGACGAGAGACGTCGACAGATTAAGTCATTAAGGCCATATATAGTGCTCCAATTCAAGAATGTAGAGTCAGGTTATTGCAGCATGCGTTGTTTTCTCACTCATGTCAGCACACGTCGCCTCGTCCAAAAGTAATAGTCGACTAGCTCTCTCTATCAATCAAATATACTCCCCGAAATCCAGACAACAAGAGGTTTAGAAAGACAATTTTCTTCCGTCCGCCACCTTCTTCCCTGGCACACCGGTCTCCGGCAGGCATGTCGCCTCGTACACATCCCCACCTCCCCACCGCAGCCCATTTCCTCCATCGCCATAGGCACCACGCACCGCCGGCGTCCCACTCTTAACAACCCACCTTGTGTAGCCTTCCTTGCCTCCCAGCGCACGCCGCCACCCTAGCTACCACCAAATATTCCATACGAAAGAGGGACGAGGCTCCATAAAAAGATCGGCTACTCTTTGACACGATATCCAATGGCTATTTTTGCCATTCATAGAACATTTTAAACTTGCGATAATCACCGATTCAAGTCTGATAACCGATTATCAGTGGCGCAATATGATGTAATCATGAGCGAACAAAACTTTGAGATTTAACGCAAAAAATAACAAAGATCTAGCAGCAAAAAACAAACCATTCTTATATCACTATGCTAGTCGATGATTTTACTTCTTTTTTGTATACTAACATATATAGTGCCACGTCCGAATTCTATTTATCGTTGTGCACAAGAAAAAAACCCGTTTGAGGAAGAGTGTTTCTTAACTTTTGCGAAACACCCGGAGGCCGGAGGTTGCCTCGAATGAGCCATCGATCGATCGAGCGAGACAAAGACAAACACACATTGCCATCGCAGAGTGTGTGGGGGTACATAACAGTCAAGTAGAGTCACAAATTAACCTTCGTCATTGTATAGCTATCGATCTTCCATGTAGCTCGGCGTTCGTTGATCACGCATCGTCTTCTTATGCAAGCCCTGCAAAGCTGCAAGTAATAGTTGTTGCACCATGCATCTTGATTGCATCTGTGTGACCGTACGCTTCTGCATCGATCGTGAGCGATCTACTCTCCCATTGGCCGTCGAATGAGCCCAACTGTAGGCCGGGTCAGCAGCTGCCACGTGGTGATCCTATGAGCCGTCCATACAAACCTATTATTGAAGGCGGGACGGCAATATGCTTGGCCCCGACCCTGCCACCCTTTTCATGGCTTTTGGAAACATGCGTGTGTCATGCAGTGTGAGTTAGTAGGGTGTCGGCCGGTTCCTGCACATTTGTGGTGGCCGTGGAGAGAGGGATTTTTTTTTTTGCACATGCGACTTTACTGTATTCATCACAAATATGGGATACAGAGAAGAAATACAGTAGATAGGCTGTAGGAACCTACCAGTCTACGAACAATAACAACGACTTCCTCACACAACAAAGAAATTGCACTTAGGTCCCTAGATGTCGTCTTCTTCACTTCCAGCGCGCCTCCTGGCCTCGCCGACGCCGGAACAGCGCCGCCGCCGCCAATCCATGGATGGAGAAAGATCCATCGCAACTCGAATCGCTTTCTTGGACCTCTTGAGTGACCATCCACATAAACATGGACGTCTTCATCGATGTGGCACGCCGGCCAGGGCAGAGCCCTGCTCTTCTCCATCCTCAGATCCCAAAATGCCACCGGATCTGCTCTCCAACAACCACAAGCCCCAAGAACTTCCACCGCCATAGCCGCTCCCCCATCACAGCACCTCACGGATCGTACCTCGCCTCTGGGAAGAAGACGAGACCTGGACGCCAGATCCGAAGGATGGAACCTCCAAACCGCAGAGCAACCGCCGTCGCCATGACAGCCGCCTGCAAGGAGGACACAGAACTCCACAGCCTCCCCGGCGAGAAACTCGCCAGATCAGAGAAAGGAGGGGGAGCACTTATTATGCACACCGTCGCCGCCGTCTCCAACCCAGCGCCGCCGGCAAAGCAAACAGAAACTACATATAGTAGACCTAAACTACTCGCCAAGACGAGATCCAGCGCTTCCCCCCGCCTCGCGACGCCGCGACGGCGCCGGAGACGGAGGGAAGCAAAGGATTCGCCGGCAAAACCTCTTTTCGCCTCTGCCTTTACTGTAGCACGAAGATAAGAACGAGAGGGTGAAAGTGACGGTCGTTGGCTGTGGAGAGAGGGATTCAAAACGGCTCAAAAGAGATGCGAGCGAGTTTGGACCGCTTCCCCTTTCCCGTCTACAGTAAAAGGGGCGACTTTCTTGGCGATTCCGCGCACAGCAGCTCGCGACCGGCGATCTCCCTGATCCCTCGTCTCCGGCGGCCGCTTCGGCGGCGGGAGGTGGGGGATCGACGGATCCAGGTATGTATATAGCTAGGTGTGCGTGGTGGTGTGTCAGCCGGCGGCGCTGGGGAGGATGCGGTGGCGCCGGAGTGGCTTTTGGTGGTGGTGGACTTCTCCTCGTCGGCGCGGCTCTGAGGAGCTCCGCCGCGGATCTGCTGCCCAGGCCTTGCTCGCGGCTCTCCGGAGTTCTCGAGAAGGCATCCCCTTCACCGGAGATCGAGAGACGGCGGCTCCGGTGGTTGACCTTGAAGTTCCAGATGCGGAAGGCCGAGGTGGTGGGCTGTTCTTCATGCAGGGTGGAGGTGTCCAGGCACCGAGGAGCGTCGACTTCCCAGTCGCTCGGGGAGGCCTCCCAGTCCAAAGTCATGGAGGTTCGGCGGCGGGTTTCGCCGGCGCAGCGGTCTGCCTGAAGACGACGACGCCAGAGTCCAGAAGGAGCTTGTTGTAATTTCCATTGTTTTCTGGACTTTTCTGTAAGAATCTTGGCTGGGTGTATCTGTAATTTCGTCGCAAAAAAAAAAAACGGCTCAAAAGAGTATGTTCTCTTCCTGTTGAAAAAGGTTACTAATAATATAGGATACTGAAAAGGTGCTGATTCAAAACACCATGTATTATAGGATACTGGGATCAAGATTCATCTTTTCCTTGCACCACTCGGCCAAGATATTTCCAAAGACGGACGTGTGATGCACTATGTCCAGTAATTGTCTTGGCAAGGTTTTTTTTTTTAGCGAAAAGCTCTACTGTTGGTGCCAGCGCCACGCAACTTTCCCCTCTGGAAAGAAGAGCACCCTTATCTTCTTGGTCCCGTGACCGCGAGGTCGCCGCCGTCGCCCCTGCTGATCCCGACTGGCTCCGGCCTCCCCGGCCGCCGCTGTCGGTCGCATTCGTCGCGGCTTGCGCTCCTCTCTCTCGTGGTCCAAGCCGATGCGCTTTTCCTCGCCTCCCTTGGCCGCGCGGCGCCCCTTCTGCGTCTTGGGTTCGGCCCTTTCGGCGCCGCCGCCCGCCGGCGTTGCTCCGGCCGCTCTCCGCCGTCCTCCCTGCCCCCTGCCGCTCTCCTCATCGCCTTGCGGGCTGGTCTCGGCGCGGGGGTAGCTGGGCGTCCCCGTGCCGCCTCCGCTGCCGCCCTCGGTCGCCCCAGGGTCGGTGGCGGCGGGCGGTCAGGCTCTCCTCCTCGAGTTTTCTGGCGGGGGGAGGTCGGCGGCCTGGCGTGTCGGTGGTGCTGAGGGCGTGGCGCGGCTCTGGTCGTCGTGTCCGCTGGTGGAGGTGGCGTCGTCGGAGGTTGCTGCGGCGTGATCCTGCGGTGGTCCTTGGCGATGGCCTCTCTCCGCTTCTGTTGCTCGAGAGTCGGTGCTCCTTCTCCTGTTGGTTCCGTGGCACCGGTTGTCTTGGTGGGCATGAGGTGCCCCGGAGGTTGGTGGTAGAGGGGCTGGCTGGGGACGTGCGGGGTCGTGCACGTCCGTGCCGACGGCATCAAGCAGCACATCTTCACCGACTTCTCCTCTCTGCTCTTTCCAATCCCAAGGTGAGAATCCTTTTAGTTCTGTTCCTTACCTTGTTTGGTTGCTTGTTTGGTTGCAGTTGTACTGCCGTGGAGGTGAGGGGTGGCGACGGGCATGGCGTCTCGGGAGGCGACATGGGCGCGTCTCCGGCCAGCGCTGGCTGCAAGGGGTTTGGCCGCCGGTCGCGAGGCCGCGGCCGGCCTCCCCTGGCGACGGCGGTCAAGGGGTTCCGCCTCGCCGTGCTCGACGCCGTCTTCTCGGCGCGTGTGGGCCTCGTGAGTTCTCATTGAAGTTCTGCGGCACAGGACTGGCGGTGTCTGTCGCCGCATCGAAGACCTGCATCACTGCCTAGGATTCGAGCTAGAAGAGCTGAGGCGCCAGCAGCGGGAGCGTGGGGACGCTCCTACTGACGCCTTGAAGAAGGTCGTCTTTGGGACAACAAGCAAGGTGCGCAGCCCAAGACATCAACAGTGGTGCAACAAAGATCTGAGGCAGAGGATTGGCAGTGACCATCACCGCATTGAAGATGTGCACCAGAAGCTAGGATGCGTGCTTGATGAGTTGCGGTGGCAGCAGCAGGTGCGTGAGGCCATCGATGCTGGCCTGCTTCATCTGCGGCCAGGTGGGCCTCGTGAGTTCTCCGGCACCGGTGACCTGCAGTGGCGCATCGAAGACCCGCGGCAGAGGAGTGGCGGTGTTCGTCAGCGCATTGAAGACCTGTATTAGAAGGTACGTTTCGAGCAAGAGGAGCAGCGGCGCCAGCAGCGGGAGCGTGGGGACGCTCTCAAATGGTGCCATGAAGAAGGTTGTCAGCTGGATTTCAGGCAGTGCAACGTAGACCTGTGGCAGAGGAAGGGGCCCTCTGGGTGTCGAGCAAAGAAGTGATGCGGCGCCAGCAGCGGGAGCGTGGGGATGCTCCCTAATGGCACCATGAAGAAGGTCGTCGGCTGGTTTTCAGGCAGCGCAACGAAGATCTGCGGCAGAGGAAGGGGCGATTTGGGAGCCGAGCAAGAAGTGCAGCGGCGCCTGCGGCGGGAACGTAGGGACGTGTTCCGTCGGCGAGACAAGAGCTGCGGTGCAGGCCGTGGGAGCGGGGGGTCGCTCCCAGGGTCCTCGGCGGCGGGAACGTAGGGACGTGTTCCGTCGGCGAGACAAGAGCTGAGGTGCAGGCCGTGGGAGCGGGGGGTCGCTCCCAGGGTCCTCGGCCGTGGCCCTGCGAGGTAGAAGGGCAAGGGGCCTTTTGGTACCGGCGGCAGGTGGCCTGAATTTTTTTTTCCTTTTCTTTTCTGTTTACTGGATGGCTTCATTAATACTTATTAATAAAGTCGGGCACCCGGAAGTGCCTTTTATCTAAAAAATTGTCTTGGCAATTTATATTTTTCTAGCTCAACAAGCTCTAATGTATTCTGTATTTAGTGCTTCACAATTTTAATCCTCTGGTTGGATTCTCTCTGACCCTCTTAATTAAGAAATAGCTCGATGCAACTATTCTTAATAAAAAAATGTGAATATCTGGGGTGATTTTATTTTCCTCTGATGTCATGATGTTCCATGATATTATCAATCATTTACTTCATGTAATGGATGGGCTTCATATATGACATTTCTAACCGCCACTAACGACGAACATGATTAGGATAATTACCGACAGTGTAGTTTATGAATAAAACAGTATAATATATATGGTAAGAGTATACTGAAATCGTAACACAGTCGATCGGATTCAAATACAAGTTCAGTTGCTAGGATAATGCCTTGCTAATTTAAGGCAAAATAGGAAACAATGCGAGTTTTTATAGCCGGGTCATCTGGCTTTTAAATATGGTTTTCTAAAACGCGTGTATCCAGACGCATTTCAGTGTGCAGTTTCACGCATTTTAATCCATATATAGTCCAAATTGAAACATCCAAAATATCTTAATTATTATTTGAAGTGTTTGATGTGTGGGCAACATGTTTAAGTATTAGAACTTGCTCACATAATATGTATAACTTTACTCTAAACGTGTTTATTATATTATCTGGTCATAGTTTGTATGTCTTCATGGCTTTTCTTTGCAAATGTATTTGTTCTTTACATGCATGTGTATTTTACTGAATGAAATGGACACATGGATAGTATAGTGTCAAACATCACTCGGGCCTTTAATCATTTGGTTTTGGTTTATAGTATATTTCTCATATATGCATTTGTGATATGCCAGTTTTTTATCCAATTCTAACAACATATTGTACCATTTCTGAATCTGACATAATATTGTATTCATACATGTATCCGTCGGCTACCATTCTCGCTTCTTGAACCCA
This sequence comes from Poa pratensis, assembly GCA_947311845.1. Lineage (NCBI taxonomy): Eukaryota > Viridiplantae > Streptophyta > Magnoliopsida > Poales > Poaceae > Poa > Poa pratensis. The sequence goes on from CAMZMU010000069.1 coordinate 23,991,070, forward strand.
AAAACTAATATGTGAAATAGCAGGGACGGATCCAGTGGGGAGCCATGGCACTCCCTGCAAATACATTTTTTCATACCTACCGGTATTTGACTAATATGTGTATATCAGGTACAAAAATGCTAAATTGACAAATCTTTGTGGTCAAAACTCTAAATTACTGAAAAATCATATTTATTCCCGACTAAATGTTAGTCCACAGGCCTAATAGGGATTTTTGTTAAGCTTAGCACCCCCCCCCCCCCCCCCCCCACCACGTATCTTATTCTAGATCCGCCAGAATATGTTACTATTTCACCCCTGCCAGCTTCAGAAATTGTTAAGCTAAACATACATTCATATTTTTTTAGTGACGTTGGTCGTAACCTCCGTGGCAAGGAATTTATATAATGATAAATGACGACAAATCCGTAAAAATAGACACAAATTCTTGTCCGTCCATTCCTTCACGTTAACATTTTCTCCCATCTAAAAACCTTGTCAAGTAATATTCATTCCCAATCCCTATGAAGCGCCACACTCCAAAACCAAAAACGATGCTCAAATGGTTTCGTGGACACACCTCCCAATCCCTAATATGTTACTATTTTACTTTTTTTTGTATACAAACGAATGTAGTGCCACGCCCGCAGGCATTCTATTTACCGTCGTGCACAAGAAAATACCCGTTTGAGGAAGAGTGTTTATTATCTTTCGCGAAACACCCGGAGGCACTAGTGGAAAACGAGCCATCGGTTCGGACCTTTAGTCCCGGTTCCATTATGAACCCGGACTAATGGGGGCACTAGTCCCGGTTCGAACGGGACCTTTAGTCCCGGTTCGTGATACGAACCGGTACTAAAGGGTCGCGGCAGACGGCCGCAGAGGTGGGGCCAGCGCGAGCACCCTTTAGTACCGGTTCGCGATACGAACCGGTACTAAAGGTATCCCTATATCATCTTCCACCCGAGCCAGCCAGCTCCATTTTTCCAGCTCGAGTTTATCTCCATTTTCTCCTCCGTTTCCTCTCCCAAGGTCGAGTTCGTCCATATTTTTTTCCACCATTTGTCAAGATTGACGGCGCCCCATCTATCAAGGGTTAGCAACTTCATCCTTTCTTCCGGCGTTGCTACTTTAGCTCATTTCATTGCTAGTTTAGCTCATTTCATTTTTCTAGTGCTAGCTAGGTGTTTGATGAAATGTCTAAGTTAGGGATTTCATTTGTTTTATATGCAATTTGAGCTCAAACTAAATTATGATTTGTGGGTTTTAGTGTCGTCCCGTCCCCGTCCTCACCGCCGTCGATCGCCCACGCCGTCCCGTCACCGGCACCACCTCGGTGAGCCTCTTGTTTTTATCTTTTATTTAAAACAATCTTACTTGTATGATTTAGATGCATAGTTATTACTTGTATAATTTCTTACTTGTATGATTGTTTTTATATGTATAGTGCCATGGTTTTGATATCCGTCCCGTCGGCCCTCGTCCGGTCTATGATTCGGATGTGGTATATTTTTATAACTATTTGTTTCATTTCGTGTTTATGACAATTATGCCGACCAACTTGACATAGATATATTTTATCTAGGAGGTAGTTGAACCGGAAATTCCAACCGACCCTATTGTCGAGTTTTTGAAAAAGAAAACAATGATTTGAAAGCAAAATTGAAAAGAAGTGAAGATCTTCGTCTCCAATGCTTAGAAGAGAAGATGAAATTGGAGTTCAAGCTTGCCGACGTCGTCGATGATCACGAGATCAAGATGGATGCAATGCGCTTGAAGATTAAAAAGATTAGAAAATATGCCATTAATCAAGAGGCTTGGTATCATTATGCTGTTGGTTCAATAATTATCTTAGTTGCGATTTTGATCGCATTTGTTGTTGGATTTAAATTCTTTAGATAGTTGTATGTTAGTTTCAATTAATGTATGTTTTATGAGAACTATGTATTACATTTGGTCACTACTCTACTTTGCTTTTAATGTGATGAACTTGTATTAATTAATTTGGTCACGTATCTATTCATGATGTAGTGTAATGGTTTTTGATATACTTATATAATGCAGATGAACCGACAATGGATGTACGGTGACCGACGCAGTCCCGAGTTCATTAGTGGCATGCATAATTTTCTCCACGTGGCTGAGGCAAACAAGCGGTCGAATGGTTTTATTTGTTGTCCATGTAGTGCCTGTAAGAATACGATGGATTACTCTACCTCAAAAACCCTTCACGTCCACCTGTTGCAGTCCGGTTTCATGCCCGGCTATAATTGTTGGACCAAGCACGGAAAAGAGGGGTTATAATGGAAGACAATGAAGAAGAAGAGGATAATGACAACTATCCTATGTTCACTGAACACGGTGGTACTACAATGGGGGAAGACGAAGCTGAAGAAGAGCCCATTGTTGATGAGCCCGATGATGATCTTCGTCGGGCCATTCTTGATGCGAAGATAAACTGCGGAAGTGAAAACGAGAGGTTGAAGTTGGAGAGAATGTTAGAGGATCACAACAAATTGTTGTACCCAAATTGCGAAGATGGCCAAAAAAGCTAGGTACCACACTGGAATTGCTGCAATGGAAGGCAGAGAATGGTACATCTGACAAGAGATTTGAAAAGTTGCTGAAAATATTAAAGAAGATGCTTCCAAGGGATAACGTATTGCCCCCAGTACGTACGAAGCAAAGAAGGTTGTCTGCCCTCTAGGATTAGAGGTGTAGAAGATACATGCATGCATCAATGACTGCATCCTCTACCGCGGCGAGGAGTACGAGAATTTGAATGCATGCCCGGTATGCGGTGCATTGCGGTATAAGATCAGGCGAGATGACCCTGGTGATGTTGAGGGCGAGCCGCGCCCCAGGAAGAGGGTTCCTGCCAAGGTGATGTGGTATGCTCCTATAATACCACGGTTGAAACGTTTGTTCCAAAACAAAGAGCATGCCAAGTTGTTGCGATGGCACAAAGAAGACCGTAAGAAAGACGTGATGCTGAGACACCCCGCTGATGGGTCGCAGTGGAGAAAAATCGACAGAGAGTTCCCGACATTTTCAGATTTGGTCTAAGTACAGATGGCTTTAATCCTTTCGGGGAGCAGAGCTCCAGTCATAGCACCTGGCTGTGACTCTATGTATCTATAACCTTCCTCCTTGGTTGTGCATGAAGCGAAAGTTCATTATGATGCCAGTGCTCATCCAAGGCCCGAAGCAACCCGACAACGACATTGATGTGTACCTGAGGCCATTGGTTGAAAAACTTTTACAGTTGTGGCGTGAAGAAGGTGTACCTGTGTGGGATGAGCACGAACAAAAGGAATTTGACCTACGAGCATTGTTGTTTGTAACCATCAATGATTGGCCTGCTCTTAGTAACATTTCAGGACAGTCAAACAAGGGATACAATGCATGCACGCACTGTTTAGGTGAGACTGAAAGTATATATTTGACAAACAAGAATGTGTACCCGGGGCATCGTCGATTTCTTCCAAAACAGCATCCCGTAAGAAAGAAAGGCAAGCATTTCAAAGGTGAGGCAGATCACCGGACGAAGCCTACCCGCCCTACTGGGGATGTTATATATATATGGTCAAGGATTTAAAAGTAATCTTTGGAAAGGGTCTTGGCGGACAATCTGTTCCGAATGACGCTGACGGACACGTACCCATGTGGAAGAAGAAATCTATATTTTGGGGCTACCCTATTGGAAAATCCTAGAGGTTCACTCTGCAATTGACGTGATGCACGTGACGAAAAATCTTTGTGTGAACCTGCTAAACTTCTTGGGCGTGTATGGGAAGACGAAAGATACACCGGATGCACGGCAGGACCAGCAACGTATGCACGAACGAGACGACCTGAATCCAGAGAAGTATCAAGGTCCTGCCAGCTACGCTCTTACCAAAGAAGAGAAGGAGATCTTTTTTGAAGTCCTGAGCAGTATCAAGGTCCTGTCTGGCTTCTTGTTGAATATAAAGGGAATAATAAACATGACAGAGAAAAAGTTCCAAAACCTAAAGTCTCATGACTGCCACGTGATTATGACATAATTATTTCCGGTTGCATTGAGGGGGCTTCTGCCGGAAAATGTTCGAGTACCCATTGTGAAGCTATGTGCATTCCTCAATGCAATTTCTCATAAGGTGATCAATCCCGAAACTCTACCAAGTTTATAGAAGGATGTGGTCCAATATCTTGTCAGCTTCGAGTTGGTGTTCCCATCATCCTTCTTCAATATTATGACGTACCTCATAGTTAACCTAGTCGAAGAGATTTCCGTTCTCGGTCCTGTATTTCTACACAACATGTTCCCCTTTGAGAGGTTCATGGGAGTCTTAAAGAAATACGTTCATAACCGTGCTAGGCCAGAAGGAAGCATCTCCAAGGGATATGGAACAGAGGAGGTTATTGAGTTCTGTGTTGACTTTATTCCTGAACTTAAGGCGATCGGGGTTTCTCAATCGCGCCATGAGGGGAGACTGCGTGGAAAAGGCACGCTAGAAAAAAAGCAACAATATGTATGGACGGGCATTCTTTCACTCAAGCACACTACACAGTTCTACATAATTCTAGCTTGGTGGCTCCGTATATCGTGGAACACAAGAATATTTTACGCTCGAAATACCTGGACCAACCTTAAGATTGGATTGATGGAGAACACGTGAAGACTTTCGGCGGTTGGTTGCAAACACGTCTCATTAATGCCACCACTATTGGAGAACATCTATACTTGTTGGCTGATACCCAATGATGCTATTATAACAGACGCTAAAAAACAGTCTTGATGGCGTGGAGTTACCTGCGTCAAAAGAATATGGGTTAGGTTGAAACTCCAAGTGCAGAGTGTATGTAGTAGTGGAAGACAGTTTTCCCCACGAGGGGTGACTCGAGGGTTTAATATCGAACTCTCGGGGAACCAGTATTTCAGGTGTTATCTCCTTATCCTTCTCTTGAGAATCTGCAACAAAATAAATTGTTTTGTGCCCTCAACCTCACCAAGTGGTTGTCAAGCACAAGGTGTGAGAATGATAATAAAATAATATGTAACGCAAACAATAAGTAAATATGCAATGATGGTAAATAAATATGCAAGGATGGTGGAAACAATGATAAATGATATTTTGGGTTTTTTATGATGAATGCAAGATATAAAGTGTTTTTGTATTTTCGGATTTAATAATGGCAGCAAACAAAAGTGGTGATAAAAGTGTTGGAAAGGTGTTTCTTATGATTAAAAATGGACCAGAGTTCATGGTTTCACAAATGCACTCTCTCTTGATAACGTGGTAGACAATGGAATACTAAAATTAACATGAAAGATGGCAAGACATGGTTTGACAAGTTATTAGTAATATGGGCATCACGTCCTAACATAGAGATCTCAAGTATAAGTTGTTTCTCTCTTATGCTCCACCAAGATGCGAACTAAATCATAACACCTTAGTAATTAAGATAAATCAGAGCATAGCAATAAGTTCAATGACATGAAGTTAAAATAAGAACATGCTAGATCTAGTCATGGAGGTAGTGGCCAAGGTCACATCCACTCTCCGGTAGCATGGTATTTTTGTTTATCCCTAGTGAGGCAACAAAGTAAGGTAGAAAACCCAAGTGGATCGCAGAACTATCTGTCACGTTCACTGCACTAGCCACCCCCCGTTACTCCAACTAATGCACACGTTCCCCCTCACATGCTCTCATAAACATGCTTGATCATGACAAGTAAATAAGAACGGGGTACATAATATGCATCTACTTTCATAACTGAAACAAAATCATTGCAATCTCAAACATGTATTAACTCATAATAAAGATCCACCACAAAGGAATTACATAGATGACCGTAATCATGTTCAGCAGCTCATACGGTACTAATTAGTGAAGCTCATAGAGAGGAGAGATACATAAGTTACTTCCACAAACCCATAGTCCAGGGGTGGACTACTCCCTCTTCATCATGGTGTCGGTGGAGATGTTGTTGGAGGGGAAGGAGACCACACTGGCAGCGCCCCGCCGGAGTTTTCCCCCTCCAATCTTCAGCTCCAGGTCTCTGTTTCGTGGTTTCTGTGTTTCGGCGGCGCTCCCTTTCGCGAAAGCCCTGGGGGGGGTCTATATATAGTCGTTTTTAGGTCAAGATGAAGCTTCGGGAAGAAGATCGACGGCAGTGGAGGCCCGAGGGCCAGGATGAGGGGTCCCACGCGGTCAGGGAATCTGGCCGCGTGGGCCCACTTGTTTTGGCCTTCTGGTCTCCGTTTCTTCGTTTCCTATTCCAGAAAAATGGGGAGATTGTTAATTATCCCCAAAACTCAATATAAATCATGAATATAACCCTTATATGATGCAAATAACATGGAATAACATGTAAAGTTCATGTATGCATTTTACATGCATCAACATCCCCAAGCTTAACCCATGCTCGTCCCGAGTATGAAGGTGATAAAACTAACATGGACTTTGCATTTTAATACTATCAATGGATATCAAAGGTGATTACTATTGCTACATAGAGTCAAATGATTCATTCTTCAAAGGAATAACAATATGCAAGATAAATTATGAAGTGATATCAAATACTCAATGTAAAGATGTTCAATGATAAATTCACAAAGTGTAACATAGAAGAAAGTACTATGGACCAAATGTATGCATAATGAAAAGTAAAAACATCCTATGGTGGTCATAGAGTACTTCTTATGAAAACTGAATATAAAAGGTGGACACTTTGGATAGATAAATAAGTAGAGGTAAAGCATGAATAAGTTTCATCTAACTTCCAAACACTTCTACTTAAGTTAATGCTTGCAATGTGGTAGTCATTGGTGTGGAGCTCTCATTACCCCTATCATAGCATCTTGAATGATTAATGTTTAAAGTGAAAGCAAATATGAGTGGTGTGCTTGACAATGTATTGGTTGAATGTCTCATGTCCCTTGAATACAAGTACCTACACCATGTGTTACTCACTTTGGTCCACAAAGTAAATTCAAATAAAGGTCATTGCAAGTAATAATAGTATCATCAAGAACTGCACTGGGGTACCTCTTGCCCCTTGACATGAACAAGCCCATGTCAAAACAACAAGACAAACAGACAATGAACAATCTCAGCACTCTTTTATTTACTATGGGTATAGCTTTTTATTATGAGGTGCATCACTGAATGAACATTATGGTTATGCTGTAAATTTCCACCATGAATGATGCATGGCTTAGATTAGCGGCCCAGGCATTTCTCTAACCATTTATACAAACTCTTTGAACTTACTAAGTATCCACATTCATTTCACCCATGATAGGCATCCATAAACAAAAGTACATGACATCAACTAAATATAAATAAGTGCAATGTTGAAAGCTTGCCATGTGACAGCACATATGGGCTAACTCCCAACCAAAACTATTGTCAAGCCCACAACTTCATAATTTTAATCACAATGGTTCATGCTTATTAAATGCAATAAAAGTAAATTGTGCATCAAGTTCGTGAGAGCTTTTAACCAATTTTTCCCATGACAATCAATAACATAAGCATTTAAATTCAGAAATGTAGATAACACAATATAACATGATAAACATACTTGGAATAGCATAAAGCTAATAGGTAGATATGGTGGACTCACTGGAAAAACTTTGGTTGAAGGTGTTGGGAAACAAGCTTTTTACTTGTTGTAATTTTTGGGCTAGCAATAGGGAGAAAGTTGACCATCTAAATGCATGCATAAGTGTCCATAGAACTAATCAATCCATGTTAAACCAAGTAAAGTTAAAATTCAACATCTAAACATGGTAAAAGATAGCTCTTGACAACACACTTGCAAATTAACATTCATTCAAAGCACATGAATTATGCAACTATATGTATCTTTTAAAATCAACTCAAACATCCCTATCCCAATATATTTAATAGCATCCAACATAATTCAACCCAAACTTCCAGTAGCTCTCTCATATATAAATGATAGTGGTGGTCTTATTAACAAACCGAAATAAAACAAAAAAAAAAAAAAGACGCTCCAAGTTTATACGATAAAGTGCTTTGATCGAAAAACAGAAGTTAGACGTGTGCAAACCGAGAGTGTGTTGGTCTAGTGGGGTTGTCTTGACATCCCCAAGCTTATGGTCTTCACCATCCTTGGATAGCTCTTGGTGCAGCTCCTCTAATCCCTGTGAAAAAACTTCAAAACACCGTTTCTCCCATTTCTTTTCTGTGGGGTGATATTAGTAGTGATAAACAAATAGGTTCCTTGCTGCATAAAATCCTTAGGCAAAAATTCATATGAATGTCCAGAGAGTATATAATGTTGTATGCCTACTCATAAACTCAATTGAATCAAAAAGATTCAAGCAAAAAGCTCAAAGAATGCATCAAACAATATCAAGACAGAATCTGTCCAGAAAAACAGCAGCAGCAAAACGCATTTTTCTACCCTACTTAAACTCGTCAGAAAAATCTGCAAAAAATCACGTGCAGAGGATGAAAAGTTGAAGCTACTGTTCAAATTACAGCTCAATCGGAGTTACAGATAAAAAATGAAAAATCAAACCGTGCACAGACTTCGTGCAGGCAGAAAACTCTCCGAAAATGAATAGCAACTTTTCAAACCCAAAATAGGTAAAACTTGGTTCTTTATTAAAAATCCAGAAACAAAACTAACAAACTACTCTCTTGTTACAGCAAGAGGACTCAAAGAAAATCTCAAACAAAAACAACCGGGTTGCCTCCCGTAAAGCGCTTTCTTTATAGCCATATAGCTAGGCTTACTTACTTGATAATCAAAGGGGACGTAGCTCATGAGGGAGCTTGAACCTTGGTGTGTCCCTCTTCCTTGGGAAGTGTTCCATGCTCTTCTTGTGTGGAAACTGAAACTTCACATTCCCTTCCTTTGAATCAATAATGGCACCTGTAGTACGAAGAAAAGGTCTTCCCAAAATAATAGGACTAGAGGTTTTATTCCCCATGTCCATGATTAGAAAATCAACAGGCACAAAAGTCATGTGTAACTCTACCATAACATCACTTACTTTTCCTAGAGCATGTCTAATGGAATCATCAGCAAGTGCAAGTTCAATAGAGCATTTCTCAATATTTTTAAGTTCAAGGACTTCATATAGTTCTTTAGATAATATAGAGACACTAGATCCTAGATCTAAAATGGCATGGTGTGTCTCTTTTCCAATGGTTACTAGTACCTTAGGGATCCAGATATCCCCAAGCTTAGGTGGTATCATAGCTTCTTGATTGTACCTAGCAATCTTTTCTTTTAAGACATGATTAGCAATATAGGAACCAAAACCAGCCTGGTTAATATTAACAGAAGGATCACTTGCAAATTTTTGTAAGATAGAAATTAATTCATGCAAGCTACACTTCTCTAAATCAACAAATGGTTCCTTAACTTCACTAAGCATTTTAACTTCCTCAACTTTTTTATCTCTATTATATAGATTAAATAATTCATAACGGTCATCAAACACATCTTCAGGTACTTGAGCTTTTTCTAAACTTTCTTTAATTTTTACTTCCAATATCAAGCCATCAAGTAGAATGTAAGCATCAGCAATAGTAGTATTTATGAAAGAACCCTTACATTCATTGTCTAAAAAGAGTTTAGAAGTTTCAGACAATCCTTTATAAAATATGTGCATGAGCATCCAATCTCTAATACCATGTTCCATTCCATAAGCTATACCTCTAAACCTTTCCCAAGTTTTAACCAAGGTTTCTTCCTTATTTTGTTTAAAGGTGATAACTATTTCTCTATATTATAAACCATGGCTGAAAAACAAAACCTCTCAATGAATGCAGCTTTCAAATTAAACCAATTGCTAAAATTCCCAGGTGGCCATTTTAATATCCAATCTAGAGCTTTTCCAGCCAAGGAATAAGGAAAAAGCTTTACTTTGATCACATTAGCATTGGCATGAATCAGGTTTAATTCTTTGCATCTTTCATTAAATTTACTAAGATGTTGAAGAGCATCTTCTTTCGGTTTCCCAGAAAAACGATTTTCAAAAATCAATTTAGTGACATTAGGATCTATCTCAAATTCTTTAACAGGGAAATTCCTATCTTGAGGAAAATTCTTAACACTAAATGGCCAAAAAGTTCTTTTCTCCATTGAGCAAGTTTTTATATGTTTTTAATTTTTTATGCAAAACTGAAAGTAAAATGACACTAATGCAACTCGAAATAACAAATGCAACACAAAAATGCAAAACTGAATATAAATATGCAAACCGAAATATAAAGATGATATGCAAGACAAGAACAAAACAAAATAAAATGATTGTAGGTAAAGATGGATAAGATGATGCTCACGTAGGTGCAACCTCCCCAAGCTTAGGTTGTTACACAAGTTGGTGATGAAGTTGACTTGATGTGAGTGATCCTTGGATAAACCTTTCAGCTATGGTTCCCCGGCAACGGCGCCAGAAAACGTCTTGATGGCCCTACGTATTAACAACGCCAGAAAACAGTCTTGATGGCGTGGTTACCTGCGTGAAAAGTAAATGGGTTAGGTTGAGACTCCAAGTGCAGAGTGTATGTAGTAGTGGAAGACAGTTTTCCCCACGAGGGGTGACTCGAGGGTTTAATATCGAACTCTCGGGGAACCAGTATTTCAGGTGTTATCTCCTTATCCTTCTCTTGAGAACCTGCAACAAAATAAATTGTTTTGTGCCCTCAACCTCACCAAGTGGTTGTCAAGCACAAGGTGTGAGAATGATAATAAAATAAATATGCAAACAGTAGTAAATATGCAATGATGGTAAAATAAATATGCAAGGATGGTGGAAATGATAAATGATATTTTTGGGTTTTTTATGATGAATGCAAGATGTAAAAGTGTTTTTGTATTTTCGGATTTAATAATGGCAGCAAACAAAAGTGGTGATAAAAGTGTTGGAAAGGTGTTTCTTATGATTAAAAATGGACCGGGGTTCATGGTTTCACAAATGCACTCTCTCTTGATAACGTGGTAGACAATGGAACACTAAAATTAACATGAAAGATGGCAAGACATGGTTTGACAAGTTATTAATAATATGGGCATCACGTCCTAACATAGAGATCTCAAGTATAAGTTGTTCTCTCTCTTATGCTCCACCAAGATGCGAACTAAATCATAACACCTTAGTAATTAAGATAAATCAGAGCATAGCAATAAGTTCAATGACATGAAGTTAAAATAAGAACATGCTAGATCTAGTCATGGAGGTAGTGGCCAAGGTCACATCCACTCTCCGGTAGCATGGTATTTTTGTTTATCCCTAGTGAGGCAACAAAGTAAGGTAGAAAACCCAAGTGGATCGCAGAACTATCTGTCACGTTCACTGCACTAGCCACCCCCCGTTACTCCAACTAATGCACACGTTCCCCCTCACATGCTCTCATAAACATGCTTGATCATGACAAGTAAATAAGAACGGGGTACATAATATGCATCTACTTTCATAACTGAAACAAAACCATTGCAATCTCAAACATGTATTAACTCATAATAAAGATCCACCACAAAGGAATTACATAGATGACCGTAATCATGTTCAGCAGCTCATACGGTACTAATTAGTGAAGCTCATAGAGAGGAGAGATACATAAGTTACTTCCACAAACCCATAGTCCAGGGGTGGACTACTCCCTCTTCATCATGGTGTCGGTGGAGATGTTGTTGGAGGGGAAGGAGACCACACCGGCAGCGCCCCGCCGGAGTTTTCCCCCTCCAATCTTCAGCTCCAGGTCTCTGTTTCGTGGTTTCTGTGTTTCGGCGGCGCTCCCTTTCGCGAAAGCCCTGGGGGGTCTATATATAGTCGTTTTTAGGTCAAGACGAAGCTTCGGGAAGAAGATCGACGGCAGCGGAGGCCCGAGGGCCAGGATGGGGGTCCCACGCGGTCAGGGAATCTGGCCGCGTGGGCCCACCCCTTTTGGCCTTCTGGTCTCCGTTTCTTCGATTCCTTTGCGCCTACGTTTCGTTCCTTCCAAAAAAGTGATCCCCGTAAAGTTTCAGGTCATTTGGACGTCGTTTGGTCGCCTGAAACGTAAAAATATAGAAAAAGGGGTTTTCTGACAGTGCAGGGTTAATTCCAGAAAAATGGGGAGTTGTTAATTATCCCCAAAACTCAATATAAATCATGAATATAACCCTTATATGATGCAAATAACATGGAATAACATGTAATAAAATGTAAAGTTCATGTATGCATTTTACATGCATCATTGGCCAAGCAACCATCTTCGACTATATTGACTTTTCAAGGGTACAAGATAAATGGGAATACATTTTACACGGCCGACCAAGATAAAAAGAGCACCAACCAAAACAGTGGTGTCTGCTTTGATGAAACAAACAACAATGGGCAAAAGGACACATATTATGGTTACATATAACATATATGGGAACTTGACTATGGACCTTCTTTTAAGGTCCCTTTGTTCTGGTGCAAATGGTTCAACCTAACAGGCGGGGTACTGGTAGACCCGTAGTACGGAATGACTACAGTGGATCTCAAGAATCTTGTGTACCACACCGAACCATTCGTCATAGCCAGTAAAGTGGCTCAGGTTTTCTATGTGAAGGACATGTCTACCAAACTCAAAAAAGATAGACATGTCAGAAGATTACAATAAGTTTCATGAAATTCCGCCCTTCACAGTGAAAACTGACCCAAGCATCGTGTTAAATGATGAAGATTGTCCATGGTTACGGCGCAATCAGAAGAAAGGGACACACACGTAGAAGAAGTTTATTTAACTGTGTTCTCAAACTCAGAAGAAAACTCGGATGTATGTAGGGAATCTGAATGATTTGTATTCGGTCGATGAACTGAAGGATTTGTAGATAGAACAAAACACACAGTTTCCCCTGCATATAGCCCGACGGTGGCTCGTGAGTGCCCGCATATCAAATGCACCGTCGGATGTATGCATGGAATCCGAATGCTCTGTATACCAAATGAACTACAATGAGTACACACTGAGTGCCGAACATGTCCGAGAGGTGGGCTATATATAGAATCGTGTGGCTCACGAAGTGGTCGTGATAGTGCTGATCCAACAGCTCACAAGCCCTAAAAAGAAACACACCCCTGATCCAACGGCTCACAAGCACTTGAAAGAAACACACGATCCATGTGGTTCTTTAGTCCTGGTTATAAAAATAAATGTCTAGATTTCACTGGAAGACTAGAGAAGATAAAACATGACTGACCCGCATTTGTGACGTATAAGATATCGTCTACCGCTGTGTCCCAATCGGCCATAAATAAGGTAAATGCTGGGAAGAAGCAATATCACCATAGGTTGGGGACAGGTGGCTACAATACTGCCATTCCTAAGTGGGAAGCCTTTGAAGCAGGACTGCTTGCTAAAGGGATCATTCCACAGGCAACGGACTGGCCCGAGAGGTCCAAGTTCTGATTGTTCGTGCATGGGGCACGGTTGGACCCACAGACATGGCAGATTGTTGCACAGGGAAAATGGAAGGAAAAAATTGAAACAATCACTCCGCTGCTTGTAGACGCAATAGATAAAGTTCGAAAGGGAGAGTACCATCCCGAGAGAGAGAACGACGAGCTGACACTCGCCCTGGGGAATCATGAACACGTTGGACGAGTACGAGGCCTTGGAGGCAGTGTCACCTCGAAGGAAGGGTTTCCGGAGTGCGCTGACAGTTATAGAAGCCGTGGGAGAAAGAAGAAGGAGTTAGACCGGTTATCGGAATTAGAACGTCGGGTGCAGCGGCAGCAGCAGCAAATAGACTCAATTAGTCAGCAAAGGGCATCTCAGTAGCTGCAGCTAGAAGATCCTCAAGCCGATGCCGTCCCATCTCAGCAAAAAAGCAGCATGGGTTCCACACAGCTAGAAGGACCTCCATTTGAACCGGCGGCGGCCCGCTACCCCCCGTGGATGATGTTACGGAGAAGACAGATTGTGAGCTACATATGTCAATGAGGAACATATCCTTGAAGGTGGCGGTCGGCTATGCTTTACCAAATCAATCTGGAGCGAGCTACCATCTTGGTGACATTCCAGCTGGCTATGCTCGTGTCGGGGTGGATGAAATTGTGCCAGGATTTGAAACACTGGAGCTTGAGATTCCTGCAGGTGAGGAGGAGAAGACACTGGGAGATATCAAGCGTGGCTTCGTCCTATGGAACAAGAAATACATCGTCTTTCCAGGCTCCTTGCCAAGGCCACCGACTCCTCCTTGTAGCAGTCCACCTCAGCAGCAAAGTCCACCCCTACCCGAGAGGGACCCCAGCGCGAGTCCATCTCGATCTCCGCCGCGTGAGGAAGCGCCCTTAAGTGGCTCCCGAGGAAGCGCCTCACCGGTTCGCCGGTTAGGAAGAAACCTAGAAGGGAGAAAACACCGCCGCCTCTTGAGAAGTTACCTTGGGAAAGGACTGACGAGGAAATCGCCGCCATCTCGAGGGCCGAGGTGGTCGCCCATTTTGCACCGAAATTGCCCGAGCCACCAAGGCAGAAACTAACTCCGGAAGTCGTTGTGCGTTGCATTGATTCTATATATAACCCTCCACCAAAGCCGCCATCAAACTATGAGCGTTCTATTGACAAGTCATATAGCAATAAGTCGGAGGAGCCGAAAAAAGGGAAACAAGTTTCCAGCTCGGAGAACAAGACGCACAATCGGTCCCCCCGCTCAAGGTGTTTGACGACAAGGCCGCTCAAGGTTCTCAACAACACATAGGTTCGACAACTGATTACCCCATTTGCGAGCTAGCATATCAATATGTTGCCGGGGAAAATTTGGTCCAGCGGGTCAAGTCCCTAACAACAAAAATGTGTCAGCTGCATAACTGGTACAAAAAAGTCGCAAAGGAAGGGACAATCAGTATCATGGTGGCAGTTAAGGAAGAGCACTACTTCCAAGAATACGCTGTGTGCGTTGAGTTTACCGAAATTTTTCAGTTATACAATCTCCAGGCCCTCGACAAATCTATCATCAGTTGCTATTGTCTATAAGTGATTTATTTCTGTAATTTAAGTCTTTAGCTCAGCTCGTTCATTGTCTGTAATTATCCTCACTATAATCTTTTGTGTGCTATATTATGCAGATTGAAGATTCTCGAATGTAAAAGGGATGCAATCACGGACATTGGGTTTATTGACCCGGATAAAGTTCATGAAGTCACCATAGAAGATCCCCTTTATAACAAGGAGATACCGGAGATTTTGCTAAGGTTTTTGAAGCGACAACGTGACAAAAAAGAAATACTTTTTTCCTTACAACTTCAAGTGAGTGTTACTGTCTTGTACACATTCTATTTTGCTCACGGCCAGATGTTAAGTTTTAACTGATGAGTTATCCATGACTGCGTATATAAACGTGCGCAGGTTCCACTTTATTCTTCTCGTCATTAACATTCACGCTAGAGAAGTTGAAGTCCTTGACTCATTAAGCAGAGATCCTAAAGAATTCAAGACCTGTTTTGATATGCTCACAGAGTAATTTCAATTCCTATCGTCTCTTTCATTCATTTCCTGATATCAAGTAATTAATAGCTCCTTTGTTCATTTTCTTTGTCGGGCAGCGTTTGGAAGACGTTCATCAAGGAAGAACCCGGTGAATGGAAACGGAAGCTGACATGGCGTTTGAACGACGTAAGTAGTACTACCTAGGTCCGCGCACCATTATCATACTTGATTATTATTTGATTAAATTATATTCTTGTACAGACTTGCCATAAACAGCCACAGGGGACTGATTTATGTGGATTCTATGTTTGCGAGTACATTCACATGAGGACCAATGAGAGATTCAACAACCGAAGAAATAAAGATGTACGTAAATATTTTTCACAACTTTATTTTGTTACCATAAGTTGTGCTGAGTTTCATTCATAAGTGTTTTATTATGATTTGACATATATACACACAACTCATGTATTCATTTTGATCTCATTCTTTTAAATTTGGCAAGAAAGCGGAACACGCTCCCAATAGAGGACCGCTTCAAATCAATTGCGGAGGAATTGGCGGGATTTTTCTTTGCGGAGGTCATACCTAAATTCGGAGAGTACCACTATGATGTAAAATAGTATGCCTCCATGTGATGGCCCTTCACGTAGTTACCTGCGTGAAAAGTAAATGGGTTAGGTTGAGACTCCAAGTGCAGAGTGTGTAGTAAGTGGAAGACGTGTTTTCCCCACGAGGGTGACTCAAGGGTTTAATATCGAACTCTCGGGGAATCAGTAGTGAAGATTTATCTTTCCTATCCTTCTTTTGGTTAACTACAAAACAAAGTAAATGTTTTGGTCCTCAACCTCACCTAGTGGTTGTCAAGCACAAGGTGTGAGAATGATATCAAGATAATATGCAATGCAAACAAGAAATAAATATGCAATGGTGATAAATAAATATGCAAGGATGGTGGTAGCAATAATAAATGATATTTTTGGGTTTTATATGATGAATGCAAGATGTAAAAGTGTTTTTGTATTTTCGGATTTTTAAATGGCAGAAAATGGAAAAGTGGTAAAAGTGGTTGGAAAGGTGTTTCTTATGATTAAAAATGGACCGGGGTTCATGGTTTCACAAATGCACTCTCTCTTTAATAAAGTGGTAGACAATGGAACACTAGAGTTGACATATGAGATTGCAACATAACAGTTTAATGACAAGTTATAATTATATGAGCATCACGTCCTAACATAGAGACCTTTTGGTTATTAGTCTCTCTTATACTCCACCAAGATGCGAACTAAATCATAACACCTCAGTAATTAAGATAACTCAGAGTATAGCAATAAGTATCATGACATGAAGTTAAAATAAGAACATGCTAGATCTAGTCATGGAGTAGTGGCAATGGTCACACCCACATCTCCGGTAGCATGGTATTTCTTTTTATCCGTAGTGAGTCAACAAAGTAAGGTAGAGATACCCAAGTGGATCGCAGAACTTTCTCTCACGTTCACTGCACTAGTCACCCCCCGTTACTCCAACTAATGCACACGTTCCCCCTCACACGCTCTCATAAACATGCTTGATCATGACAAGTAAATAAGAACGGGGTACATAATATGCATCTACTTTCATAACTGAAACAAACCATTGCAATCTCAAACATATATTAACTCATAAAAAGATCCACCACAAAGGTATTACATAGATGACCGTAATCATGTTCAGCAGCTCATACGGTACTAATTAGTGAAGCTCGAGAGAGAGAGAGAGATACATAAGTTACTTCCACAAACCCATAGTCCAGAGGTGGACTACTCCCTCTTCATCATGGAGACGGTGGAGAAGTCGTTGGAGAAGATGGAGACCACGCCGGCAGCGCCCCGCCGGAGTTTTCCCCCTCCAATCTACAGCTTCAGGTCTCTGTTTCTGTGTTTCTGCGGCGCTCCTTCCAGAGAACATCGGGGGACTATTTTTATAGGCGGTTCTAGGTCAAAACGGAGTCGGTGGAGGAAAGATCGACGGCAACGGAGCTCCGAGGGCCAAAAGGGGGGTCCCACGCGGCCAGGTACATGGGCCGCGTGGGCCCACTCATCTGGGCCCTCGAGCCTCCGCTTGTTTGCTTCTTTCGCTCCCACGCTTTGTTCCTTCCAAAAACTGATGCTCGTAAATTTCCAGATCATTTGGATGTCGTTTGGGTCCCTGAAACATTAAAATATAGAAAGAGAGTTTTCTGCCTGCGCAGGGTTAATTCCATAAAAATAAGAAACATGTCAAATATTCC
This sequence comes from Poa pratensis, assembly GCA_947311845.1. NCBI lineage: Eukaryota > Viridiplantae > Streptophyta > Magnoliopsida > Poales > Poaceae > Poa > Poa pratensis. The sequence goes on from CAMZMU010000069.1 coordinate 24,008,750, forward strand.
CAAAATCATTACAAAAATGTGATATAACCCTTATATGATGCAAATATGATTGGAATATAAGTAAAATAATGCAAAGTTCTTGTATGCATTTTAAATGCATCACCATGTAATAGTGATCTCTATGTAATTAAGTACTTTAACGAAAATGTGATCTTCATGTACGTACTACTTAATTTGTATGTGTTATATATATGCATCAACGTGATCTTATGTAATTGTATGTGTTATATATATATGCATCAACTTGATCTTTATATAGTAATTTATATATACCAAAACACGTTTTTGGCGCATCGACGTGATCCCCGTTCGATGAAACCATCCGATACCCATAAACCCTAGATCCTAAAAAAAAAAATCGAAAAGAAAAAAAAAGAGCCTACCTTTAGTCCCGGTTAATGTTACGAACCGGGATTAAAGGTTTCTAGTCCTGCGGGCTCCTCCGGGACCCCGTGGAGGCCCTTTAGTCCGGTTCGTGAGCAACCGGGACTAGGGGGGGGGGGGGGTCTCGAATCCCGATTGGCTAGTCTCGGTTACCCAATCGAGACTATAGACACTTTGAAACCGGGACTAGTGCCCCGTTTTCCACTAGTGAGGTTGCCTCGAAGAAGGAGGCATCGATCGACGGAGACAAAGACAGACACACATCGCCATCGATCGGAGAGCGTGGGGTACACTAGAGAATAATCAAAAAACAAATTTACCCAAGCGGACGTCCGCCGTTCGTTCACGTACCCATCGCTCGTCCCTGTGGCGCAGCGTCTTCTTCTGCAAGCGCTGCTGCCTGCAAGCAGTTGTTGCACCTTATTGCATCTTGTCTTGCATCGATCGTGAGCGATCTATTCTCCCATTGGCCGTCGAATGAGCCCAACTGTAGGCCGGGTCAGCAGCTGCCACGTGGTGATCCTATGAGCCGTCCATACAAACCTATTATTGAAGGCGGGACAGCAATATGCTTGGCCCCGAGCCAGCTGCCACCCTTTTCATGGCTGCCCTACTCATGCCTTTTGGAAACATGCAGTGTGAGTTAGTAGGGGTGTCGGCCGGTTCCTGCACATTTGTAAATCTGTGTGTGGTGGCCGTGGAGAGAGGGATTCAAAACGGTATGTTCTCTTCCTGTTGAAAAAGGTTACTAATAATATAGGATACTGAAAAGGTGCTGATTCAAAACACCATGTATTATAGGATACTGGGGATCGAGATTCATCTTTTCCTTGCACCACTCGGGCAAGATATTTCCAAAGGCGGACGTGTGACGCACTATGTCCAGTAATTGTCTTGGCAATTTATATTTTTCCAGCTCAACAAGCTCTAATGTATTCTGTATTTAGTGCTTCACAATTTTAATTAATCCTCTGGTTGGATTCTCTCTGACCCTCTTAATTAACAAATAGCTCGATGCAACTATTCTTAATAAAAAATGTGAATATCTGGGTGATTTTATTTTCCTCTGATGTCATGATGTTCCATGATATTATCAATCATTTACTTCATGTAATGGATGGGCTTCATATATGACATTTCTAACCGCCACTAACGACGAACATGATTAGGATAATTACTGACAGTGCAGTTTATGAATAAAACAGTATAATATATATGGTAAGAGTATACTGAAATCGCAACACAATCGATCGGATTCAAATACAAGTTCAGTTGCTAGGATATTTCCTAGCTAATTTAAGGCAAAATAGGAAACAATGAGATTTTTTTATAGCTGGGTCATCTGGCTTTTAAATATGGTTTTCTAAAACACGTGTATCCAGACGCATTTCAGTGTGCACTTTCACGCATTTTAATCCATATATAGTCCAAATTGAAACATCTAAAACATCTTAATTATTATTTTGAAGTGTTTGATGTGTGGGCAACATGTTTAAGTATTAGAACTTCCTCACATAATATGTATAACTTTACTCTAAACGTGTTTATTATATTATCTGGTCATAGTTTGTATGTCTTCATGGCTTTTCTTTGCAAATGTATTTGTTCTTTACATGCATGTGTATTTTACTGAATGAAATGGACACATGGATAGTATAGTGTCAAACATCACTCGGGCCTTTAATCATTTGGTTTTGGTTTATAGTATATTTCTCATATATGCATTTGTGATATGCCAGTTTTTTATCCAATTCTAACAACATATTTTACCATTTCTGAATCTGACATAATATTGTATTCATACATGTATCCGTCGGCTACCATTCTCGCTTCTTGAACCCAAAAATTAATATGTGAAATAGAAGGGACGGATCCAGTGGGGAGCCATGGCACTCCCTGCAAAATACATTTTTTCTTACCTACCGGTATTTGACTAATATGTGTATATCAAGTACAAAAATGCTAAATTGACAAATCTTTGTGGTCAAAACTCTAAATTACTGAAAAATCATATTTATTCCCGACTAAATGTTAGTCCACAGGCCTAATAGGGATTTTTGTTAAGCTTAGCACCCCCCCCCCCCCCCCCCCCCCCCCCCCCCGCCACCTATCATATTGTAGATCCGCCAGAATATGTTACTATTTCACCCCTGCCAGCTAAACATACATTCATATTTTTTAGTGATGTTGGTCGTAACCTCCGTGGCAAGGAATTTATATAATGATTAATAACGACAAATCCGTCAAAATAGACAAAAAATCTTGTCCGTCCATTCCTTCACGTTAACATTTTCTCCCATCTAAAAACCTTGTCAAGTAATATTCATTCCCAATCCCTATGAAGCGCCACACTCCAAAACCAAAAACGATGCTCAAATGGTTTCGTGGACACACCTCCCAATCCCTAATAAATTTGGAGGTCCTAAAACTACCACCGACCCCCTCCAAATTGGTAGTCCCAAAATCCAATCCCACTCCAAACTTGCGCCCGTAGGAACCCATCAACTCGCGTGAAAAATTGACTCTGCCTCACGAACGTCGTTCGCCTTTGCCACGTAAGTCAACCATTTTGTTTCCATATTATTTTTCGTACTTGATAGTGATTTATGAATTTCGAGAAATTAACGAAATTTATTTCAGATTTGAAGTTTTGAGTTCAAATTTAGCTATATATCTATTATATACTAAAAGCAATTTGCAGAACTATAACAGATATATCACGTTAATCCACATAGGTTACAAATATATAATGCGTTGATTTTGGTTGTGACGGCTGAGATTAAAAGATAAATAACTTACGTACAACATAATCGGGTACAAACAAGTCTTTTCCAACACGTGCCATTTTCACAAAAAGTAAAAAATAAAATCAGGTGCACTTGCCTCCTGACTCCTAGGCTCACCAACGTGCTACTTCCCTCAAAAAAGAAAAAGGAACTCACGTACGTACGGAGGGAGAGCGAGGCGATCTTTGGGCGATAGTGACGGCGGCCTAGGGTTTCAACCCTAGCCGTCGCCGCCGGCGCCATCTGCAGCTTCATCGTCGTCGCCGGCAAAGATTTGACGGGTCCTCGCCTCCTCTAGTTGCCGTTCTGGCACTAGGAGGGGTGGTGACCTCGGACCTGCGCACGGCGCTATTCGAAGGTCTTTAATGTTAGAGCTTGGTTTTGGTCGTCATCTTCTTCGTTAATGGTCATGATATCGTCTGCAATAAGTGATTTTCCACGCTTCGTTCGATGGCGAGATATCCTTCCCGACGTCAATGGTGGCTTTGGAAGATCAAGTCTGTCTAGGTATGGTTCTTCAGATCTTGCTTCGCCAGATCAATCTTGGCTTGTTTCTCATGGTTGTCGCGAGGAGGTTTGTCCTCGCAATATCTATCCCAGCTACTATGTCTTCGGCAATGGTGATTCGTTCTCTCGGCTCCCAACGACGTCGACAAAGTGGTTCGGTTATTTGTCCCTGAAATATCACTGGTGGTGCTCTTGCCCCTGACGTCGACAAAGTGATTCGATTATTTGTCCCTGACGTCGACAAAGATTTGCTCGTCTCTTTTAGTTTTGTTTTTGTAATCGATATAATCGTGTACTCTTTGCTGGTTTAATATATGTGGAAAAATTCAAAAAAAGAAAAGAAAAAGAAACTCACGTAACATGACCACAGGAGAATCCAAACAATACCTAGACCTAGAAAAAGGAACTCACGTATCATCGATATTTCTTTAAACCTGTAGTATCGATTTACTACTTGTGGTTAGGATTTAAAGCCCGTAAATATCCATATCAGTTTGGCCAAAAATATATTCATATAAACGTTTACTCTTTTTCTCAGCACAGTTCCAGAATCATATTGATGACACGTACGACAAACCCGATCGGACTGTTTAAAAAGAAAGAAAAATTGGTCGTAGCCAGCTTATTCTAGCGTGTCAAGATCGTGACTCTCTTCTTCATTTTATTTCAAGACTAAACCCTCCCGTATTGATGGCACGTTCGACAAACCCGATCGGACTGTTTAAAAAGAAAGAAAAAATTGGCCGTAGTCAGCTTATTCTAGCGTGTCAAGGCGTGACTCTTTTTCTTCATTTTTTCAAGTGAATCTGTAAAGGAACCAAGCTACGCACATTTTAAATTAAGAAACTACGTACCCTGACTACAAAATAGTGATAAAAGTGTATGGAAAATGCATTTCGAGGCTGAGCTACATGGAGCTCAGCATTCTAAAAAAAATGAAATCGACATTTTTATGTTTCAAAATTTTGAAAAAACATTCTGGATGAAGATAATGTCAATATCTACCACCGTGCAATTTTTTTAGTGCAAAGTTTGTATTAGTTTAGGCTACAAAAATGACAAATCTGACAAAGTTCAAATTTTTTGAATCTAGTCACTGTTCACCGATCCTGATTTAGAAATTTGTCTTTTTGCCCAGGCCAAAATACGACAAGTTTTTCATTCAGATTTTGAACAGGGGTACATCTGAACATTATCTACACCTAGGAACTCAGATTTTGTACAGATTTTGAATTTTGGAAACATAGAAATGTCGTTTTCAATTTTTTTTTCAAAAAATGAGCTCCTTGTTACTTGTGAGCCATTTGTCCTCTCTCCAAAAGTGCTCATATATACATGTGCATAATTGAGAATATTTAAATCTAATCACAAGATAATTGTATTTTTGATGAAATATTGAGTAGCATTACATATACACATGAGCACACCAGCACTATATATTTACACATACTTATAATGCATCTTCCATTGATGATTCGAGTCGAGCAATTTCGAGATTGACAAAGCTCGCTAACAACAAGAACATCGACTCATAATCAAAAGAGTGATCGTCTTTAATTATAAAAATATGCTGCAAAGCCCGAGGTTTCCTTATAAAATACTCCCTCCGTATCAAAATGTAAAATGTTTTAGAATTTTTGGCCCCACATGTGCCTAGACATGTTTTAGTGCAAGATTCACATAAGCCATGAGATTCATTGGTTCCATTGACGACTGCCATAGGAAAGCACCAAAAATTAAACATGTCAATTAGCTTTTATTCCGTATGACACACACTAAACCCTAGACATTGTGATGGAGAATACACTAACATAACATACCTAAAATACAAATAGGAGATTGATTAGTGCATCTCTCACCTATGAGAGTTTTTATCTATTGTCAAGAGTGAATGGAGCCTGGCAAATATTAATTTTTTCTTTTTTAGTGAAACGGAAAATTCGGAGATCAGGTTCAAGGCAAGGGATTCTGAAGTTAAATAGGCGGCTACTTTATAATGCATCATCACAATTTTAACTGTTGACAATAGGCGGTTTTTGATAAATTCAATAGTAGACATCATTGGAATTTGCAAATGTGTAGAAACAATTATGACGAATGAAGATGCCAAAACAATGTTGTCCATAGAAACATAGTCATGCACATGTGAAAAAAAAGACATTTGGAAAATCATTTTCTTCCTCCCATACTTCCGGGTGCAACTTTGAATTGCCCGTTGTACATGGGAGGCCCACTCCCCATTTGGTTTCTACTGCCCGCTCCAACTATAAATCGGGCTCACTCGCTAGCTCCTGAAGAACACGCCCCCATCCATCCACCGGAATCTACTACACTTTTGTTTGAGCTGGTCGGGAGCTGGGAATTCCGGCAATGGAGTCCAGGGCCATTCCCAGGGCGGCGTACGAGCCACTGCTCCTACCCGCCGCTGACGACGTCACCAAGGTCCAGCATGACCACCACAGCCGGAAACGGCGTACGTGCTTCGTGGTGGCGGCCTCGGCCGTCGTGGCGCTCGTTGTCGTGGCCAGCGAGCTGGCAGGACGCAGGATGGGTCAGGCAGACGGCGGCGATAAGGCCGCCGAGGACGCGGCCGGAGGGTTCCCGTGGACCAACGATATGCTGCAGTGGCAGCGCGCCGGCTACCATTTCCAGCCGGCGGAGGGGATGTTCATGAGCGGTACGTAAATCGCTGGACGACTAGTCTTCTTTGCCGTGGTTTGATACGTCCAGAAAATTAACTGGCATCGCTGCCTTTGCTCCTTTGTTTGCCGGCGGCGGCGGGCTCCGGCGACATGCATGCAGATCCCAACGGTGAGTGACTACACACTAACTGATTAAATGACAAACATGGCGTTGGTACACATAAATGTGGGACCCAGTGAAAAGCGAACGTGACAAATCGAAAATGTGAAAGCATATCAAATTCGTAATATTAAGTCATGTGTAGTAAGATTTTTCTAAAGCTAGACTTTGTTAAGTTGAACTGAGTCCATAAAAACATCGACATCTGCAGTTCTACACTACTGAAACTATATCAGGTGGACCCATCGTGTTTGGCTCCCGGCTCTATTTAAAAAAATATGTAATAATATTTAGAAGAGCTAAAAGTTTTGGTTTTTATCACGCCACACACAGGCAAACGCATGCAAATAGAGGCCCGCACACACCCATATAGATGTGTTCTACACCTGTCTAGATATTTTCTAAAATATGTTAAATGCTAAGCTTGACAAATAAGACAAATTTATGGATCCATAATAGCACATAGTAGGTTATTTTTTACCGGCTTATTTGTCGCGTGCCAATATAGCGTTATTGGATTCGTCCGATGTGGCAAGAAATTAACAGATTTCAAGAAATTGCCAAAATTTGTAGATAAAAATTCAAAAAAATGGACAAATTTAAAGTCTGGTGTTCAAATTATTTTTTAAAGTACACTGAGATCTAGTGCAACCAAACCCTGAACTAACCAAACAAGTACCTATGCCCTCCACCATTACGCTAGAGACAAGTTAACGACAAGAACATATTTTATAACTTTTTGAAGTAATTACCTTGGGGGAATTCAAATTTGACCTTTTTGGTCGAACTCATCTTTTCTAGCCTCTAACCAAAAATTTATTGTAATTCAACACAAGTTTTTTCACACCGGCACCATGGCTAGCTTGCGGAACTGGATCAAATTATGGTGTATGCCATGCGTGCAGTCGATTCTGAGGACCGGTAAGCAAGCCAAAATTAAGAGCACCGAAGTTAGGTAGTGGTAAACATAAGGGTAAGGTATTGGAGGGCAATGAACTGGATCCTGGGAGTACATGCTACTAGGATGAAACAAAATTTGTCAAAATATTTAGAACAGAAAAGTGTATGTTCATGCAATTGGTGTGCATGTAAAGTTCCATGAAAACAACACAAGTTTTCGTGTCTTAAAAAAAGAACATTGCTCCATAGTGCAGTTTACAGGGCATGAAACTTTTTTTACACAGGGAACAAAGCTTTATCTAATTCAGCAAAAAATACGTGCACATAAACATGCGCATGTGAAGAAAAAAAGACATTTGTAAAATCATTTTCTTGTGGGTGCTCCAGAGTCCAGACTTCCGGGTGCAACTTTGAATTGCCCGTATATAGGATGGAGAACAGATCTATTTTTTGAATACAAGGGAGGCCCACTCCCCATTTTTCTACTGCCCGCTCCAGCTATAAAGGGCGCTCCCTCGCTCGCTGCTACAGAGCACACAATCCATCCATCCACCACCGGAATCTAGTATACTTCTCCTTGAACTCGTCGGGAGCTGGGAATTCCGGCAATGGAGTCCCGGGCCATTCCCAGCGCGGCGTACGAGCCACTGCTCCCACGCGCCGCTGACGACGTCGCCAAGGTCCAGAAGGACCCCCACAGCCGGAGGTGGCGCGCGTGCTTCGTCGTGATGGCGGCCTCGGCCGTGGTGGCGCTCGTTGTCGTGGCCGCCGCGCTGGCAGGAGGCAGGATGGGTCAGGCGGACGACGGCGAGGACGCCGCCGGCGAGGACGCCGCCACAGGGTTCCCGTGGACCAACGATATGCTGCAGTGGCAGCGCGCCGGGTACCATTTCCAGCCGGCGGAGGGGATGTTCATGAGCGGTACGTAAATCGGTGGACTACTCGTTTTCTTTGCCGTGGTTTGATCTGTCCAGAAAATTAGCTGACATCGATGCCTTTGCTTCTTTGTTTGCCGGCGGCGGCGGGCTCCGGCGACATACATGCAGATCCCAACGGTGAGTGACTACACACTAACTAGCTAAGTGACAAACATGGTTGGAACAAATCAATGTGGGCCCCAATGAAAAGCGAACGTGATAAATAAATGTGAAAGCATATGAAATTTGTGAAGCTTTGTCCTAAGTAATATATAAGTCATGTAAGATTTTTCTTAAGCTAGACTTTGTTTAAGTTGGACTGAGTCCATAAAAACATCACATCTACGTTAGGGAGTACTAAAACTATCAACTATCTCGTTAATGGAAAATATTATATACATCCACATATACATGTACAAAAAATCTATATTAAAAAATGTACAAAAAATCAGTTGTTTTTACATTTTAGTATATATTTTCTTCAAATGCACGCACATGAAATGAAATAATCATCTATCTCGTTAATTAAGTTGTGTCAAAGAAAAAACAAGCAAGCCAGCACATGAGCCTCTTTCATTCATGAATGCTCAACGGGGAGTAGAGGTCCCCACCTAAATTTTCACTGAAGAGTGTTCATTCAAGCCAGATGGTTTTACAAAGGAGTAGACAACGGGAAAGGTAGCATGCCACAATTGTACTAGGAACCAAGTGGAGAAAACGTGTATCTTTCCAACCTAACCAAAGAAACATACACGCAAAGGCGAATAAATAAATTAAGCAGTGGCATAGGGCGAGAGAATTGATTTGATCAATCTGATTATGCATGCATTGCAGGTCCGGTGTATTACCATGGATACTACCACATGTTCTACCAGTACAACCCGAAAGGTGTCGCGTGGGACGATGGCATGGAGTGGGGTCACGTGGTGTCCCGCGATCTGGTCCACTGGCGCCACCTTCCTCTGGCCATGTTGCCCGATCATTGGTATGACATCAAGGGCGTGCTGTCGGGCTCCATCACCACACTCTCCAATGGTTCACTCATCATGATGTACACGGGTGTTACCAACGCCACCAAGGAGGTCGAGGTCCAGTGCCTCGCAGTCCCGGCCGACCCCAATGACCCCGAACTTCGGCACTGGACCAAGCACCCCGCCAACCCTGTCCTTGCTCATCCAGTCGGGATCATGGACATGGACTTCCGAGACCCCACCACTGCCTGGTGGGACGAGTCCGATGCAACGTGGCGCAACCTCATTGGCTCCAAGGACGATGACGTGGGAAGCCACGCCGGCATTGCCTTCGTGTTCAAGACCAAGGACGTCCTTAGTTTCGAGCGCATTCCAGGCCTCTTGCACCGTGTCGAGGGCACCGGCATGTGGGAGTGCATCGACTTCTACCCCATAGGCGGCGGCAACAACTCGGAGGTGTTGCACGTGATAAAGGCGAGCATGGACGACGGAAGGCATGACTACTACTCGCTAGGTAGGTACAACGCGGCAGCGAACACGTGGACACCAATTGATGCGGAGCTGGACTTGGGGATCGGGTTGAGGTACGACTGGGGCAAGCTCTATGCATCCACGTCGTTCTATGATCCATCGAAGCAGCGGCGCATAATGTTGGGGTACGTTGGCGAGGTGGACTCCTTACGGTCAGACGTCGCCAAGGGATGGGCCTCAATCCAGGTACCTATCTATCTCTATATGATTATGTCGATGGAGTATTGAAATGATGTTGTTTTTGCTGTAGTGCTTGCATTGTGCAATTGCAATCGATCTATCTCTATATGATTACGTCGATGAAGTACTGAAATGATGTTGTTCTTTGTTGTAGTTTCAGTGCATGCATCGTGCAATTGCAATCTATCTTTTCTGGTTTAACTGCTAGTATCCTTTTCCAACCAATAATAGTAGTGCTAGTATCATTTTCCGTCAAATAATAATTGTAGTAATAGACTAATACTACTCCAAATTTCCAAGATCCAATGAACAGTACTTATTAGCTAACTAATGGTGCATGCTGTGCGAGCAGTCCATTCCGAGGACAGTGACACTTGATGAGAAGACCCGGACGAACCTCCTCCTATGGCCAGTGGAGGAAATCGAGGCGCTCCGTTACAACGCCACCGAGCTAAGCGACATCACCATCGACACCGGCTCCGTCTTCCACATCCCGCTCCGCCAAGCCACGCAGCTCGACATCGAGGCCTCCTTCCGCCTCGACGCCTCTGCTGTCGCCGCGGTAAACAAGGCAGACGTCGGCTACAACTGCAGCAGCAGCGGCGGCGCCGCCGCCCGCGGCGCGCTCGGCCCCTTCGGTCTCCTCGTCCACGCCGCCGGGGACCGCCAGGGCGAGCAGACGGCGATATACTTCTACGTGTCCAGGGCCATCGACGGAGGCCTGAGGACCAGCTTCTGTAACGACGAGTCGCGGTCGTCGCGGGCAAGGGACGTGACGAAGCGGGTGGTGGGCAGCACGGTGCCGGTGCTCGACGGCGAGGCCCTGTCGATGAGGGTGCTCGTGGACCACTCCATCGTGCAGAGCTTCGCCATGGGCAGGAGGTCCACGGTCACGTCCCGCGTGTACCCGACGGGAGTAAATGGTACTGGCGGTCACACAACTCGTCCGCTATGTGCACTTAAGTCACACAACTGGAGAACGTGATTATTTGGTCACACAACTGGATTTTTGGTGCATGCAGGTCACAAACCCTACATGTTAGTCGGTTTTCCATTGCAGGAGTGCTAACGTGGACACGTAATTTTGCAGAAAACCCCCTGTATTTTTGGATATTTCACAAAAAACCCTGTTATTGGACCCGAATTTGGGTTATTTGCTAAATGTCCAAAAAATACAGGGGGTTTCTGCAAAATTACGTGTCCACGTCAGCACTCCTGTAACGGAAAACGGACTGACATGTGGGGTTTGTGACCTGCGTACACCAAAAGTCCAGTTGTGTGACCAAAAAATCACGTTCTCCAGTTGTGTGACTTAAGTGCATATAGCGGACGAGTTGTGTGACCACCAGTGCCATTTACTCACCCGACGGAGGTTATCTACACGGCGGCAGACGTGTACCTCTTCAACAATGCTACCGGCGCCGGAGTCACCGCGGAGAGGGTCGTCGTGCATGAGATGAACTCGTCGACGTACAACGACATCGTCTTGGCCGATACCTTTAAGCACACACAAGCTCTTATTAGCTAGACCGATGTCGTTGTACGTTTACCGGTCTAGCTAATTACGTTTACCGGTCTAGCTAATAAGAGCTTGTGTGTGCTTAAAGGCATCGGCCAAGACGATGTCGTTGTACGTCGACGAGTTCATCTCGTGCACGACGGCCCTCTCCGCGGTGACTCCGGCGCCATGGTCGTGTGTACATTACCGGTCTAGCTAATAAGAGCTTGTGTGTGCTTAAAGGCATCGGCCAAGACGATGTCGTTGTACGTCGACGAGTTCATCTCGTGTATAGGAACATCACTTCCCTTATATATTTCGAAGTGTCAAACTTATTCTAGTTCTACCATTAGCCCAGGGTCAAACAATACGGAGGCTCCGCCACTCCGGTCGGCATTAGTGTCTGTGTATGTGGTGGCCGATCAAGGTGTTCACGCGTGTGTTTATCTACATTAATTATTGTATTCGGTGTTTCGTGCTAAACAAAAAAAGTCTACATTGTTGTATTCGTTGTGTTCGTGAAAATTTAGAAGTATCCAGTCATTTACATTGTTGTGTATATTCGGTGTTTCTCGTGTAGAAAAGTATGCAATATGTATGCATTTGATGCAGAACACATATGGTAGGGTTTGTTCTCCATGCAGATCAGATTTTTGTTCATGTGTGCTTGATTCGGGTCCATTGGCCAGGAGGCTGGATCTAGACTCGACGTCGAAAGTATCCAGTGCAAACCCATCCTCAGTGCAAACCTGGAAACCCAGACACAGACCATTATATGCGAAATATACCGTCCAGATGAAACATGGCCGAACCATGACAAATTTGCAAAAAGACGCCCGCTTGCTAGCTACATAATTTGACAAAACGCCTCAATAATCGTCTCACCTTTCAAAATTGACCTAAGAACAACTACACGCCTCAAAAGATTGTTATGCAGACGCCGCCGCCGTCCCAGATTTGGAGCCTTTACTCCAAGCATGATCTAGCAGCAGACCATTCAAGATTTTTTCTGGACCCTTTTACCAATCAAGATCCAAAGAAGTGTCCCATGAATCAACACAGTTTTGTGACAAAACGGCACCACTAAGCGGGCACTTTTTTGTAAAATGCATGGACTGGATGTATAAGCAATCCAGATTGTACATCTTGGAACCAATGGCTCACAAATTGGTTTCCAGGTTTCCACCGAGAGGTTGGTTTCCAGGAGATACTTTCTCCGACGAGAGGACAGAGTCTACAAATGCCCTCACATTTGTCATATCCCTCAGTGGCCAGCTAGGCGTACATTGCGAGGTCTTTTTCACACAAAAGGTACATGGCCCTACTTTTTGTAGAAACAAGAATCTTTGCAAGTAAAAGCTACTAGTGAGAGCGGCGTTTTGGCACCCGGGAGCATATATTTTCGAAAAAATAGAACAAATTGAAAACTTATCAAAAAAATCTGAAAACAATCATGCACGTATCTGACTATGGTACGCACGATCGTGTAAAATTTCGCGCCGAAATGACATCGTGGCCGCCCTGTACAAAAATGACAAATTTCTGACAGAAAATGAGATCCAAAATTTTGAATTTTCTGTCAGAAATTTGTCATTTTTGTATAGGGCGGCCACGATGTCATTTCGGTGCGAAATTTCACACGATCGTGCATACCATAGTCAGGTACGTGCATGATTTTTTTCGGAATTTTTTGAAAAGTTTTCAAAAACATTTATGCTCCCGAAAATAACGGGAGCATATGAGCCCGGGCTCCATTGTGAATTTCCGAAGCTACTATACCAACAAAGTTACCAATCCAATGACGTAGAACCCCAACACGACGAGGCTAGAACCTCACCAAGAGCACAATTTAAAAGAGCTATATACGCGCTGAGGTTAGAACCTCACCAAGAGCTCTATCTAAATCTACCCCGGCGTTAGCTTTGTTGGTAGTGAGAGCATGTCCAACCGGACTGGCCAAATTCCGGCCCCTATATGTCTGCGGATACAACCTGGAAAACCCGCAAATGTTTTATTTCCCTAATCGTTACCCTTAAATTTTGGGACCAAAATCACATAAACGCATGCAACATCGATCACATATCATGCAATTCATACAAACCGAATTGAAACTAGTCTTAGGATTTACAAACCATATTCAACATAAATTAAAATTTAACAATTCATAAAAGAACCGATACAAGAATGAATCAAGGTTCAGCAAGGTCGCGATTAATGATCTTCTTCTTCATGTTCCAAAGCCATTAGGCGATATCATCATCCAAGAGACTAGCGTCTTGCGAGGGCCGCGAACGCGGCTGCCGGCACTGGCTTGTGCGCAGGGCGCTTGGCCACGGCAGCTGGCCTAGACGTGCCTCTCGGACCGGGCTCACCGAGCTCCACATCCGCAGCCGCCTTCGTCTCCACCTGCTCATGGATGCGCTGTTGGTGTGCCTCTCCTTCCGGTCTATTGTCTCTTGCTTCAGATTCGATGACGACGCCATGTCGACCGTTTGAGCGCCCTTCTCCATGAGGTCCAGGACTGGAGATTCCTTCTCCATCGGTGGTGGACGGCGGCTACGGTGAGGAAAGGGGGGAGAAATGGCTTCGGTGGCGGGACAATTAAAATGGTGGCGGGAGAGGACGACGGATCAAGCGGATGTTGGAGGGAAATGGCGTGGGTCTAGCTTGACAGATCTGACGTGACGGGTGTGTGGCCTCATTTCTTCCCCATATAGCCGAACGTTTGGCATAACTATGGGAGGCCGGTTGGGTGCACGTTTTCTGTTCGGGCCCTGTCCGGACTGTCCGCCTAAACATTTTGGGGAGGGCCGGGGGATATGGGCCGGTCCGGTCGGAGATGATGTGAGGTCCTTGATTTACAATTAACTCGCCTTTGTCAGTTGTCACCCAGTCATCAGTCTACCTCTACGAGCCTCCGTCGTTCATATAGCTATCATGCATACATATGCATGTTTGCATGTATATGTCGTTGACGTAGCTTTCATCCATGCTAGCAACTCAATCAGGCAGATCGCAGATGCACCGTCTTCTTCTGCGTGCCCGACAAAAATAGTCCTCCGGGAGACCCAATGCAGGGAAATTAATTAATTGTTTTTACTGTGATTGTTAGAGATATATTCGGTATAGCTATATTTTTTTTAGAAAAGGCTGCGTATAATCATCGGAGTACCCAGTACAAAGTACAAAGTACAAGCAACAAAGTACAATACGCAGTGGAACCAGATCCAGAGCAGAGCACCGCGACACCGCCTGCGCCGGAGACGAAGAAGACTGACCTCCTTCTAGCCACCGCCCAAGGGAGCTTTTCTTGTTGAAGATCGCCGCAGAGCCCACCCGCCGCGCAGCGACGGAGATTGTGCCGGTAAACGGACACGGCGAGCACCCTTTCCTCCAAACAACGCCACCATGCCGCAGCCCGCTTCGTCGCCGACGCAGAGGGAGACCGCCGGGCTCGCCCGTCTCTGATTTCCACCCGCCAGATCCGCCGCCAGCGTAGATCCGACGGGAAGCGGACGAACTCGAGCACCGCGCCGGGCCTCGAGCTCCCGCCAGTCCGGCGCGGCGACGGGGAGCCCCGGAGAGCACCACCGCCGGAGAAGACCGCCCCGGCACCAAACCAACCACCGGCACCACCACCTCCTCCACAGCGCCGCCGGCGGACCCTACACCCTACCCTACCGTATGTACATGCCGGAGCCGGGGATCCCCCACCCTCCCGCCGCCGAAGCGGCCGGCGGAGGAGGGGAATCCCACGGCTCAGCGGCGGCGACGGCGGTGGATCGGTGAGGACGCCCAAAAAATCGCCTCTCTCCTCAACAGTGGCGGGGGAGGGGAAAGACGCGTGAGACAGAGACGGTATAGCTATATTTGGTAGTATAGGATTTGTAATCCGTCTCCTACCTTATCTCTAGTAGAGGTTTCTTGTCCTCCAAATCTTGTACCCTTTATATACTCGCCCATGAGGCTCAATACAACATCCACCAATTTCGTCAATCTTATAATTCTACATGGTATCAGAGCGGCACGATCTGACCTAGCCGCCGCCGCCGCGCTTCCGCACCGCGCCGCCCCCGGGAGGTCGATCTCCATGATCTCCGCCGGGGGCCGCGCCGCCCGTACCTAGGGTTCGTCCGCCGATCGGTTGATCGGCTGCCCTAGCGTCTTTTTTTTTCCGATCTTTAGATCGGTTTTCTTTTCTCCGCCGCTCACTCGATCGGCGTTTTTTTTTTGTTTTCCTATCTAAGATCGGTTTGCGTCGCCCACCGCCGTCGTCTCAGCGCGCCTCTACTTCGATAACGGCATCGACCTGCACCGGCCTCCTCCTCGACAGTCGGCTATCGCAGACGACACACCGACGCCGACTCCGCACCGACCGGCTCGTCTTCATCGACCGCGCAGCAAGGCTGGACGCGCCGTCCAAGGGACACCTCGACGCGTCACCGCCGGCTTCTCTCGCTTGCAAGTTATCCATCGCCGGTTCGTCTTCGCCGTCATCGACCGGGACTTCATCGACAACTTCGCCATCGACTCCGATCTGCGCGTCGTCGTCGCCGCCATGGCGCGTTCCGCGCTGCGTCGGTCTGATCAACTGATCGCGCGCCTGCACCGCCAAGCACGTCCCCGAGCACGCGCCTACCACCGATCGAGCTACAGGCTGCCGACGCGTCGCCCCTTCGGGCCGCCGCGCCGCCGCCATTAGTCCATGTTGCCGGCAGCCAACGCGCCTTCCCAGGCGTGTCCGCCGCTGGCGACACCCGCCGTCGCCCCGACCCGCGCACTGTTGCTGCGTCGCCCCTTCGGGCCGTAGCGCCGCGGCACGCGGTCCACGTCGCCGTCCTCGCGCGTCGACTCTACGTGGTATGCGCCGCGCCGCCTCCCTAGGCGCGGTAACGCCACCGTCCGCGCATGGTCTTCGTCAAGCCGCCGGGTTCTTCCTCGCCTACTTCGAGTAACGCCGCCGCCATCTACAGGTAACCTGCATGGCCACTACAGGCCGTCGCAGGTCCCGCCGACCACCCCTTGTCCAGGCGTCCAGCATGGCCACCCCCGGCCACCGTTGCCTTCGCCGCCTTCTACATCTTCGTCCACCACGACCACGTCGCCAGCGTCATCATCCTCGTCCCCGACTACGTCCACTCCGACAACCGCGGACGACATCGGCACCTTCTACCCCCCGCTGATTGGCGCCGCAATCGTCATCGAGTCCTCCTCTGCTGGCCCCTCCGACACTGGCGTATGGTTCACGGTGGTCCCTGCCCCCGCATGCACGGTACTGGCAACACCGGTGCGTGCCTTCGTCCCCGACGTGTCCCCGGGTCTGGCAAGCCCGGGTCGGCGCCTCGTCTACATCGGCCTCAACAACGTCTTCGGCATCGACTTCCTCCTCTACGACTGCCTCGACCACGTCACTGATTTCTTCTATGCGTACTCGGTTCAGGCAAAACCGGAGTATGCCTTCGTCCCCGACGTGCGCCTTGTTCCGGCAAAACAATGGCCGCACCTCGTCCTCGACGGCTCGTACTGCGTCGTCCCGGCATCGGCATCCTCGACGACTGCCTCGACGCGTCCCCGTCACTCTCCTCGCGTACTATGCGCCCGCGGCTTCATGTGCGTCTACCTCGACACCGGCAACCCGACCACGACATCGACCACGGCGACCCCTCGCACGGCTACCCCGACCAAGCCTGCACCGCCCAACGCTCTCGGCTCCCTCGACATCGGCAACTAGGGCTACCACCTCGCTTGAGCTCCTCATCAGTTTCCCCTACAGTCCAAGCATCGGCGCCGCGACACCGTCCACGACGTTCCCGCTCCTACTGCGGGGGGATGTTAGCCCACTGGTGTCTACTTCGGTTTCTCTCCAGTCTGACCGTCCGCGACGCTCCAGTTGTTCACGACGCTACCGCTACGACTGCGGGGGGATGTTAGAGATATATTCGGTATAGCTATATTTGGTAGTATAGGATTTGTAATCCGTCTCCTACCTTATCTCTATGAAAGGCTTCTTGTCCTTCAAGTCTTGTACCCTTTATATACTCGCCCATGAGGCTCTATACAACATCCACCAATTCCGCCAATCTCATAATTCTACCGTGATGGCATCCGAGATGAATCATGAATGAACCTTTATTACGAAAATTCAGTGGGCATGTGAGGCGAATGCATCGTGGCCTGGCCTCCAAGAGATGAGAGCCGTCCAATTATTCATTGGAACCCTCGTACCCCTAGGGATCTGATTAGGTAGGATTGTGAATCTGTCGTGCATTATAGGAGAATTAAAGACTAGAGTCAGATCACGTGCTGCAGCGGGATATTCGTTTTCCCGCTGATGTTTTGTCAGCACGGGATATTCGCGATTTATCAGAATCCCAATTGTGTTCATGGCCGAGATGCAGCTTGTGGCCGACCAGCTGCTTTTGTCGATCGAATATACTACTCCCTCCTGTCCGTTTTAAGTATCGGAGGAATTTAACGTTTGAACCATAATTCTCAAACTGTACTAGCAACACTTTTTACGGATCGGAGTGACTAGTGCTTCCCATGCATGTGCTTACGCGTGTTGTCAGCGACCCAGGTATCAACCCAAAAGACGGCCTAGGACCAAGGCGACGTAGCAGCCGGCTCGGCTAGACACCATCCCGTCTGCTATTTGCAGCATTTTGCAGGGCGCCGCCGTATCCGCACCTGCGGCGTGTATGCTGGGCTGCTGTCCATCAGTTTATCCCTTTTCTCTTTTTTTTATTTCTTTTTCAAATTCGATTTTTTTTTAAATCTGCATGTTTTTCCAAAATCTGAACATTTGATCAATTTTTTTCTCTTCATATAATAAAACTAATTCAAAATCTGAACTTTTTTCAAATATGTATATCTTCAAAAATATTTTTTTCTTTAAATTTGAACATTTTTAAAATCTAAAAGTTTCTTTAAAATATGAACATAACAAAAAATAAAAGAAAACGTAGAAAACAGAAATGAAAAAAAGAAAAAATGGGAAACAACAAATGGGTCGGCCATTGCGGTGACGAGGTGTGCAGCGCGAGCCCCGTACCAAAAGAGGCCAAATAGGATTAGCTAATTCAAATTCTTACTTCTTTTCATTTCTTCTTCAAATTCTATATTTTTTAAATGGGTCAGTCGTTCTTAATTTCTTATACACCAATGTGTTATGTTATATGTCGTCTTCTCCGGCAGACAGAGCTAATCCTATTTGGCCTCTTTTGGTACGGGAGCTGACGCATCACACCTCAGTCACCGCAATGGCCGACCCACTTGTTGTTTTCTTGTTTTTCCTTTTTTTTCATTTATGTTTTCTACTTTTTCTTTTATGTTTTTTGTTATGTTCATAGTTTAAAGAAACTTTTAGGTTTTGAAAATGTTCACATTTAAATAAATTTTCATCTGTAAAGATATACATATTTGAAAAAAAATAGATTTGAATTTAGTTTTATTATAATACTGGTGCATGATTACCGATAATTTTCATAGGAAAGAATAATATATATACAAGAAATCAAGTCAAATATTAGTGAATGATTACTAATAATCTTAATCTACATGAAAATTAGTTAAATACATAACACGGTGTCTCTGGGTCGTGTTGCATGCAAACTCCTTTTCGGCCTTTGTTATGTGTCTACTAGATATACTGGCGATACGATCACAGATACAGAATTCTCGACAATAGTTCGATTACAAGAATGAATCAGAGTCTGGGATAGAAGCAAGAGAAGAACAGAGAGAGGAAAAGCATCAAAGGAGAAAGGTAGCTCTAGTTCGTGGTCAATCGACAACTCCATGCAATACACGCAAGCCAACCTAAGTAGCTGGACACCGTCTCCGTCTGGTACACGTCAGCGCTAGGAACAGCGTTTATCTCGCCTCTCATTGGTCTTCAGTTGGTCCACTTGGGCCCAGCTATCCGAGCTGGCCGAAGACGTCTTCTCTCCACTTTACGCTTCTGCCTGTTAGAAGGCGTACTTCCTTCTTGGTCAATGACATTCCCCTCCCCTTGAAACCAATCTTGTCCCCAAGCTGATGAATTTGGAAATCTTCTTCGCATCTCTGCCAAGTTCTCCCAAGTGGCAAGAGTATCAGGTAAACCAGACCAACGAACACGCACCTGACAATGCGACGATGCTCCTTTGCGAATCCATTTCTTTTCCAGGACTTGTTCAGGTTGCGGTTCAGAAACTGCATCATCTGGCAAAGTGCTTGACACCTGGACGTTAGCTCCCATGACTTTCTTGAGCTGAGAAACATGAATCACTGGGAGAATTTTGCTTCCCTGTGGTAATTTCAGTCTATATGCCACTTGACCAGTCTTCTCCAGAACTTCATAAGGGCCATTAAATCGAAATGCCAGCTTGTGACTGGCCTGGACAGCGACCGATGTTTGTATGTAAGGTTGCAGCTTCAGGTATACCTTGTCCCCAACTACAAACACTCTCTCAATGCGATGTTTATTAGCTTGCGCTTTCATGCGTAGTTGCTGCCGGAGTAAATGTTGATGAAGCAATTGAACCATTTGTTCCCGCTGTTGTAGCCACTCCTTCAAGTTAGGAACTGGACAAGACTCAACAACATCAACACCAAAATGACTTGGTGCATGCCCATATAACACCTCAAATGGATTTTGCCCAATGTGGAATGGACTGTAGTGTTATACCAAAACTCTGCCAATGGAATTCATTGTACCCACTTCTTTTGACAGGATCCAACAAAGCATCATAGGAAGCCTTCTAAGCATTGATTCACCCTTTCTGTCTGCCCATCTGTCTTAGGATGATGCGCATAACTCATCTTTAGCTCAGTCCGAGTTAACCTATGCAACTCCTTCCACATAGTGCTAGTGAAAACCGGATCCATGTCACATAATAGCTTCAGGCATGCTGTGCAGCCTATAAAACATCCTTCATAAGTAACATGGCAAATGAATATGCAGTGAATGGATGTGCCAACGGCAGGAAGTGTGCATACTTTGAGAACTTATCCACCACTACCAGAATGCAGCTAACACCAGCCGACAGTGGTAATCCACTAATGAAGTCCATCGAGATAACTTGCCAAGCTCGCTTAGGCACTTCCAGTGGTTCCAATAGGCCGGGATACGGAACTTTTTCAGTCTTGGCTCGTTGACATACAGAACAAGCAGCCACGAAATTTTTAACTTGCTTTTTCTGCCCTGGCCAAGAGAATAGGTGCTTGATTCTATTATAGGTTGCATGAAAACCGGAATGACCACCAATGGCACTAGAGTGCAATGCCTTGATCATATCTTGTTGCACGTGGGCATTATTACCTACCAACACACGACCCTTGTGTCTAATGAGGCCTTTAATTGTGCAAAGTATAACTACCCACCTTGAAATTTACATCAAGTTGTTCTAATTTTTCTTTAGGAGCAACATCCAAAGCATATCCTTGCACCACTGCTTCTAACTACACGGGAGAGCTCTGGGCACAGTCAATAATTCTTCTGTGTCTTCATGAATATGGCATGACAGAGCATCTGTTACTCGGTTGTCAACACCTTTCTTGTACACAATGCGATATTGCAATCCCAAAAGTTTTGTTAAAGCCTTTTGTTGCCATTGTGTAGTTAATCTTTTATCATCCAAATGGATAAAGCTTCGTTGGTCCGTTTTGATAATGAATTCTGCATGCTGTAAGTACGGTCGCCATTTCTCCACTGCCATGAGAATGGCTAGACATTCCTTCTCATATGTAGATAACCCTCTGTGTTTAGGACCCAAAGCTTTGCTCAGAAATGCGATAGGGTGATCTTGTTGCATTAAAACTGCTCCAATCCCCTTGCTACACGCATCAGTCTCAATGGTGAATGTCTTTGAGAAGTCTGGCAGTGCTAGTACTAGAGAGGTCATTAACGTTGTTTTCAAAGCTTGGAAGGAGGCCTCTGTTTCTGATGTCCAAACATAAGGTACACCCTTTTTCAACAGATCTGTCAGTGCTTTACTAATCACACCGTAACCCTTGATGAATTTTCTATAGTACCCGGTCATTCCAACACTTGACGCGATTCCTGAACATTGGTAGGTTGTTTCCAGTTCAGGATTGGTTCAATTTTCTTCCTGTCAGTGGATACACCATCTGCACTAATCACATGACCCAGATAGAGAATCTGTTGTCGAGCAAAGGTGCATTTGGACTTCTTGATCTTCAATTCGTTCTTTGACAAGATAGCAAAGACTTGCTCCAGATGTTTAGCATGTCCCTCCAACGTTTTGCTGTAGACCAAGATGTCATCAACAAATACTAAAACAAACCTTCTCAAAGCTGGCTCCAAAATAGTATTCATCTCACCTTGAAAAGTAGTTGGTCCACCAGTGACACCATAAGGCATCACTTTGTATTCAAAAAGCCCATGATGAGTTTGGAATGCTGTCTTATGAATATCCTCCTCAGCCATCCGGATTTGATGATAGCCGAAACGCAAATCCAAACTAGTGAACCATTTAGCTCCTGCCAGTTCATCTAACAACTCATCTATCACTGGCAACGGATACTTGTTCTTGATTGTAATGGCATTTAAATGCCGAAAGTCTCCCACCCATCTCCAGGACAGATCTTTCTTGCCAACTAGTAAAATTGGAGAAGCAAAAGGGTTAGAACTGGTTTGAATCACCCCTTGTTGCAACATTTCTTTGATTTGCTTTTCAATCTCATTCTTTTGCATTGGACTGAACCTGTAAGGCCTTAGATTGACTGGGCTTGCTCCAGGTAATAGAGGAATTTTGTGATCACAATCCCTACGAGGAGGTAACCCTTTCGGTGTGTCAAACAACTCCTTGTAAGTCTCCAGAAGCATAGCAATAATATGAGGTACAGTAGCTTGCTGACTGATGTCTTCCACTTCATACAGCTGAACCAGATACTGAATAGAGTCTTGTTTTTGTAATTCATACAACTGTGAACCACTGATGTTGTTACAGGTAGTCGTGTTAGTACAAATCCCCTGCAATCTGCACAACTTGCCTTGCCATTCGAACTCAAACCACCTTTCAGCCCAGTGTGTTGTCATTAGACCAAACTGTTCCAACCACTGCATTCCCAAAATCACATCATATGAAGTCAGTGGGAAAACCTTGAGAGATGTGACAAATGTGTTACCCTGACATTTCAAGTGACAGCTAGGAATTTCTGCTGTTCCTTGCAAGATACCACCACCAGCCACCTTCACCTTGATAGGACTGGAGAGTTTTTGCAAACCTGATAGCTGATCAGCCATATGAGCACTGATGAAATTATTGGACGATCTGGAGTCAATTAGTATCAACACATCATGTCCTTGTATTGAACCCAATAGCCTCATTGATCTCGGTGCTTCAGTCCCCGTCATCGCTTGCTTGCTAATAGAATAGATTACTTCATTGTGATCTGCCTTAGCATCATGGAAAACTTCCTTGTTTGAAGCTCCATTCTCACTGTCAGCAACTCTTCCACAATGTGCAGAGGCACTGTGGTTGAACATTTCTGTGTCGGCCCCCACTTATCACCACAAGTGAAGCACAACCCCTTGGCTCTTCGATATTTCTTCAAGGCTGCAATATTAGAGCCCAAGCTAGCATGTTTATCATCAGCAGAAGTACCAGCACGGCAACTGACAGTTGGAGCCAAGAAATTGCTTCGCAGGTGAGTACGAGCAATGCCTGGTTTAATTTGCTTCTGAGGCAACTCCTCTTCAATCTCCTCCTGCTATAGAGCCAAAGCCACAACAGTTTCGAGATCCTCTGGACGTTGAATCATAACGACAGCTTTGATAACACGTGCTAGACCTTCTATGAATCTCGTGGTAAAGAACGTAGGATCTAGGTCTGGTTTATAAGCCAACATATGATGCATAAGAGTATCACATTTTTCCACATACTCTATGACAGTCCCTTCCTGTTTTAACATAAAGGATTGACGATAAAGTAATTGATATTGACCTCTATCAAACTGTTTGCAAATGTTATCACACAAGTTTTCCCAGGTTAATTGAGGCAGCTTATCCTCCACACGTTGCAACCACATAGCCGCATTGCCAGTGAAATGCATCGTGGCATACTCTTCCCAATAACTCCGATCAACAGAAAAGAGACGGAAATATTTTTCACATGCTTTTTGCCAAATGCGAGGGTTACCCCCTTCGAACCGCGGAAATTCCGTAGCCGGAGGATGAGGGCCAGCAGGTTTCTGAACAGTCACAATAGTATTATCTTGCAGAGGTACAAGAGCCATGGATTCAGAGACTTCGACAGTACCTGTGCCCAGGGTAGATAGAGGGGAGTTGGTTTTCCCAACTGCCCACCCCGGAGGTCGAGTTGTAGACGGTGGCCCTCTCGCCTGGAGTTTTCCGCCCGCGATGACGCCGAAGCTGACGCGCCTTGTGGTGTCGCAGGCGGCGAAGCTGCTCTGGGATCTGGCGGAGGTGTCGACCCCAGTGCGCTCAAACCGACTCCCACGGCTATACGATCAACGTGCTTGCGTAATTCCCCCATGGCCACGCTCAGATCCGACACCTGTGTGTCGATGCCTGTCGGGGATATCCTCCCCGGGTAACCACAAGTTCAGTGAATCTTCCGAGTTCCCCCTCCGAGCTGGTCGTCCGGGTCCGGCTGCCGGCCCCTGGCCTCGCTGGTGCCTTGGATCCCGTTCGTAGGTGTCCAAGAGCTAGAAGACAAAAGAGCCATAGACCCAGTCGGCCCCGAGCCTCCAAAGTCAAAGATGAGCGACAGCTGCCGCGCGCCGTACCACGCAGCCTGAGATCGACAAGACAGGGAGGGCAGCCCATCGACGCGCGTGCGGGAACGGCCTCCAACCACGGCCACGTCCTCACAGGCGGCCTGTCTCCGCTACCCGACCGCCGGGTTGCCGCCACTAAAATCGGCTGCTCTGCCTATATAAGGAGAGCCGGATCCCTCTTAGCAAGGGTTGGATCCTAGTTGACCCCAGAGGCTCACCTCATCTCCGAGGAAGAAGAAGACACTCGATACAGCTCAAGGAGCACCTTTGTAACATCCTGTGGCCAAGTTATACCACGGCTAGGCAAGAGTAGGGGTGTTACCTCCACGCGAGGGCCCTGAACCTGGGTACGTCTCGGTGTTCACCTTGCTCGTATCTGATCTCGTGCACACGCCGTCGCACGCCACCTGTGTCCCCACGCGAGAAGTCACCCCGCGTGACATATGCCGTGCACCATACCACGACATTTGGACTTCGTGGAAGTCTTCGTCGAGAACTTCAACAGCACTTACAAGCGCCCGGGTCGCCCGCGCCACTTGCAGCTTTGCACCCAGGGTGAGAAGGAGTCCGACCGCGACTGCCTCACCCGCTGGTCCGAGCTGTGCAACTCCTGCGAGGGCATCGACGAGCGCGAGGCCATCCGTTACTTCACTGACGGCTGCCGCAACGACACCATGTTCTAGCACAAGCTCCTGCGGGCAGAGCCGGACACCATGGCCTACCTCCTGGACATCGCCGAGAAGTATGCCATAGCCGAGTCCACCTTGAAGGTGCCGGTCCGGCTACCCGACCCCACCAAGTCGGCTGCCGGTGAGGCAAAGAAGAAAGACCTACCCCGGGACCACGATGAGGCCGCCTCCTCCAGGCGATACGTGGATGGCCGGCGCGACGACCACAACAAGAGGAAAGGTCTATACTCGAAGAACCGCCGCGACTCCCAGTACGTCGCCCTTGGCGAGGAGGGCTGCCGTCGCCTAGACGGGGACCGCATGAGGGAAAGCCGCCCGTGGCAAAAGAACCGGTACACCCTCGACAGCATGCTCGACATGCCTTGCAAGTACCACAGCATCGACCGCAGCCTGGCAGACCACACCACCCGGCAGTGTAGCTGGACTGCTCGGATCGCCTGAGGCGAGGGCCTGCCCATAGCCCCTCCCCGTGCGCCAGCTGACGGCAACCGCGACAACAACCGCAACCACGGTGACGATCACGGCCGCGACGGCGACCGCCAGGCCGCTGACAACCAACGTCGGACTCCGCCTCGCCGGTCCTCGGCTCGGCATCCTGACAACCGCGGTGCTTTCCCCAGCCAGGATGCTGCCTACGTCATCTACACAAGCGAGCGCGATGACAAGCGCGCTAGGCGGCAGCGTCACGCAGAGGTGAACGCCACCGTTCCCCCGTCCCCCAGTACATGAACTGGTCGGAGAAGCCCATCACATGGGGACGCGAGGACCATCCAGCTGTCATGCCTCGGCCAGGCGGCTATGCGCTACTCTTGGACCTGATCATCCTCACAGACACCACCGTCGTCACTTTCTCCCGCGTCCTCATCGACGGCGGCAGCAGCATCAACATCCTCTACCGCGACACGGCGGAGAAGCTAGGCATCGACCTAAGCCGTCTGGAGCCTAGCTCGACGACCTTCCATGGCATCGTGCCAGGGCTCTCATGTTCTCCAGTGGGCCAGATCAAGCTGGATGTCATCTTCGGCACAAAGGAGAATTTCCGCCGTGAACCCATCTGGTTCGAGGTGGTGGACCACCAGAGCGCGTACCATGCAATCCTCGGACGTCCCGCCCTCGCCAAATTCATGGCCGTCCCCCACTATGCGTACCTGAAGATGAAGATGCCTGGCGAAACGGGCATCATCACCATCGTGGGCGACTACCGACGCTCCCTGGACTGCGCGTCGGCTGGCGCGAAGATGGCGGACGCCATCCTCCTGACCGAGGAGCTGAGGGAAATCAAGCGCAAGGTCGCCGCCGACCCGACTTCGGCTCCCAATGCCAAGAAGCCGGCGGGCGAGTCTGCTTTCAAAGCCACCAAAGATACCCGAAAGGTCCTCCTCGACCCGTCCGACCCCAGCAAGTTCGTGCTCGTCGGGTCAAGCCTCGACAACAAATAGGAAGGCGAGCTCGTCGACTTCCTCCGTGAGAATCGGGACATCTTCGCGGGGTCTCCAAAAGACATGCCAGGTGTGCCGAGGGAGTTTGTCGAGCAATCACTCCATGTGAAACCGGGCACAAAGCTGGTACGACAAGCCCTCCGCCGCTTCGCGGAGGAGAGAAAAAAGCTATCGGAGAAGAGATAGCCCGGCTATTGGAAGCCGGGTTCATCATGGAAGTATTCCACCCTGAGTGGCTAGCCAACCCTGTAATGGTGTTGAAGAAAAATAACACATGGCGCATGTGTATCGATTACACCAGCCTGAACAAGGCTTGCCCCAAGGATCCCTTCGCCTTGCCCCGGATCGATCTAGTCATCGACTCCACAGCCAGCTGTGAATTGCTCTCGTTCCTTGATGCCTACTCCGGCTACCACCAGATCAAGTTGAACCCGGAGGACTACTTACAAACATCCTTCATCACCCCGTACGGTGCCTTCTGCTACGTCACCATGTCATTCGGACTAAAAACCGCAGGAGCCACCTACCAATGGTGCATGCAGAAGTGCCTGCACAGCCAGATCGGCCACAATGTGCACGCATACGTGGACGACATCGTCGTCAAGACCAAGGAGCGGGGCACCCTCCTCGGCGACCTCGAGGAAACGTTCGCCAATCTTCGCCGCTTTCAGATGAAGATGAACCCGGAGAAGTGCGTGTTCGGCATCTCGGCGGGCCAGCTACTCGGCTTCCTCGTGTCGGCTCGAGGGATCGAGGTCAACCCAGACAAGATCTCTGCCATCGAGCGCATGCACCGGCCCCGGAACCTGCGAGACGTACAGAAGTTCGCCGGCTGCCTGGCCTCCCTCAGCCGGTTCGTCAGTCGGCTAGCGGAGAAGGCCCTCCCGCTGTACCACCTCCTCAGGCGGACAGGCGGTTTCCACTGGAACGATGAAGCCGACGCCGCCTTCATCGGCCTCAAGAAGGCCCTGTCGACTGCGCCAGTCCTCGCTCCCCACTGCCAAGGAACATGATGATGTACATCGCCGCCACTAACCGGGTGGTCAGCGTTGTCCTTGTGGTGGAGCGCATGGAGGAAGGCAAGACGCAACTCATACAGCGTCCCGTGTACTACCTGAGCGAGGTGCTTTCAACCTCCAAGCAGAATTACCCTCACTACCAGAAGATGGCTTACGGCGTGTACCTCGCCACCAAAAAACTCAAGCACTACTTCAAGGAGCACCCATCACGGTGGTGAGCTCCTCTCCCCTCTCGGAGATCATTGGCAATAAGGATGCCACTGGCCGGATCGCCAAGTGGGCCGTCGTCTTGGCGGCTCACCACATCCTCTACGAGCCAAGGGTGGCCATCAAGACCCAGTTCCTCGCTGAGTTCTTCGTCGACTGGGCGGAGATGTAGTACCTGCCATCGGCTCCCGACTCCTCGCACTGGCTAATGCACTTCGACGGCTCCAAGATGCGCGGAGGCTTAGGAGCCGGCATCATCCTCTCCTCTCTAAAAGGCGACAAGCTGGAGTACATCCTGCAGATCCACTTCACCGCCTCCAACAACATCGCCGAGTACGAGGCGCTCGCCCACGGACTCCGGCTCGCCAAAGGCATGAACATCCACCGGATCATGTGCTTCGGGGACTCGGACCTCGTGGTGCAGCAAGTGTCGGGTAACTGGGTCGCCAAGGACACAAACATGGCCTCCTACCGCTTCTTCGTCCAACAGCTTTCCGGCTGCTTCGAAGGGTGTGAGTTCCACCACATTCCCAGCGCGAACAACGAAGCAGCCGACACCCTGGCGCGCATAGGCTCTACCCGACAGTCCATCCCACCCGGCATCTCCCTCGAGCACTTGCGCAAGCCCTCCATCGTGCCGTCGCCCGACTCCGAGTCCATCTACATGCCAGATCTCGGACCCCCGACCTCCACCACGGTCACCGGCTCCGCGGACCCAGGAGATACGATCGTCGACTCGGGGGCTGGGAACCCTACGCCGCCCTCCGCCTCCACGGACCCGGGGCTGGGACTGGATGGCAGATGACGTCTTTGCCGTCCAGGAAGTACCATCTTGGGCACAACCTTTCCTCACCTACATTGTCAAAGGCGAGTTGCCAGAGGACGAGGTCCTAGCAAGGCAAGTCGTGCGCCGGTGCAAAGCCTACACTATCATCAACGGCGAGCTGTACAAGCGCAACATCTCTGGCGTGTTCCAACGCTGTGTGAAGCGGGAGGGACGGCTGCGACCTCCTGAAGATATCCACCAAGGCGAATGCGGCCACCACGCATCATCGCGGGACATTGCGGCCAAAGCTCTCCGTCACGGTTTCTTCTGGCCCACCGCTCTGGCGGACGCGGAAGAGTTTGTCCGCAAGTGCAAGGGTTGCCAGCTCTTCCGATCACAGCAGCATCAACCGGCGTCGGCTCTGAAGACCATACCTATCACCTAGCCGTTTGCTGTCTGGGGACTCGACATGGTCGGTCCTTTCCGGACAGCGCAAGGCGGGCTAACGCATCTCCTGGTGGCGGTTGATAAGTTCAGCAAGTGGATTGAGGTGAAACCCATCAAAACGCTCGACAGCTACAACACCATCGCTTTCTTCGAGGACATCATCGGCCGGTACGGGTACCCGCACAACATCATCACCGACAACGGCAGGAACTTTGCCAAGGGCGTCTTCGCACGCTACTGCGGCCGCAGAGGCATCCGCCTCGACCTCGCCGCTGTCTCGCACCGGAAACCAATGGGCAAGTCGAAAGGACGAACGGCCTAATCCTGTCCGGCATCCAACCCCGGCTAGAAGAACCACTACACCGAGCTCCCGGATGCTGACTCGACGAGCTGCCCTCCGTGATCTGGAGCCTGCGCACGACGCCCAGCCGATCGACCGGCTACACCTCGTTCTTCCTCGTGTACGGCGCCGAGGCAGTCTTGCCAGTCGACATTGAGTATGACGCGCCGCGGGTGGTCCTGTACACGGAGGCGGAAGCAAAAGAAGCGCTAGAGGACGGAGTCGACCTCCTAGAAGAAGAACGCGAGCTGGTACTGGCGAGATCGGCCATCTACCAGCAGAGCCTGCGTCGATACCACAACCGTCGCGTGAAGCCGATCGCATTTCGCGAAGGAGACCACGTCCTCTGGTGGATCCAGGACAAGAAGGGCAGGCACAAACTATACCCGCCATGGAGGGCCCTTTTATCATAAGCGAGGTCCTGCATAACGACGCCTACTACCTCGTCGATGCGAGAAAACCAAGAAAAAACAAGAAAGACATGTTGGGCCTGGAGTCGGAGAGACCATGGAATGCCACCCTCCTCCGTCCCTTCTATACCTAGGTGTAAGATGTACGTACCCCTGTATCCAAATCATAAATAAGAGCAGGCAGTCCCAAGCTACACTCGGGGCTGCCCTTTTTGTATCTTTTTCAGTTTGCATACTTCTTTCTTCTCTTGGCCGGCCTCTCGAACTCGTAACCCGGGGGCTCGCCAGTCGCCTGCGGCTCATTCTTTCCCAGAGATGGAGTAGTAACGTGCACTGGCACCAGAGGCCCACTCTTCGGTTCCAGCCGCATAACCGCAACCCGGCAGTTTGGCTAGCAAGAGCAAAAGCCCGAGGTCGCTTGCACGCGAAAAAACATAAGGGGAAAGACCGGTCGCCGGCCCCCACGGAGCGCCCAAAACCAGCTACTTAGACCTAAGTATTGTGCCATGCTACTTAGAGCCTGCGCCTGGACGGCTAGCCGCACAAGAAAAGGGTCGACGTACTCGGAAGAGGGCGTGTCGTTTTTCTTCCACTCGCATGTGTTCTGGCAACTCCTCTACTCACATTCTTTTTGTTTAATCAACAAGTGCTCACGTTTGCCCCTACTTATGAGTTTCACGAACACCGGAGCCCGGTCCCGGCCAGCCGGCACCCGGCACCCGACCTAGCTCCCTCACCGCTAGCCAACAAGAAACTCGGGGGGCTGGGGACAAAAAGAACCAAACACAGAAGAAAAAAGGAGCCAAGGGAAAAAGAAGGAAGTTCCGACCCGGCCTCCCTACGGCACACCGACCCGAAACTCGGGGACTGGGGGATGCCCGTTCGGCATCAAGACAATGGAAAAAAACCCACAAGTACAAAAGCAAAGTGGATAGAGGAGCCAGGAGCTCCGCACCAAGGTTCACAAGCAGGCCCAGCAAGTGCGCCAAACAACCAAACCAAAGAAGTTTCTTTAAAAAGAACAAGTACGCCCGGCATCCCGGGGATCAAGTCCAAGCCTATGGCTCGGCGGTCTTTGTCGGCTCCGGGTCGATCCGTGGCCATCGTCGGCTCCCGACCCGGCTCGGCGGTCCTCGTTGCCTCCGAGGTCTATTCAACCGCCTGCTCCGATCCAAGGCTCTGCTCCGCAGCTATCTCCTTCTCCAACTCCGGCTCTAGGGGCACGATGTCCCCAAAGTCCACCATCCGCATGATACAGCTAGCGGCAAGCACGACACCCGGTTGGTTGCGCAGTTCCTGAAGATTGGCACCATCCCGGAGGCCGGAGGCAAGCCTCGTCGCCGAGATGTTCTTGTACCAGGACAGCAGCACCGCTATCGTCATCTTGGACCCCCCGTGAGCCGCCGTATCCTGGAAGGTCTCCAGGGCCGTGGGCACGTCGTGGAGTTGAGCTGCGACATCGGCAGCAGTATCAGTCCCGCCCTCCAGCCACAGCATGCTGTAGACGTCGGCCCCGATCTTGTGGAACTGCTCCGCCAACTTACCAAGTGCGGCGACCCGGTCCTCGGTAGTCCCCTCAGGCGCTGTCTCGCCAATATCAGAGTAGAAGCCTGAAGACCGGAGGAAAAGGGTCAAGACCAAGAAAAAGAAGCATAAAAAAGACATTATAAGCAAGAAACTTACGAACAACGGCCTCGTCGACCCGGGACAACTCCCCTCCAGCTCCTTCCGGCAGTCCTCGAGAAGTTTGGTGGCCTGTTTGTGCTCACGCCGCTGCTTGTCCTCGCTTTGCTTCAGGAGGTCAAAGGTCTCCACCCGCTGGGCAAGCATGTCGGTGACCTCACCCTTCTCACTCTTCGCCGTCTCCAGCTGCTCCACCAGGGAGTCCTTCCACCTGACAAGCTTGTCGTACTCTGCCTCGCAGGTAGTGTCGGCTTTCCGCCGCTGCTCCGCCTCGACCGCCAACCAATCGGCCAGGGAGGCGTGCTCACGGAGCAGCTTCGTCGCCTCCTCGTGCTTTCGAACATTGGCCGCGACCGCCTTCGCAGTCGAGTATGCACAAGGAAGCCCGCCTCAGTCCCGACGCAAAATTAGGAAAGAGAAGATATGCGAGGGAGGACGCTTACCCTTGTGGTTCTCAAGTTGTTGCTTGAGCAGCCGCACCTCGTCCTCCAACTACTGGTTCCGCCTCAGCGGCCCCCGCAGCGCGTTCTGGAAAGAAGAAGGAGCAAGTCAAAACCCCGCTGGTGACCCAACGTCGACTCCGGGTACCCACAGCCACGAAGAACTCACCTCGACCGATTCCCGGATCATCCCGATCCCGGCTAGCCCAACCTTGATATTCTTCTCCATCTCGCTGACGACCGCGACCGGTGCCGCCATCTCGCAGTGCTGCTCCAACCTAAGTTCACTCTGGTGGCCGGCCTACACCAACTGCTCCACCTCCTCCATCGCCGTGGCCGCATCAACCCGCGCCTGGTCGCTAATCGTCTCCAAGCCTAGCGGCCACCCCATCTGGCGAACCGGCTCTGGCCGCAGAACCGGCTCCGGCTGCAGAACCGTCGTCTCCATCGTCACGACGTCGATTCGTGCGGCCGCCGGCTTGGGAGCCGCATCTGCCTGCGTGCCCGCATCGAACACCATGATCTGCATCCCTGGGCTGGACTCAGTCGCCTGGGCCTCGGAGGGACCGGCCGCGCTGCCGCCTCCGCCGTGGGCCCCGTGCGTCACACGGACGAAGTCATCCGCCTGGGGCGTCGGAGGTCGAGGCACGGCCGATTCCACCTCGCCATCTCCGCCACGGCTGGGTAACAGGAATCCGCCCCGCATCATGCTGTCATCGATCACAGACTCCATGGCCCTGCAGAGGTTGGCCACCGTAAGAAGAGAAAACGAAGATAAACGAAAAGTTCCCCCATGAGCGCCTATATAAATAAACTCACCCGGGCGCCACCAGGCGGTGCGGTCACCGTGGCGGTCTGGAGTAGATGGGCTTCGATCTCTTGGCGACGGGCGGTTGTGACGTCCGGCTCGTTGCCCCGGAGGTCCTCGCCCGCTTGGACACCACAGTGCTGGTCGGGCCGGGATCTCTTCCACGTCGGAGTCGTCGACGACGGGGCGTTCCCCGTCATTGCTCTTGTCCTCCGGCCAGTCGCGTATATCGACTTGTGGAACCGACCGACCGGAGGCCGCCCCCGAGACCTCAGCTTGGCTCTCTTCCTCCTCCTCGACGTCTGCCGTCGGGTTCGCCCTGACGCCTACGTCGCCCACGTCCTCATCCTCGTCGTCATCCTGAGGCTGATTCTCCCCGTCTCCCTCGACGGGATCAGCCAAGTTGGCGCTGAAGTCCGGGCCATCCGGACCGTCTTCGGCAGCTTGGCACGCGAACAACTACAAATACAAAAGACATGGAAAGAGTCAGAGACACCCAAAGACATCAAGGTCAACACGACAAGGTAAAGTAAAGAAGCACTCACCAGAGGGGGCCGGCTCGCGCGGCAGAACAACCGATGGCCGTAGGCCCATCCATTCTCCAGCGTCAGCTTGGTGATGGTGATCATCCTGCCGGCCAACGCCTCAAACGGGAGGTCGTTCCGCGACATACACGTCGGGTCCGCGTTCTCATCGAGGAAGCACATCTTGTGCTGCCTCGTCTGCAGCGGCATCACCCGGTGCGCTAACCAGAAGAGCACCAGGTCCCGAGGTGTGATCCCGTCGCGGATCAGGATCTTCATCCGCCCCACCAATTCGGAGCCTTCCGGGTAGGTGGCGCCCCCCAGTTGTCCTTCTCCAGCGCCCCAGGCACGTATGGCCCCAGGCCAATGTGGCCGACCTCCGTCTTGTTCTTCACATAGAAGTAGCCCTGCTGCCACTTCCGCACGGAGTCTGAGATGGAGAACTTGAGAAGCGTACCCGATGTCTGGCACACGACCATCGCGGCCCCGCAAGTGGCAAGGCGGCCGCCGCCCCTCACCGGCTGCCCCTTGAGGTAGAAGAGGGTCCTGAAAAACCCGACGCTGGGCAGGATCCCCAGGTACGCCTCGCAGAGTGTGACGAAGTAGGACATCATCAAGACGGCGTTGGCCCCAAGATGATGCATCTGGATTCCGAAGAAATCCAGGAAGTTCCGCAGGAACGGGCTAATGGGGAGCCCGAACTCGCGCTCGATATGCTGCATGAAGACGATGCGCTCACCCGCCCTCGGGTTCAGTGAAACCTCGTTCGGCGGCGGGACGCACCACTCCACGAGCTCCTTCGACGGCGGATAGCCTTCGCGCTGGTAGCGCTTCCGCTCGCTCCTCAGCACTGTCGAGCCCATCCACTCGCCCTTCAGCACCATCGCTGACGAGGGATCAATGGCGGCGTCGGCGGGTTTCGAATGTCTCGGTCCTATGCTGGATGCGAGGGAGGCGATGGACTCAAGGAAGAAGAAGGGGGAAAGAAGCGATGCACAGTAAAAATTCATCCCCTCCCACGGCGGTGAATATTTAAGGGGGGAGGAAAACGGTAACTGACGCACCACTCTGCCACGCGTCGAGCAAGCGTGACTCCTCATCATCATGCGCGAGCGGTAACGGCAGGCCACGATCTCCACCAACGGGCGGTTGCCACACACGATCCCGTGCGTGGGCAGTTGCCACAAAAGATCCTATCCCGGAAATCGAGGGGTCGCCCTGCGCCTGGCCACGCGCAACGTGACCGACGTCATCCTCGACGCCAGCGGCGGGGGGCCCGGCGCGAGTCGCCTCCGTGGACCGAGGCCCCACCAGCCGGAATCATCGCTAGCAGGAGCCCCGCCAGCCGGAATCCCCGCTAGCCGGAGTCCCCGCTAGCTGGGGTTTCCATCCTCGCAAGCCACTCCATCAACACAGGCGAAGACATCAAAGGCATCATTAGCTCCTGAAGGCTTCTAGCCGTGCCGGCTTCTAAGCCTCCAAGAGCTCGGGGGCTACTATCGGGGATATCCTCCCCGGGTAACCACAAGTTCAGGGAATCTTCCGGGTTCCCCCTCCGAGCCGGTCGTCCGGGTCCGGCTGCCGGCCCCTGGCCTCGCTGGCGCCTTGGATCCCGTTTGTAGGTGTCCAAGAGCTAGAAGACAAAAGAGGCGTAGACCCAGTCTGCCCCCAGCCCCCAAAATCAAAGATGAGCGACAGCTGCCGCGCGCCGTACCACGCGGCCTGAGATCGACAAGACAGGGAGGGCAGGCCATCGACGCGCGTGCGGGCACGGCCTCCCACCACGGCCACGTCCTCGCCGGCGGCCTGTCTCCGCTACCCGACCGCCGGATAGCCGCCACTGTAACCGGCTACTCTGCCTATATAAGGAGAGCCGGATCCCTCTTAGCAAGGGTTGGATCCTAGTTGACCCCAGAGGCTCACCTCATCTCCGAGGAAGAAGAAGACACTCGATACAGCTCAAGGAGCACCTTTGTAACATCTTGTGACCAAGTTATACCACGGCTAGGCAGGAGTAGGGATGTTACCTCCACGCGAGGGCTCTGAACTTGGGTACGTCTCGGTGTTCACCTTGCTTGTATCTGATCTCGTGCACACGCCGTCGCACGCCACCTATGTCCGCACGCGAGAAGTCACCCCGTGACATATGTCGTGCACCATACCACGACAATGCCACTGCGCCAGTCATCCAGAGTGCTGAGGGAGCGAGCAGTCGCGTCCACAGACGCCTGCGTTTGATGCGGTCTGTCCGCCAACTCGTGACCGTGCATCAGTGATCAGCAATTCAGCAGGAGCCAGGAAACAACATGAGAGCTGCTCGTGACCGTGCATCAGTGATCGGTGCATGTGTATGTGGGCGCGCGCTCGCTCGAGGCCCTCGCCCCCGCCGCAGCAGCCACCGCCAGGCCCCAGGCAGGGAGGCAGACAGTTAGATGGATCGTGGGTCTGCCGGCCGGTTACTTACGTAGTTAGGTTAACTAGCTAATTTTTTTGACACCTAGGTTAACTAGCTAATTACCCCTGGGTAAATGCCTAAATGCAGCTGGTGTTGCTAAGGATGTCGCTAAGGCCATGTACATTGCAGGAGCGCTTACATAGACGCTAAGAATTAAAAAAAAAATGATTTAATGCCTAGCGTCTATCTCCAACGCTAACGGCATGTACATGTGCTTAAGGTTTTTTTTTCCTCGCCTGGATTGGCCTGCGCTATGTACAAGTCAGCTCAGGATGTCCAACTTGTTCTCCACCGCACTTAGGCTAGTTTTCAGATCCTTCGACCGAGACTCGATCATCTGCTGGATCGCTTCCATCTCTGATCCCAGCTTATCGATCCTCTCAGAGGTCGTCCACCGCGTTTGATGCGGTCGATCCAGAGCGGAACCTGCTCCCAGACCCAAATCGAGCGACCAATCGAAGGCGTCCCTCGCGGGAATTTTGTGCCGACCACCTCACGGTGATCTGCGCCCATCGAATCGGTATTACTATCTCAGATCGAGGAATTTTACAGCGGCAGTCAGGATCCAAGGCAATCTGATACCAATTGTTATGTATCTACTAGACATAATGGCGATACGATCACAGATACAGAATTCTCGACAGTAGTTCGATTACAAGAATGAATCATAATATGGGATAGAAGCAAGAGAAGAACAGAGAGAGGAAAAGCAGCAAAGCAGGAAGGTAGCTCTAGTTCATGGTCAATCGACAACTCCACGCGATACATCGCAAGCCAACTTAAGTAGCTGGACACCGTCTCCGTCAAGTACACGTCAGCGCCAGGAACAACGTTCATCTCGCCTCTGATTGGTCTTCAACTGGTTCACTCGGGCCCAGCTATCCGAGCTGGCCAAAGACGTCTTCTCTCCACTTTACGCTTCTGCCTGTTAGAAAGCGTTCTTCCTTCTTGGTCCATGACAGCTTTGGTGATCAAACATGATTTATATGTAAAAAAATAAATTGCATTGTTTAAAAAAATGGAAATCCGGAGTTTCGAGATAGTTTTGGACATTGTCAGTAACTTAGAGGGCCGCAGTGAGCCTGCTCTATTGTCACGTCAACACTATATGCTAACCATTCATATTTAGAACGCTATATGCTAACCATTCATATTCAGGACTGTATTGAGGTAAATCCTGAATTTGGGTACTGTTTTGTACATGACCAACAACTTCGAGAACCGTCGATGCATTTCACTCCGGTCCTCACATGCGCGTGAGGCTCCAGCAATTCAATCATGCATGCAGCGTACGTGTACATCCAAGCCGACCAGCTCTCCACCGGGTGTACATAGGTCATATGCCAGTTGCCCAGCCAAGCACATGCACGCATGATGCACCGGTTTTGCCACTGCCGAGCGTCAGCTGGAGGCTGTGTGCCAGCAATTTACTGGCTGTGATTTTCCCTCCTTTGCTGTAGCACAGCAATGTTCCTGTTTGGATCTACTCTATACTACCAGCATTACTTTGCTTGTGTCCTAAGTACTTAATTGATTGTCCCGTGTGAACCTTTCCAGTTTGATATTCCAGCTGGGTGTGTGGAGTTGTACAAAAAAAGCTGGGTGTGTGGAGTATCAGGGGTCGCGATCGGTGATCCCAAAAGCAACCGATGGCCAAATATTTTGGGCACTAAATTCTGGCCATTAGTGCACTAGTTATTTAAGCCCCTCTTGTATATGAGCCCAAATGATGGAGAACCGTCCACTTTGAAAAACACTTGCGGTGAGTCATGCCCAATAAGAGTCTTGTACGAGCATCGCCACTCGCGTGCCAATATAGCGTTATTGGATTCGTCCGATGTGGCAAGAAATTAACAGATTTCAAGAAATTGCCAAAATTTGTAGATAAAAATTCAAAAAAATGGACAAATTTAAAGTCTGGTGTTCAAATTATTTTTTAAAGTACACTGAGATCTAGTGCAACCAAACCCTGAACTAACCAAACAAGTACCTATGCCCTCCACCATTACGCTAGAGACAAGTTAACGACAAGAACATATTTTATAACTTTTTGAAGTAATTACCTTGGGGGAATTCAAATTTGACCTTTTTGGTCGAACTCATCTTTTCTAGCCTCTAACCAAAAATTTATTGTAATTCAACACAAGTTTTTTCACACCGGCACCATGGCTAGCTTGCGGAACTGGATCAAATTATGGTGTATGCCATGCGTGCAGTCGATTCTGAGGACCGGTAAGCAAGCCAAAATTAAGAGCACCGAAGTTAGGTAGTGGTAAACATAAGGGTAAGGTATTGGAGGGCAATGAACTGGATCCTGGGAGTACATGCTACTAGGATGAAACAAAATTTGTCAAAATATTTAGAACAGAAAAGTGTATGTTCATGCAATTGGTGTGCATGTAAAGTTCCATGAAAACAACACAAGTTTTCGTGTCTTAAAAAAAGAACATTGCTCCATAGTGCAGTTTACAGGGCATGAAACTTTTTTTACACAGGGAACAAAGCTTTATCTAATTCAGCAAAAAATACGTGCACATAAACATGCGCATGTGAAGAAAAAAAGACATTTGTAAAATCATTTTCTTGTGGGTGCTCCAGAGTCCAGACTTCCGGGTGCAACTTTGAATTGCCCGTATATAGGATGGAGAACAGATCTATTTTTTGAATACAAGGGAGGCCCACTCCCCATTTTTCTACTGCCCGCTCCAGCTATAAAGGGCGCTCCCTCGCTCGCTGCTACAGAGCACACAATCCATCCATCCACCACCGGAATCTAGTATACTTCTCCTTGAACTCGTCGGGAGCTGGGAATTCCGGCAATGGAGTCCCGGGCCATTCCCAGCGCGGCGTACGAGCCACTGCTCCCACGCGCCGCTGACGACGTCGCCAAGGTCCAGAAGGACCCCCACAGCCGGAGGTGGCGCGCGTGCTTCGTCGTGATGGCGGCCTCGGCCGTGGTGGCGCTCGTTGTCGTGGCCGCCGCGCTGGCAGGAGGCAGGATGGGTCAGGCGGACGACGGCGAGGACGCCGCCGGCGAGGACGCCGCCACAGGGTTCCCGTGGACCAACGATATGCTGCAGTGGCAGCGCGCCGGGTACCATTTCCAGCCGGCGGAGGGGATGTTCATGAGCGGTACGTAAATCGGTGGACTACTCGTTTTCTTTGCCGTGGTTTGATCTGTCCAGAAAATTAGCTGACATCGATGCCTTTGCTTCTTTGTTTGCCGGCGGCGGCGGGCTCCGGCGACATACATGCAGATCCCAACGGTGAGTGACTACACACTAACTAGCTAAGTGACAAACATGGTTGGAACAAATCAATGTGGGCCCCAATGAAAAGCGAACGTGATAAATAAATGTGAAAGCATATGAAATTTGTGAAGCTTTGTCCTAAGTAATATATAAGTCATGTAAGATTTTTCTTAAGCTAGACTTTGTTTAAGTTGGACTGAGTCCATAAAAACATCACATCTACGTTAGGGAGTACTAAAACTATCAACTATCTCGTTAATGGAAAATATTATATACATCCACATATACATGTACAAAAAATCTATATTAAAAAATGTACAAAAAATCAGTTGTTTTTACATTTTAGTATATATTTTCTTCAAATGCACGCACATGAAATGAAATAATCATCTATCTCGTTAATTAAGTTGTGTCAAAGAAAAAACAAGCAAGCCAGCACATGAGCCTCTTTCATTCATGAATGCTCAACGGGGAGTAGAGGTCCCCACCTAAATTTTCACTGAAGAGTGTTCATTCAAGCCAGATGGTTTTACAAAGGAGTAGACAACGGGAAAGGTAGCATGCCACAATTGTACTAGGAACCAAGTGGAGAAAACGTGTATCTTTCCAACCTAACCAAAGAAACATACACGCAAAGGCGAATAAATAAATTAAGCAGTGGCATAGGGCGAGAGAATTGATTTGATCAATCTGATTATGCATGCATTGCAGGTCCGGTGTATTACCATGGATACTACCACATGTTCTACCAGTACAACCCGAAAGGTGTCGCGTGGGACGATGGCATGGAGTGGGGTCACGTGGTGTCCCGCGATCTGGTCCACTGGCGCCACCTTCCTCTGGCCATGTTGCCCGATCATTGGTATGACATCAAGGGCGTGCTGTCGGGCTCCATCACCACACTCTCCAATGGTTCACTCATCATGATGTACACGGGTGTTACCAACGCCACCAAGGAGGTCGAGGTCCAGTGCCTCGCAGTCCCGGCCGACCCCAATGACCCCGAACTTCGGCACTGGACCAAGCACCCCGCCAACCCTGTCCTTGCTCATCCAGTTGGGATCAAGGACATGGACTTCCGAGACCCCACCACCGCTTGGTTTGTTGAGTCCGATGGGATGTGGCGCACCCTCATTGGTTCCAAGGACGACCAAAAGGGCAGCCACGCCGGTATTGCCTTCGTGTTCAAGACCAAGGACTTCCTTAGCTGGGAGCGCATTCCAGGCCTCTTGCACCGTGTCGAGGGCACCGGCATGTGGGAGTGCATCGACTTCTACCAGGTAGGCGGTGGCAACAACTCAGAGGAGTTGTATGTGATAAAGGCGAGCATGGATGACGAAAGGCACGACTACTACTCGCTAGGGAGGTACAACGCGGAAGCGAACACGTGGACACCAATTGACGCAGAGCTGGACTTGGGGATCGGGCTGAGGTACGATTGGGGCAAGCTCTATGCATCCACGTCGTTCTATGATCCGTCGAAACAGCGGCGCATAATGTTGGGGTACGTCGGCGAGGTTGACTCCGCACGATCAGACGTCGCCAAGGGATGGGCCTCAATCCAGGTACCTATTCTATCTCTATATGATTATTACAT
Organism: Poa pratensis; assembly: GCA_947311845.1. Taxonomy (NCBI): domain Eukaryota; kingdom Viridiplantae; phylum Streptophyta; class Magnoliopsida; order Poales; family Poaceae; genus Poa; species Poa pratensis. The sequence continues at coordinate 24,049,045 of CAMZMU010000069.1, forward strand.
CCATGGAGTATTGAAATGTTGCTGTACGTTCTTGTTGTAGTTGCAGTGCATGCATTGTGCAATCGCAATCGATATTCTCTCGTATAACTGCTAAATGTAGTATCTCCGCATGTTCCATTCTTGGCCACCTAACAGTAGTACTAGTATCCATTTTTCCAACCAATAGTAGTAGTACTTCCAGTATCATTTTCCGACCAATAATTGTAGCGTGCTAGTATCCTTCCAATAGCTCATGAACACTGGTTGACTAACTAATTATGGTGTCCGTCGTGCGTGCAGTCGATTCCGAGGACAGTGGCACTGGACGAGAAGACCCGGACGAACCTCCTCCTATGGCCGGTGGAGGAGGTCGACGCGCTCCGTTACAACGCCACCGAACTCAAAGGCATCACCATCGACGCCGGCTCCGTCTTCCGCATCCCGCTCCGCCAAGCCACCCAGCTCGACATCGAGGCCACCTTCCGCCTCGACGCCTCCGCCATCGCCGCCGTAAACGAGGCCGACGTCGGCTACAACTGCAGCAGCAGCGGCGGTGCCGCCGCCCGCGGTGCGCTCGGCCCCTTCGGTCTACTCGTCCACGCCGCCGGGGACCGCCGCGGCGAGCAGACGGCGATATACTTCTACGTGTCCAGAGCCCTCGACGGGGGCCTCAGGACCAGCTTCTGCAACGACGAGTCCCGGTCGTCGCAGGCCAGGGACGTGACGCAGCGGGTGGTGGGCAGCACGGTGCCGGTGCTCGACGGCGAGGCCCTGTCGATGAGGGTGCTGGTGGACCACTCCATCGTGCAGAGCTTCGCGATGGGTGGGAGGTCCACGGCCACGTCCCGCGTGTACCCGACGGAGGCCATCTACACGAAGGCCGGCGTGTACCTGTTCAACAACGCCACCGGCGCCGGAGTCACCGCTGAGAGGGTCGTCGTGCATGAGATGAACTCGTCCACGTACAACGGCATCGTCTTGGCCGATGCCTTTAAGCACACACACGAGCTATATTAGACTGGTAATGTAGCTAGGATCACTTCCCTTATTTCCAAGTTCCGTCGAGTTTATTCTAGTTCTAGCAGTATTTTGTGCAATATAATGTGAATCGACGTGTGGTTTGATCGATTGTCAGGAGGTTGGTTGTACCATTAGCCTACCAAGGATCAAATTACCATACTGAAGCTCCGCTACTCCGGTCGTCAGTAGTGTCTGTGTGTGTGTGGTGGCGGAGGTGTTCACGCGTGTGTTTATCTAAATTGTTGTATTCAGTGTTTCGTGGGGAAAATTGTATGGATGCAAGCGTCTACACTGTTGTATTCGTTGTTTTGTGAAAGAAATATGCAGTCATCTACATTCTTGTGTTCGTGTTTCTCGTGAATAAAGTATTGTGCAATAGTATGTATGTATTTCATGCAGCACATACGTATCAGATATTTGTGCTTCTCTTTGCATATCAGATATTTGTTCATGTGTGTTGATTCGAGTACATGGGGCAGGAGAATGGATCTGGACTCAGACTGGACACGTATCAGCTATTTGTGTTCTCTTTGCATATCAGATATTTGTTCAATTCGGGTCCATGCATTGGGCAGGAGGCTGGATCTGAACTCGACTACACAGGGTCTATAAATTGCCGTACATTTTGTCATATCCCTCGACAAAGCTCAGTGGCTAGCTAGGCGTATCCTTTTCAGGGAAAAGGTACATGGCCTTGCTGTTTATATGAAAAGCAAGAATTTTTAGCATCAACAAAGCTAACCAAAGCAATGACGTAGAACCCCAACGTCGACGAGGCTAGATCGAACCTCAACCTCACCAAGAGCACTTTCTAAAACTCTCCCAAAGTTTGGTTAGCTTTGTTGGCAGTGATGTCTCATTGCTTAACCGGAGTTTTGTTTACAATTAACACGCCTTTGTCAGTTGTCACCGAGTCATCAGTCTACAAATTACCCTCCGTCGTTCATATACCTATCACCGATACATAATTACATATGCATGTAGGCTCCTCTCCTCGCCACCAACCCAAAACACCTCGTTCGTTCACGTAGCTTTCATCCATGTGAGCCCCTCCAGCAACTCAATCATGAAGAATTGAAGATGCAGTGTCTTCTTCTGCGTGCCCTACAGATAGTACTCCTCCGGGAGACAGATTCATTGTTTTTACTCTGATGGCATCCGATGAATGGTCCTTTATGAAAGTGCAATGAGATTGCATGTGGGATGCAATGCATCGTGGCCTGGCCTGGCCTCCAAGCGATGAGAGCCGTCCGATTATTCTATGGAAAGCCTAGCTGCCCCTAGGGATCTGATAAGGTAGGATTGTGAATTTGTCGTGCGTCAACAGAATGAAGACTAGAGGCAGGTCACGTGCTGCGGCGAGATTCGTTTTGGCTTGATTGATTCTTGTCAGCACGGGATATTCTTCATGTCTGCATCACCGAGATCTGCAACTTTTGTGGCCGACCAGCTGCATCCACATGTTATCAGCGACCCAGGTACCAGCCCAGATGGCGGCCCAGGCCCAAGGCGACGTAGCAGCCAGCTCCGCAAGACATCGGCCTGTTTGCTGGGCTTTGATGTATGTTTTGTAGATATGTCAGTTTGATCTAGGTACATATACACTCATTTTGATATGCATGTAGACCAAACTAAAATATGTATCATGCCTTATAAAAATGAACGGAGGGAGTACTAGACTACCATGTGAGGCTGCCTCGAGCCCATTGCATTGTGTTTCACTGCCTGGTAGATCGTTCCCAGGAATCCTGAATCGATTTGTTCCCCTGTGAGACCCTCATCCTACGCTCGTACGCGCGTGTCTTTCCGGCGAGAAGGAAGACGACGTCCCGAAGGGGTCGCTACCTCCAAGGCTCTGGGGAGGGCCTCTGGCGGCTAGGGCAAGGGTCACACGCGTCAAGGCAGCCGTGCAGGTGACTAGGGGCAAGCGTCCGAGCCCGCATCTTGACAACGAAGATTATCAAGTCAAAGTTACGTAACAAAATGGAGAATGGTTTGTTCAGTAACTTGATGGTATACAACATCGAGCGAGAGGTATTTAGACAACTCGATAGTGATGCTATAGCTAAACGGTTCAAAGCCACGGAGATAAAAGAAAAACATTTACCTAAGAGTGGGCCTAGTTTGGACATGATTTGAGAGTGTGTTTATTATCTCGTGATGATTATCTTTGGGAGGTATACCATGATATAAATTGCCTGACCCAAATTTCACTTATTGTGTAGAGGCTTTTGGGTGTATTGGGGCATTTGAGATAGGTCCACAGTTGGATTCTTATGAATGTTAACAATCTCATATTCTGATGAACATTTGCACGTGTATTAATCGGTACCGTGTCCATTTTTAGACAAGAAGACTCTTGTTGAAGCTATATTTTCCCTATGTGATGTTTATATTTGTTAGGCTTAGCCAGGTTAAAAAAAATCTGGATCCGCCTCTGACCCCCTCCCGAGTTAGCCTGTGCGGGGATGGAGTTTTGTGTAAACTTTGTCTCGAAATGAAATGAGAATGCGTTCGGATGGAGGATCGCCCCCATTGCTACCTAAAAAAATACCATAACAATAGCATCCCCATCACCTTTTCAAACCTCTAAACGTCGTTTGGGGCTGGGATGATGTCACCTATTCATGACGTCCCGGAAAATGACATCATCGCATCAACTCCAAAATAGGTTTCCATTTCTCAGTTCAATTATGGAAACTTGAAAAGGAAATGAGCATGTGCATTGCAAGGCATCGTGGCCTGGCCTCCAAGTGGTGACAGCCATCCATTTATGCATGGAATTAAGCCTTTACTCCTAGGCTCTTAGCAGACCTCTGATTAATCAGGCTCCCGGTGCGGTGCATTAGAAGACGTACTAGAGCCAGGTCAGGTACTAAAGCAGGATTAGTTTTCTCTTCAAGGACACGACGGGATATTCGTTGGTAGGCCTCTCTCGTGTGTCGTGTATATGTGAGTTAATAGCGTAAAACTACCACTTTTGTAGCCAAATGTACCGATTGGTACCAGTATATGCCGCAATCTCATTTTGGTACCACATTTTGTCCAGATTGTCTCATTTTGCCCAAATGGCGAGCTGATGCAATTTAGACAGCCGTTCTGACAGGGCGGTCCCACCTGTAGGATGACATGGCAAGTCAGGCGACGGAGAGGGATGCCGGCCGTTAGCTGCGTGGTTGGCCCCACCTGTCAGGGCATGTCTTAACGTTGCTAGGGTTTCGTTGACCAGCGCGTGTCCGACTGAGCCTCTCACTCTCCTCTGTCCGTCGAGCTCATTTCCGCCGCCGCCCCCACCATAGCAGCCCTCCGCCGCCGCCGCCCCCGCTGGCGCGAATGCCGCCTCCGCCCACCCATCGCGATGCCCAGCTGGCCCGACGGCTCTGGTTCCAGCCAGGGCGACTCTCTCCCGGTGAGCTCTGTTCCGCCTCCATCGAGTACTCGCCTGCCTCGGATTCGATCTAGTGTTAAGATTTTGAATTAATTTTGTGGATTAGGTGTTTGATTCTAGTGTTCGTTTGTCGATTAGTTGTTCATCGACTGTGAGTATGCCCCTGTCACCTGCGACGACCCGACGTTCTTCGGGCTAGCGCCGGAGGCTCGAACCTATTGTCGTGGCCACACTCTGTCGCCTCGGAAGTGTGTTGCGTTTGAAGGAACGGACACTGGCCGTCGTTTCTACCTCTGCTATGTTCTAAATGTAAGGCATTAGGTGCCTAACTAAATTTTTTCTTTTTTCTGTTTGCTGGTCAAGATTGTGCCTAACTAAATAGGTTGTTATTTTACAGGAAGTAGAGAACTGTGGGTTTGTTGGTTGGGTTGATCCAGAATGACCTGATCATGCCAAGAGTGCAATTGGAAGAATTTGGGGGATGTTTGAAGCGAGCAGCAGTGGCGCCATTGATGAGAAGATAGAGCATGCTAGGCTGATGAAGGAGCTGCTAGATGAGAAGAAAAAGATTGAGAAGAAGTACAACGAAAGTGTTGAGGAAGTGAACATTTTTATCAAGAACAGTACCAAAGAATGTATGAAGGCCAACTATGCTAGGATTCAGAAGGAGGGGAAAGATAGTGATATGATGCAATAGATGAGGATCACCATTGATCTGTTGGAGAGACAGGTTACTGAGCTCAAGCAGGTGCAGAGAAGCCAAGCTGATGAAATGAAGGCTAAAGAGCAGAAGTGGGAAGAAGAAAACAAAGTTCTTAAGGAGGAAAGGAAAAAAACTTGAGTACAGTTTGTATGATCTGCTCAAGATTAGTCATGCAAGCAAGGATAAGCTGAAGAGGATGAAGGCTATTTGTGATAAGTAATCAGCTTATTTGTGTATTGTTGCTATTTAGTGATGCAAGCTCTGAACTATGTTAATTAGGCTTGCTAGAATGTGAGACTCCTAGAATGTCGTAGTGTTGAGAACTATTTGATGAGATGTTGTTTGGTACTATTTGTGCTGGTTGTGCAATGTAATGAATTTAAATCACACAAATTTGTGTAGTGTTGAAAACTTGAGTACAGACTATTTTGTTATAGCACAAATTGTTTAGTGATGCACTGATGTCTAGTGGCATCCACCACCATATTTTTGGTCATGTAGTTCGCAGTAAATTGCACAGAATAATGGTAATGTAGTTGCATCAGATGTTGTATGAAGAAAGATGTTAAAAAAAGATGCATTTGATCTCTGAAGCAACAATTTGAAAGCACACATAGTTTTACACATTAGTCTTACACAATTTCAAAGCACACACAATTTCACACATAGTCTTACACATTACAGGAACATAGTCTTACACATTACAATTCCACAAAATGGTTCATCACACATAGTTTCAAAGCATATTACAAGAACATAGTCTTTCACACATTGTTCAAACACACACAACTCTGTCTTGCTGTTCACTTGTGGCTATCATGCTTCCCAGCATTAAAATAGCGATGGATCCTCGAGGTAAATTTAGGCTGCCTTTTTCCGTCTTCTCTAGGAGCAGTAGTTCTTGGTGCAGAGAATGGTCTTGGACCTGGAGCACTGGCTGCTGCACTTGTAGATGGTGTCGATGTTCTTGTTGTAGGTGCAGGAGCGCGAGAAGCTGCTGCTCTTGTAGCAGGTGCAGGAGTTGGAGTAGTTGCTGCTCTAGCTGTAGTAGTGGGAGTAGCTGCTGCTCTAGCTGTAGGAGTGTGAGCAGCTGCACTTATAGTACCAGAAGTATTTGAATTCTGTCCATAGTCTTTTCTGTTTGCCTACAAATGTGTTGAGTTCATGTATGTAAGTAGAGGAATAAATAAGACTCTAAATGTGTTGAGTTTACGTATGTAATTACCTGATGACTGTCTTTTCATGATTGAAGCTGTGAATTCAGTCTGACATTGCACGATGTGTACCTATGTCCCACCAATTTGCAGTTGCTGCAAGTGATAGACCCCATCCTAGAAGTATCCTGAGGAGCTGGAACTTCGAACTGACCCTTCTTTTCGTCTGCTTTCTCCCAGATGCAATATCAAACGCTGGTGGATCGATGTCAGGTGTATCTGTCTTTTTCCAGTCCTCAGGTTCAGGAACATGATACACTGTGTAGCTGAAAGCTTCTCTGTACATAGGTTTCTTGAAAAAATACTGTACATAGTCCTCAGGATGCTATTCAAGTTTAAATATTGCAGCAATTGCATGGTTGCATGGAATGCCTGTCACATCCCATTTCCTACACACACAGGTCTTGTTCCTCAGTAAAAAGCAACTGCAAGATTTGTAAAGAAAATTAAACTAAATAGTTACACTGCCACTACCACCTTGTCTTGCACAACAATGTAAATACAAGTTCTAAACACTAATCATCAACTAAAAGTATGTAAGCAGAGACCGTACTTACCACACTCCACCGAAGGAACTAGCCCACTGGTAACTGGTCTTCGCCGGTAAGGCCAGCACCGTGGTCGCGAATGCTCTCGCCGACCTCTCCTCGGCCATAAGCGACAATGGTGACTCCGGTCTGCCGCGTCCTGCCACGACCACCGCCGCCAGCAGACGAATCAGCGCCGCTAGCTGCTCCGGAATCCAATCCGGCGGAATCTCCGCCGCCACCGCCAGGAGAATCTCCGGCGGAATCTCCGCCGCCACCGCCGCCGCTTCCGGGAGTCGCCGCCGCCATGACTAGGGAGAGACATAGGAGAGTGAGAGGCTCGGTTGGACACGCGCTGGTCAACGAAACCCTAGCAACGTTAAGACATGCCCTGACAGGTGGGGCCAACCGCGCAGCTAACGGCCGTCATCCGTCTCCGTCGCCCGACTTGCCACGTCATCCTATAGGTGGGGCCGCCCTGTCAGAACGGCTGTCTAAATTGCATCAGCTCGCCATTTGGACAAAATGAGACAACCTGGGCAAAATGTGGTATCAAAATGAGATTGCGGCGTACACTGGTACCAATTGGTACATTTGGCTACAAAATTGGTAGTTTTACTGTATTAACTCTGTATATTGTATATGTAGCGAAGTCCCCATTGTGTTTGGCCTTCCTTCATCAGAAGAAAAATATGGCCGTTGTTCGTCACCGAGATCTGCGACTAGTGGCGTGCCGACCAGCTCTCTCTCCCCGATCGAATGTACTGTAGTAGTGTCACGTGTTTACAGTACTTCTGCATCAGAGAAAGTCTATTAATTGCTTGCTTCATTGGTGGTGCAATGGGCCTACTACAATATAATAAGGGCATCACCAGAAATGGCGAGCAACGAGTTTCCGCTTGTAAAATCATTCCTGTACTCCGTGGAAGATGGGACCCATTCGTCACTGCCTCGCTGGAGGCTTGCTTCAGTGCGAAGTCCCTAAGCATATCAATGGTACAAATCCTATTAGCTGGAGCCGAGCGGAGATCGAGACTCCCGGAGCCAGCCTTGTAAACAAGCCGCGGAAAAAGGAAGCAAAATTGGGACTCCTAGGATTCGATCCCAGGTCTCTCGAGACAAACACAAGGAGCAAAGCCACTGTGCTATCCATGTCTTGGTGATATAATAGCCATCTTATTAAATAATATTAGAATTTTCGAGTCATTCATAGTTGAGGGAAAGGGATGCGGAAATTTGTTTTTGCACGTGGGCACTGGTGATCCGATTTTCTAAACAAAATTGAAAATCGCATTTGTATGCTTCAAAAACTTCTGGAAAAAGTATACGCATACATATACATATTATCTAGATACGCACCAAATTTTGCTCTGAAATACGTTTTATTTTAGACTACACAAAAAAAGACAATTTTGTGACACAATATGGGCTGTTTTTACAACTTTATAGATACACAAATTTGTTATTTTTTCTGTAGCCAAAAATACCATTTTTAAAACATTCATGTTCAATTTTTTTTTTGAAACTCAATAGTACCATTTTTAAAACAAATTCAAAACCGGGATCGTTGGTGCCCATGTGCACCAAATCCCCTCTCGATGGATGGATCACACCGTATATAATGCACGCAACACATGTCCTAGTTATATGGACAAGATTTTCATCGTTCTTTGACTCATTAATCATAGAAATTGAGTACCAAATCATTCAAAATAAATTCTTAAAAATTAACAACATGAAATTAAAATATTGATAAACCCATTTTCATAAAAAAATTGATGGTTATAGAACATTAATAAACATAAAAAATACTAACATTATGTGCATCTTGTATGCTCTCCTCGCGGGGGCATGGGGCGAGGTGTGCCCGGTAGCGAGAGCATCACGGCATCACCTTCTTTCCTTGCTATGCTCGCTGACTCTCTGTTCTCTAGATGGTTTCGAAAAGAACATATTGTCTCTCATATGGAGAGTGTTGCATGTGGGTCCACATGTACTATATGTGTTAGGGTCAAAGGAGGTGGATACATACCAATATGACATACTAGACATTTGGAATCACATGCACCGGCACTAGACAGGTTAACCTAAAACTATCATGTGGGTCTTACAACTTACAACATAGTTAGAAGTGTTGCATGTGGGTCCACGTGTCCCAAAGGTGGTAAGATATGACTATGAGTGTTGTATGTGGATCCATATGACCTATATGTGATGGGTTAAGGTGGCTAGAGGTGTTGCATGTGGGTCCATACGTCCTAATTAAATGTTGTAGATACAGATATGACCTATTAAACATTTGTAACCACATGCACCGGCCAGTGGCGGACCCAGCAATATTTTAAAGCCCGGGCAAACTGTTAATATAAAGGGTTAATACGCTATTTTTTGGACAAATACCATGGAAATACATGGTGGGCGGCCGGCCGGAAGCCCGGGCAAGTGCCCGGGCAGCAGGGACGCTATGTCCGCCACTGGCAACGGCACTACACAGTTTGAGCTAGAACTATCATATGGGTCCTACTACATACAACATAGTCAGGAGTGTTGTATGTGGGTCAACATATCTCAAAGGTTGTAAGATATGGCTACGAGAGTGTTGCATGTGGGTCCATGATACGTCTCAAACGTATCTATAATTTTTGATGTTCCATGCTTGTTTTATACCAATTGCTACATGTTTTGCATCTACTTTATATCACTTTTATACATTTTTTGGGACTAACCTATTAACAAGATGCCGAAGTGCCAGTTCCTGTTTTCTGCTTATTTTGTATTCCAGAAAAGCTAGTCTGGAAATATTCTCGGAATTGGACGAAACTTCACGGGGGTCCCTATTTTAGCAGGACACACCTAACAGACCAAAGGAGCAAAGGAGAGGAGCCACAGGGGCCCCACACGACACTAGGGCGCGGCCAAGGAGCCAGGCGCGCCCTAGGGTGGTGTGGGCCCCTCGGGGGTCGTCAGCCGCCGCCCTTTCGCCTACTTATTCCCCCCGACGTGAAAACCCTAAGTGCCTGGGCCAATATCCACGAAAAGTTCCAGAGACGCCGCCGCCGTCAACCATTACTCGGGAGGATCCAGAACCTCTTCCCGGCACCCTGTCGGAGAGGGGAATCGTCACCGGAGGCTTCTACATCGCCATGCCTGCCTCCGGAGTGATGCGTGAGTAGTTCATCCTTGGACTACGGGTCCATAGCAGTAGCTAGATGATTGTCTCTCCAATTTGTGCCATCATGTTTAGATCTTGTGAGCTGCCCTACATGATCAAGATCATATTATTGTAATGCTACATGTTTTGTTTGCTGGGATCCGATGAATATTGAATACTATGTCAAGTTGATTATCAATCTATGCCCTATGTTATTTAAGATCTTGCATGCTTTCCGTTACTCGCAGATGTTTTGGCCAAGTAGATGCTTGTAACTCCAGGAGAGAGTATTTATGCTAGATAGTGGGTTCATGCCTCCGGTAATATGGGAGAGTGACAGCAACTTCTAAGGTTGCGGATGTGCTGTTGCCACTAGGGATAACCTAACAATGCTATGTCCACGGTCATATGTATTTGTTTACATTACGCACTTTACTTAATGCAATTATCCGTTGCTTGGAACTTAATACCAACGGGGGACTCGGATGACAACCCGGCGGTGGATTATTAGTCATAGACGCTGTTGGATGACGGTCTATGTATTATGTCGTAATGCCCAATTAAATACCATAGTAGTCATCATGTCATATATATGCATTGTCATGCGCTCACTATTTGTCAATTGCCCAGCTCTAATTTGTTCACCCAACATGTTAGTTATATTTTATGGAGAAACACCACTAGTGAACTGTGGACCCCGGTCCATTTTCTTACACTGATTAAACCACCACAAACTGCAAACTGTTCCTTTTTCATTCTCTGCAATTTAATACTCATTTTCCACACCGTACGTTTAATCCTTTGTTTTTAGCAAGCCGGTGAGATTGACAACCTCACTGTTTCGTTGGGACAAAGTAGTTTGATTGTGTTGTGTGTAGATTCCACGTTGGTGATCGTATTGCGCCGTGCGAGCCACCAACAACCTTCTGAAGAGTTGCTGCTCCTACTGGTTCGATAACCTTGGTTTCTTTCTGAGGGAAAACTTGCTGCTGAACTGCATCATACCTTCCTCTTGTGATCTCCCAACGAACGTGTGATTCACGTCAACAAGCAGTCCACATGTTCTAGATGTGTTGGGGTCAAGATGGTTAGGGGTGTTGCATGTGGGTCCACATGTCCCAAAGGAGGTAGATACATACCTATATGACCTACTAGACATTTTGAATCACATGCACCGGCACTAGACAGTTTGAACTAAAACTATCATGTGCGTCCTACAACTTACAACATAGTTAGGAGTGTTGCATGTTGGTCCACATGTCCCAAAGTTGTTAAGATATGAGTATGAGTGTTGCATGTGGATCCACAAGACCAATATGTCATGGGTTAAGGTGGCTAGAGGTATTGCATGTGGGTCCACATGTCCCAAAGGACGTAGATACATACATATATGACCTACTAAACATTTGAAATCACATGCACCGGCAAGACAGTTTGACCTAGAACTATCATGTGGTCCTACAACATACAACATAGTTAGGAGTGTTGCATTTGGGTCCACGTGTCCCAAAGGTTGTAAGATATGGCTATGAGAGTGTTTCATGTGGGTGCACATGTCCTATATGTGATGGGGTTAAGATGGCTAGTGGTGTTACATGTGGGTCCACATGTACCGAAGGTGGTAGATACATACCTATATGTCCTACTAGACATTAGAAATCACATGCACCGACACTAAACAGCTTGTTTAGAACTATCATGTGGGTCCTACAACATACAACATAGCTAAGAGTGTTGCATGTGGGTCCACATGTCCCAATTGTGGTAAGATATATATGGCTATAAGAGTGTTTCATGTGGGTACACATGTTCTAGATGTGTCGGGCTCAAGATGGCTATGGGTGTTGCATGTGGGTTCACATGTCCTAAAGGAGGTAGATATATACTTATATGCCCTACTAGACATTTGGAATCACATGCACCAACACTAGACATATTGATTTAGAACTATCATGTGGGTCCTCCAACATATAACATAGTTAGGAGTGTTGCATGTGGGTCCACATGTATCAAAAGTGGTAAGATATGGCTATGAGATTGTTTCATGTGGGTCCACATGTCCTAGATGTGCTGGTGTCAAGATGGGTAGGGGTGTTGCATGTAGGCCCACATGTTACAAAGGTGGTAGATACATATCTATATGACCTACTAGTCATTTGAAACAACATGCACCGGAACTAGACATTTTGACCTAGAATTATCACATGGGTCCTACAACATAAAACATAGCTAAGGGTGTTGCATGTGAGTCCTAATGTCCTATTGTGGTATATATACAAGTACTCCCTCCGTCCCAAAATATAAGACACGCTATTTTTATGCTAGTCTTTGATTCTCGACTTTGACCATTAATATATGCTAATGTATTTCAATTGAGAATGTACAAATGGTACCGTTGGATTCGTCTTCCAAAATTCTTTCATTTTATATATCATTCTACTAATTTATTATAAGTACAAATCATGGTCAAAGTTGTAGGCCGTTGACCAGCGAAATTAAAGGGCGCCTTATATTTTGGGACGGAGGGAGTATATGACTATGACTGTTGCAAGTAGGGTCCTAATGTCCCAATCGTCGCCTACGAAGAACGCTGCCACTCTCATTCTCGATGAGGGCGATGAATAACTAATATAGTTCCACTAACGAATGCCATTCTCTCCGATGGGACCCTAGCTCCAGCTCCCATCAAAGATCACCGCCGGCGGCCATTCACACTGACAAAGCCCTACAAGATGCCATCCATAGAACAGAGAGTCAGTGAGCATAGCAAGGAAAGAAGGCGACGCCACGATGCTCTCGCCGCCGGCCACACCTCGCCCCATGCCCCCGCAAGTATAGAATACAAGATGCACATAATGTCTTGAATTTTCTATATTTATCAATTTGCTATAATCATCAAGTTTTTCATGAAAATGGGTTTATCAATATTTTAATTTTATGATGTTAATTTCTAAGAATTTATATTGAATGATTGGTACTTAATTTCTATGATTACTGAGTCAAAAAAAGATAGAAATCTCCTCCATATAGCTAGGACATGTGTTGACTGCGTTATATACGGTCCGGTCCGTCCATCGAGAGTGGATTTGGTGCACATGGGCACGAGTGATCCCGGTTTTGATTTTATTAAATGGTATTTTTTAGTTTAAAAAAATCTAATTTTTGAACGTGAATACGTATATATGGTATATTTATGTGTGCAAAGTTTCGGTTGAAAAGACTTTTTATTTTTGGTGACAGAAAATAACAAATTTGTGTATCTATAAAGTTGTAAAAATAACACGAATTTGTCTTTTTGGTGTAGCCTAAAAGAAAACGTATTTCGGAACGAAATTTGGTGCGTATATAGATAATATGTATATGTATGACATATACTTTTTTCCAGATTTTTGAAACATGCAAATGCGATTTTCATTTTTTTTAGAAAACGGGATCACCGGTGCCCATGTGCAAAAACAAGTTTCCGCCATCCCTTTTCCCTTAACTATGAAGGACACGAAACTTTAATATTATTTAACAAGATGCTTACTATATCACAGACACATGTGTAGCACAGTGGTGCACTGGATAGACCTGGGTTCGAATCCTAACATCTCTAATTTTGCTGCCTTTTTCCGCTTGTCCCATTCGGCTTGTCTCCAGCAATTGTGCGGCTCTCCAGGTCGGCTCAGCTCAATTAATCTGAGACGTTGATATGCTTAGGGGCGGCGCACTGAAGCATAAGCGGGCTCGCTGATTTCTTTCTTCCTCCTTCGTTGTTAGGTCTCCCTGCTCTAGGAAGTGTGATTTTCTCTCCTCTGTTGTGGACTTGTGGTTAGCTAGCTTAGCTGCAATGTTCTTGTTTAGATCTACAGGCATTATTACGTGCTTGAATCTTGCCAGTTTCGATTCCGGCTGGTGGCAGTCATCATGTAGAAGATCAGATCGGGATCGATGTTCTCAAAAGCTACCGATCGCCAAATCTTCTGGGCCTCTATTTTAGCCATTAGTGTGCTAATATAAGCCTCTCTAGTGTATGAGTCCAAATGATGGAGAACCATTCGTCTAGAGAAAAAAACACCTGTCATTCGTCGTGTCCAACAATTTCTGCTGCAGCCGCATGAGCTTTGTTAACGTGAACCAGATCATGTTTAACGCAAACTCACGTGCGCAAAGGAATAAGTACAACGGCACGTCGAATGCTGCGCCGCTGATCTATCGCGGCAGAGGTCCTTATTGCAGCTCGAATCGATCGCGACGGATAGCTAATTGCCAACTTATAACGAGGAGTACGAAATGTACATCTTTTCTCTAGAGGCCATCTGTGGTACATAGCCGCCTAGCTCTCGACGAATATAAGGGTCATGTGTCACACTCACAACAATGGTATTGCAGTGGAGATGAGACGATCGTCTTGGCGGACATGACTCTAGGGCATAGGAGAGACACATATATGGTTGACCGGTTGAGACAGGGGGGGGGGGGGGGGGGGGGTGGGTGTGGAGTCGACGTGTGGCCCACCGACGGAGAGTGACATGGGATCGTAGAGTAGCAATTGGTTGTTTTGCAAAGAAATATTTCAAAAGCTAATTAAATTTTACTGGAAAAATTGAGTTCCAAATTCGTTTGAAAATTTCGGACGGTAACGTCCTTTTTTGTAACCCTAGTAACGGCAAATTTCGAACCCCCTCGATACAAATATTTTATACAGTAAACACACATAATCAAATTTATTTTTTCAAGTAACCTCTCGAGGAGGGCAGAGCGTTCCTGCAATTCGTATAGAAGAATAGAATTGACCCAATTTATGAGGAAGACCAGGCCCAAAAACCGTACAAACTCTCTGTTTATGAGAAAAACAGGGCTGAAAAACCGCACAAGCGAGGGTACCGTCGCCCACACGACGCTAGCCCACCGGACGCCCCAATGCACACCACCAATCCCCAGGGCCGCCGCCCCGACGTAAACCACTCGGCACCAAAGCCGCACACGAAACACGACGCCGCACGACCTAGCCGTCTCGTAAACCCTTTGCTACCCTCGCTAATCAAATTTTACTTTGCAGAAATTATTGGATATGCGCACTATTCTAGCTCAGGTGTCGTGCGGGGCGATGACCCTTGGGAGGCGGCGGAGCTGGCGCGGGTCGTACTCAGTCCTCAGCAGCCCCCACGAGCGGCGGTCGTGTGTGCTATCATACATGCACGTGAGAGGCTCGAGCAACTCAATCAGTGTCGTTGTCGTCCGGGCCCTGGCTACATTATTCCTTCTCTCTACGTCTGCATCAAAGCCACCGTCGTGTGTACTTGTGTTTGATCACCGCGATTTGCGTTTAGTGGCCGGCCGACCAGCTCTCCGCCGGCCGGGAGTACTATACCATTACCACCACCTAGCAATAGCATAGGCTAAGTCGGCAACTGCGAGTTGGTAATATGCAGACCATGGGTGATATGCCAGTTGCCCACCCAAGCACATGCAAGCATGATGCAGGGTCTTTGCCACCGCCCAGCGTCAGGCACCTTGCAAGCTCTTGGAAGCTCTGTGCCAGCAATGTTGCTGGCTGTGATTTTCTCTCTGCTGTAGCACTGCAACGTTTCTGTTTGGAAATAGTACCTACCAACATTACTGTGCTAGTAGTACTTAATTTATTGTGCCGTGAACCTTTCCAGTTTGGCTCGTGTGGCGTATCAGGCGTCGGGATCGGTGACCCCAAAAGCGGCCGATGGCCAAATCTCTTGGGTCCCAAATTCTGGCCATTAGTACTTAATTTATTGCGCCGTGAACCTTTCCAATTTATACTAGCAACGCTTCGCTCCTAGTCCTCGGTCAGCTGCTAGAGGCGATCGGGAGGCAGCTTTTCTGCCCAATCTCTGCCGACGAGCGTGCTGGTCTCCTCTCTGTCCGCCTGCTGCTCCGGCGGTGGGAGGGAGGGGCAGGGCCGGTCCTGAGATTTTCAGGTCCCGGGGTGAAACCAGATTTCAGGGCCCCTATACCCATTAAAATGATAATTAAAACGATAATGATACATGTAAATTATTTAAAATGTATACACATAAAATGTTCATATCAAACTATTTATACATAATGTTTTAAAAAATATATAATATCAGTCTTACCTACTATGACATCGACTCTACCTAGAACCGCGATATCATAGAGTGCCCTCCTCTACATGGAACCGCGTCTTTGCGGTGGCCGACATCTGATGTTGAGGGCTTACAATGGGTCGTCTCTAGCTCTTTTTCTTGGAAGAGGCACACGACTCGCGCACGACACAAATCACATGGAGAAAAAAATTAGTTGGATATGCGAACAAGACTCAGTTCTAGCCGAAATCAACGCTTGTGGAGATCGAAAAAAATCAACGGGCGAGTTATTTAGATGAATCCAAACGACTGAAAAGAATGTTCATTATGCGTTGCATTCTCTAGATCCTTTTTCGGGCGTGATCTATCCCACCAGCCCCATTCCACTTATTTACTTGATATAGTAGCTTTTTTAGGGGTCCTTGATATGTAAGTAAGTAATGGAAAAAACTATTCGCACAAAAAAATGGAAAACGCCCAAGCTAGCCAAAGGACAAAATAAAGCCCAGGCCAAGCAAAAGAAAAAGGGCCCAAGTTGTAGTCCACTAGGAAGCAGCCTAACGGTTCATCATCCTCTCCGTGGAATCGTACGGGAGAAACAATGCTACTCTAATGGCGCCGCCGGATAGCTCCTTCAGTCCCTTGCCTCTACACACGCCGTAGCTAGTCGGAACTTGGGCCCCCCTTGGTGTCGGAGGCCCGGGGCGGCCGCCCCTCCCCCCCCCTAGGACCGGGCCTGGGAGGGGGGATCCGGTTCCTCCGTCCTGTAGTTAGGGTTTGGTTTTGTAGGTCGTGGTGCGTCGGTGGCTTTAGGGTTCTTGGATGGTGTCGGCGAGGCGGCGGCGGCGACTTCATCGGATGGGTCGTTCCTCTTGCTATGTCCCAGTTGCTGCGACGTTATCTCCGGCGCCATGGTGGAGCAGAGATGATTTATCCAGGAGTACGTGCAGATGGTTGTCTGCACTGGTGACGGCTGGAAGATAGTGTACCTTGTGCTGGGTTCGTGGTTGGAGGTTGACGGTTCTGATTCCTTACTCCGACGTCGTCGTGCGGGGGTGCCAGTGCTGAAGTTCGATGGCGTGTCCGGGGTCGTGCTGCCCCGGTCTGATTCTTTCAATGGCAATGGTTTGTCCTATGGCAAACTATTTTGGAGATCCGAAAAGCTGATAATCAGCGATGCAGCCGCATCGAGATTCGTCTTTTAATTAATAATAATGAGAATCGTATTACCTTTCCAGTTTGGCTTGTGTGGCGTATCCGGGGTCGGGATCGGTGACCCCAAAAGCGGCGGATGGCCAAATCTCTTGGGTCCCAAATTCTGGCCATTAGTGCGCCCCCTCTTGCATACGAGTCCAAATGATGCAGAACCATCCTCTTTAAAAAACGCATGTGGTGAGTCATGCATGCACAATAATTGTCTTGTAACAACATGAAATTTCTCATTAGTTATGTTTTTCTCCCAAATCTCGGCATCATGTTCTTGGCTTATCGGTCGTGTCATGCATGGTGTGATGCTTCATTTGGATTCAAGCCCGACGTATGCTTTTGTGACGAGCTCAATTGATCGTGACCTCTCCGGTAAGCAATTTTTATAAGAGAAGATCGTGTGATATATCAACGTCCAGAATTGCGTTAAAGTTAACTTGTATGTAATCTCTACTACTTATTACTATTAAACAAGCAAACAGATTCATTGCTAAGTACACCCAGCCTTGCATACACACAACAAAACGAAAAATCACGGCCTCACGATCAGCCCACTTAATTAGATCCAACGGTTAGGATTATACCAGCCCTCAGCCAAAACTGCGCTTAGCAATTTGCCCTGGCGGACCAAAACTCTGCCGAACGAATACATCGCTTCCCGAATCGCAAACCACGCCGCCGCCTCCCTCACCCCGCATGAAGCCATCTCGGTCTCACCCAGCCCCACGCCATCTTCATCCTGCCCGACGCCGACCGGCGCCACCCTCCCTTGGTCCGACGTATTCGCCATCCCTCACCCAGCCCGACTTCACCTACCACATGTTGCCCAACGCTGACCCGCGCGATTCTGGCCCGGCCCGACGCCTTTACTCACGTCGCCGACGAACGGGGCAGAACTGCAAACCCCTCGATCTGCAGTTCTCCTTCTCCGCGCGAAGCAGACTACATCGCGTCAGCATGGTGCCGACGAAGGCATATGCATGGTACATGTCAAGGATGTGCGGGGCACATCAAGCATTCAAGCCAATCGAGGTAAGGATCCCCGCAGGCAAGTAGAGGGGGATGTGTTGCGTGCCTTGACCATGTCCCTGGTACGATGCAGATCCATCTTCTCTCCCCAACTAATATGTGTGTTGGGGCCAGATGGAAGGGGACGGCTATGAGGTGACGGCAAATGTGCTGTAGCAACGGCGAGTTGCCCATATGCCTACCGAGGCGGCCGGCGGTTCTGCATGCAATCAATCAGAAATCCTCGGTAAAAGTAACAAATTAATTCCTCCTCCCAAACCCATTCCCCTCTATATTTTCTTGCTTCAGTCATTGAGATTGGAAATGCTTCAGTATGTTCGCTCTTTGCTGCCCTTAGGATGGTTGTAAGTGCCTCACAAGATGTTTGTTGAAATGCCTTTAAGATATTATTAGTAAGTTATAGTGTATATACACATTTCTTTTGTATTTGATTCATAGCCAGTGCTCTCTAGCTATGAAAAAGGTCTCTACAAGTTTCCTTTTTGCTATTGTCTTTTAAAATTGATTTTTTAATCAGCAGGTCAGAAGACGGGATCCTTAAGATGCACTTTTTTGTGTGTTTGGAACTGCTTGTGAAAATACTTAAATGAATTTCTGGTCATGAATTACATGATCCTTGCACACAGGAAGCTGATGCTTGTGATTGCACAAGATGGTTATTCTGATGCAGATTTTCCTATAAAGTGTTTGTGACACAATGGTTTCACTGTGAAGAAAAGATGCCTTTGGTTGTAAGCATGGATGTCCTACTCGACAATAAGTGAGTAACATTACAACTATTTTCGCACATGTGTTTCAAACTTCTACTACAAGCTGAGAGATGTCTTATAATGGGATTCACTAGGTGCAATTCTTATATTGGGTTTCACTAGGTGCAATTCTTGAGATGGATATATATGTTTGATGATAGGCTAGAGACTTTCTTATTTGTAGTACTATAACAGTACATGCAATTGATTATTAGATTATAGACTTTTGTTAACTGTGAATGGTTTCAAAATTTAGATATAACTTGAATATTTTCTATGAGGAGAGCAAGCAAAATAAGCAATGATCTTTTTATCTAAACCTGTAGAATTATATTATGTCTTTGGAATCTCTTCCCTTTTCTATAATAGATTTCACGATCCAGACACGAGCTGCTCCAATTTATGTGTATGTACATTCTTTTAACGCCAATTTAGTTTCAGACACAAACTACACGTACGTTCAACAAGGTCTTGTGCACCTAGCGGTTAAACCGCGGTGACCACCTCCCGCTCAGTGCTCGCGTGCTCATCGTGTCAGCGGAGTTCGGGCGCGTCGCCATCATGGGCCCGGTCCTCGCACGGGTGACCGGAAGTACAACAATCCCACGGAGAAGTTCGAGGTGGCTAGGGCCGACTTGGAGGTGTTGGCGGAGCTGCGCCCGGGCCAGGCCGATTACTTGGTCCGCCACCACACGTGATTCGGTCGTGCCGCATGAGATCAAGGCACATCGCACGACCTCTCAGAAGCACGACCTCAGGCATGAAACTTGCATGTTCATAATTAATATGATGACGCAAAACTTTTGCCTCGGTCTTTTTAAACCCTTACATCTCCGTATCACGGCTGATTGTGTGCATACTATTTAAAGTACGGTTGTCTGATTGTGTGATGATATGGCTTGTGATTCATCACTTATATGTCATGGTGGTTGCATTTCCTATTATCGCTGATGTTGTATGTTATTTAGGTAAATATGTAATGTTTTGGACATGGATAAAGGTTTCTATTTTGTATTGTAGATAGACAACAAGAGAAAAGAGCTAAGTTCCAGCAAGCCAGGGACACATCATCTCCGAGCATGTTATTTTTGTGTGTGGAAAGTTAACTGCATATGGTGTTTTCTATCTTACGAGTTATATTCTGATATGGCATGTAGATTCACATGGTCCTTCTTAGGAGTTGTGTAGTATCACTTATAAAGTCAAGAAAGGTTTTGCACATCGTACATATATTATTATTGCTTCATAGCCTGGGGGCATAATATGTTTACCAGGTAACGGCTACATTGACATTTCTCATGTTATTTTGTCCGTAATGCTTCAAAATATATCAATTATGTTTGAGACAACAGGATATGCTTGTGAGTTTTTCCCTTGATGGGCATGCCTTGTTCACAAGTTGTTATTTGAGAAAAGTCAATCGATGTTTCCAAATAAAAATTTGTGTGCAGCTGCAAATAGAATTGTGCACTGCCGTGTGCTTGACAGTTTGCCTCAGCACTAAACATTTAGTGTAGTCACTGATGAAAGTATTTCTTGTGCCAACATGTATAGCATGATTGAAGGTAAGTTTGTGCAAAAAGAAAATCATTGAGCATCCTCTTTTTATCTATCTATCCCTTATCTTTTGTTTCTCGGCTTTTGTCAATAGTTTACACCATGATATAATCTTAACTGTAAAATTGCGTCTCCACAAAGTGAACACATCACAAGGTTGTTTTGAATCGTAATCAGGTGTAATCTTCTTTCATGAGATGGCTGAAACAATATTAATATCTCTTTGCAGCAACATCACACAATGTTGTCTTACTTTAAATTTCTATGCCTTTCGGAAATTTTTATTTTATTTAGTATTGGCATGATTTTTGATTGCTCAACATCCCGTCTAATATCGTGCGTTGCACGTGCACAGCTACTAGTACAAAAAGGGCGGTAAGTGTGTTCTACTTCCATCCTGGTGCTTTAAAAAAATCGAAACAAATATTTACAAGTTTCAAAAAAATGTAAAAAATCTGGATATAGAAAATGATGTATCCCACAAATCTGTAAAATATTAACTTCAAATAATTTGTATTCTAGACTACACAAAAATGACAAAATCTGATAAATTTGGAGATTTGAAAATATACATATTCAGATCCACACTTTTATCATTTTTGTGTAGCCCAAAATACAAAGCATTTGAAGTTGATTTTTTGGATGTTTGTAGAATACATCATTGGCTACATCTGGAATTGTTTCCATATTTTTTTGAAACTTATAAATATTGTTTCGATTTTTTAAAAAAACAGCATGATCACGGGCGCTCGGGATCACAAAATCTCCTCTCGGAAAAGGGTTCCTATCAGATACTAATAGGATTGTTGCTGCTATCACTCCTAGGGGTCGGCCTGAGCGAACCCTAGCATCGCCAACCTCGAGCCACCGTCCTTGAAGACCTCCCACGCCTTGGTCGCTTAGCGGATTCCTGGCACTCCCACTCGTGTGGCTGCTACTGGTGCAGGTGTGCACCTTGGTGGCTTGAAGAATTCCTGACACCCGCACTCACGTGGCTGCTACTGATGGTCTATCTAGCTCGCCTCGTTTGCAAAGCCTCGGACTGGAGGTCGTAAGGAAAGAAGATGTGAAAGCTTGCCACTGGATTTGGCCGAACCCGACTAAGATGGAACCCATGGACACCATCACGTTCGTAGAGGCTTCATCGTGGTGCGGTTCCTTTTCCTCCATATGGTTGCAGCTCCGGTGCATCGTGCTTGGAGTCCATGACGGCTAAAGAGACCATTGGCGAGTGCTCGGATGCTATGGCGGTGGATCTAGATCTGGCGGTGTGGTGATTTGTGTGGAAACGATGGTAGTGGTGAGTGGATTCTGTCAAAAGCTTAGAATCATCTAGTCTAGATCTTCTACGGTAGAACCTTTTAGGAATCGATCTATGTTGTACCCGAGAGAGGGAAACAGAGAGATGGGGAGGAAGAGGGATTCCTTCGCCTTGGCTGGACGAACCCGTGGTGCCGTCCATGGTGGAGGACGGCGGTGGTAGCCGAGCGTGGTCGAGGCGGTGGCGGCGGTGCTTCCCATCACTACTGTGCAAACCCTAATCGGTGGGTGTGTCGGTTGGGTGTGCGGCACGCGACGAACCTCGTAGTGCGTGCCGCCGGCCCCTGATAACCCCCAAGAGCAGGGGATCACTGTAACACCCCTCAATGTGCAAGTAAGGTATCGATCCGCAGGAGCAAGAAGGAAAAGTTATCTATTCCCTACAACTAAAGTGTCACAGGTTTTAGTTGATTATGCACTAAACAAGTTTAAAGAACAAGGTGGTTGATTTAATTGATGGAAGCTTAATGTACCAAAACAAGAATGTAAAAGTGTCCCAATCCTCTTCAATGCAAGAGGACAAGACAAAGGTTTTCTCTTATAGGAACAATGGACATGGGTTCATGGGTTCACTCAATCCTCTCTCTCTCTCATCTACGGTGATTATCATGTTATAGATAAAGTACACACAATTGTCATGTTTTAATGGTAGCTTTTATGACGGCTATATGTCCTAAAACACATAGTTGAAAGAAGTACTCATTTGTGTTGCTATGTCACCCTCGTAAGGCTAGCGTGGTTGTTGTCACTCCCACATCATACTCTTCCTTTTTACCCCCAGATAAAGGATGTTGGGCTGTATTTCACATGTCACTCAATACATATGCCGTGTCACATCGGCCATCCCGTAC
This sequence comes from Poa pratensis, assembly GCA_947311845.1. Lineage (NCBI taxonomy): Eukaryota > Viridiplantae > Streptophyta > Magnoliopsida > Poales > Poaceae > Poa > Poa pratensis. The sequence goes on from CAMZMU010000069.1 coordinate 24,071,804, forward strand.
CTACATACATCATACTTCATAATGGACAATATTCTAAACACTAGTGCAATGATTCATAATTCGTGTGCATGACCACATCTCTCTCATCTATCCACACTTGGTGGTGTCAATCACCTCATGACAAGGATAAACAAGGCATTATGCATAAATCAAACCATCACATGCATCATAGAATATCTTCAAAGTATGACAAATCATAAAAGTTCCAACACAACGGTAAATGTATAACAAATCATCTCATACCACAATATCCACCATAAGAATTACATAGATAGATCCATACTTATGCAAGGCACATCATATGGACTCCAACAATGATCATACATAGAGAGATTAGATCAAGTTACCACCACAAACCCAAGGTCCAGGGGTGGACTACTCCCCCTTCATCATGGAGACGGTGGAGAAGTCGTTGGAGAAGATGGAGACCACGCTAGCAGCGCCCCGCCGGAGTTTTCCCCCTCCGATCTACAGCTCCAGGTCTCTGTTTCGGTGTTTCTGTGTTTCTGCGGCGCTCCTTCCAGAGAACGTCGGGGGACTATTTTTATAGGCGTTTTTAGGTCAAGACGAAGTCGGTGGAGGAAAGATCGACGGCAACGGAGCTCCGAGGCCAAAAGGGGGGTCCCACGTGGCCAGGTACATGCGCCACGTGGGCCCACTCATCTGGCCCTCGGGCCTCCGTTTGTTTGCTTCTTTCGCTCCCACGCTTTGTTCCTTCCAAAATGATGCTCGTAAATTTCCAGGTCATTTGGACGTCGTTTGGGTCCCTGAAACATTAAAATATGAAATAGGGTTTTCTGCCTGCGCAGGGTTAATTCCATAAAAATAGGAAACATTCAAATATTCCCAAAATCATTATAAAACAGTGATATAACCCTTATATGATGCAAATATGACTGGAATATAAGTAAAATAATGCAAAGTTCATGTATGCATTTTACATGCATCAACATCCCCAAGCTTAACCTATACTCGTCCTCGAGTATGAAGGTGATAAAACTAACATGGACTTTGCAATTTAATACTATCAATGGATATCAAAGATGATTACTATTGCTACATAGAGTCAAATGGTTCATTCTTAAAAGAAGTAGCAATATGCAAGATAGTTTATGAAGTGATATCAAGTATTCAATGCAAGGATGTTCAATGATAATTCACAAAGTGTAACATAAGAGAAGAAGTACTATGGACCACATGTATGCATAATAATAAGTAAGAACATCCTACAATGGTCATAGAGTATTGATGAAAATCTGAATATAAAAGGTGGACACTTTGGAAAGATATATATGAGTAGAGGTAAAGCATGAATAAATTTCATCTAACTTCTGAACTTCTCTACTTAAGTCAATGATTGTAATATGGTAATCCTTGGTGTCAAGCTCTCATTCCCCTATCATAGCATCTTGAATGATTAAGTTTAAAGTGAAAGCAATATGAGTAGTGTGCTTGACAAAGTACAGGTTGAAAGTCTCATGCCCCTTGAATACAAGTACCTACTCCATGTGTTACTCAACTTGGAAAACAAAGCAAGTTCAAGTTAAATATCATTGTAAGTAATAATAGTATCATTAAGAGCGTCAACTGGGGTACCTCTTGTCCCAGGATATGGAACAAGCCCATATCAAAATGACAAGACAAACAAACATAATGAACAATCTCAACACCCTTTTTATTTACCATTAGATAGCTTTTTATTGTAAGGTGTATCACAGAAGGTTCACCATAGCATGTAAGTAAATTTCCACCATGGCTTAGATTAGCGGCCCAGGCGTCTCTCTAACCATTTATACAAACTCATTTAAACTCACTTCATTTCCTCATTTATTTCACCCATGGTAAGCATCCATAAACAAAAGTACATGATATCAACTAAATGAGATGAAGTGCAATGTTGAAAGCTTGCCATGTGACAGCACATATGAGCTAACTCTCAACCAAAGACATTTGTCAAGTCCACAACATCATAATTTTAATCACAATGGGTCATATTTTATTTATGCAATGAAAGTAAAGTGTGCATCAAGTTCGAGAGAGCTATATAACCAACTTTTCCCACAACAATCAACAACATAAGCATTTTCATTCAGAGGTATAGATAACACAAATATCATGATAAACATACTCGGAATAGCATAAAGCTAATAGGTAGATATGGTGGACTCACTGGAAAAACTTTGGTTGAAGGTGTTGGAAACAAGTTTTTGCTTGTTGGAATTTTTGGGCTAGCAAGAGGGAGAAAGTTGACCATCTAAATGCATGCATGAGTGTCCATAGAACTAACTAATCCATGTTAAAACAAGGTAAATAACATTTAGCATCAAAACATGAATAAAAGATAGCTCTTGATAAAATATTTGCAAATTATTACTCATTAACAAGCTCATGAATCATGCAACTATATGTATCTTTTAAAATTAACTCAACATCCCTTTTCCCAATCTTATAATAGCATCCAACATAATTCAACCCAAATTTCCAGTAGCTCTCTCATATATAAATGATAGTGTGGTGGTCTCACAAAATAAAAATCATACCTAAACAAACAAAAAGACGCTCCAAGTTTATGCGATAAAGTGTTTCGATCGAAAAACAGAAGTTAGACGTGTGCAAACCGAGAGTGTGTAGGTCCAGTGGGGTTGTCTTCACATCCCCAAGCTTATGGTCTTCACCATCCTTGGATAGCTCTTGGTGCATCTCCTCTAATCCCTGTGAAAAAACTTCAAAACACCGTTTCTCCCATTTCTTTTTCTGTGGGGTGCATTAGTAGTGATAAACAAATAGATTTCTTGCTGCATATAATCCTTGAACAAAAATTCATATGAATGTCCAAAAATGTATAATGTTGTATGCCTACTCATAAACTCAATTGGATCAAAAAGATTCAAGTTAAAAGTTCTAAGCATGCATCAAACAAAATGGGACAGAATCTGTCCAGAAAAACAGCAGCAGCTAAACGTATTTTTCTACCCTACTTAACTTTGTCGGAAAATTCCGAAAAAATTCATGCATACAGAGGATGAAAAGTTCCACTACAGTTAAAATATGAGCTCATTCGGAGTTACAGAATAAGAATTAAAAATCATACCGTGCACAGATTCGTGCAGGAATAAAATCTCCGAACGCTATAAGCAACTTTTTCATACCAAAATGAGTAAAACTTGGCACTTTATTAAAAATTCCAGAAACTAAACTAAACAAAAGTCTCTTGTTACAGCAAGAGGACACAAAGAAAATCACAAATAAAAACAACCGGGTTGCCTCCCGTAAAGCGCTTTCTTTATAGCCATATAGCTAGGCTTCTTACTTGATTTATGAAGGTTGAAGCTCATGAGGGAGCTTAACTTTGATGTGTCCCTCTTCCTTGGAAAGTGTTCATGCATAATACCAGGATCCCATGGTGTTCTCAAACCAATCAAAATAATAGTCAAGTTGAACCCTAGTTGAGAGAAAAACAAAACACAAAAGTAATAACAACGAAGTCTAACTTTCTTTCTATGCATTGGCATTTTGTATATGAATGAATCACCATAAATAGAAGTTTCCCAATGCATATTAACAATATTTACTTGCAGCATATAATTATTAGCATAAAGAGGGTTCTTATCACCTCCTCTTTCATAATAGTTGCAAGTAGTAGAAATAAATTCAACCATATAACCACAAGAATCATTCAACTTAGATAATTTAGGCACATAAAGAGGATTATTAAATTTATTATGGAATTCATTAGCATGCTTCCCTCTTTCAAAATAGTTAATAAGATCAATATCAAGTTTACTATCATGATTGCAACAAAGATTTGGAACTAAAGATAGTTGCAAATCACATAAGTATTTCTCAACATAAGCAAATTTCTCCTCTATGGTGTGATTAGGAGAGTTCAAAACAAAGTAGGACTCTCATGAGTAAGAGCACTATCACAAACAGCAAGTATATCATTTTTATCCTCACATAATTTAGTAACAACTAAACATGGAGGTTTATCAATAAGCATAGGACCATCATCTAAAGCATTATCATATAGCATATTTAAGCAATACTCCTCATTATCATCAATAAGTTCACTAGTGCATTAATAGAAAGTAAAGGAGCATTTTTAGTTTCATCATAATAGCATGGGTTATCATATAGGACCATAGCATTTTCAGTTTCACACTCATCATAACATGGATTCTCATAAATAACAAAAGATTTTTGAGTTTGAGTGTTACTATCATTTGTTGATGGTGAAGTTGGGAGATCCAACTCTTCCCCAAGCTTAGGTTGGAACACATCCATTTCAATCTCCTCTTCACATACTTCCTCTTCCAAGCTTATGTTTTCATCATCCTCTTGGGGTTGCACGGGCATCCCCAAGCTTAAGCTTTTGTCATCTTCTTCCTGCAAAATATTAGAGCTTTCTTTGGCAGCTCTCTTCCTTGTGTCAACAACATAGATATTTTCATTAAATTCAAGTATGCAGAGATCAAGGATATTGGCAATAAAAACTTTAAATTGAGAAGCTATAGGGCAGGTTTCATGTTCATCAATGAAGGTGTATAATTCATAGGCTGCCATAAAAATAACAAATTGCTCTACTTCTTCCATCCCTAAGTGAGCATAATTCCATGTATGATAAGTTGCAATAACATGTTCTCTATTGGAAGGGCATTGGAATTCAAAGTGTCTAAAGTATTCAGAGCAACAAGTTTCTTCCTTATGATAATTAAGCAGCACACTAGCAATTTTATTTAGAAGCTCTATGTATTCTCCTAATCTTTTCCCTTCATTTGATTTTCTAAATTCAGCAGCCATCATGGCGTTTTCATAACAGTTTTCCATTTTCTAATTTTTTTGGGTTTTTGATATATAAAACTGAAAGTAAAACTAATGAGAAACTCACAACCAAACAAGTTTAAAGGAACCTCCCCAAGCTTAGATGATTGCAAGATATAAAACAAATAAAATAATCTAAAGTCTAGTGCACACAAGAATAGAAACTTAAGCGCTACGCTCCCGGCAACGGCGCCAGAAAAGTGCTTGATAACCCCCAAGAGCAGGGGATCACTGTAGCACCTCTCAATGTGGAAGTAAGGTATCGATCCGCAGGAGCAAGAAGGAAAAGTTATCTATTCCCTACAACTAAAGTGTCACAAGTTTTAGTTGATTATGCACTAAACAAGTTTAAAGAACAAGGTGGTTGATTTAATGGATGGAAGTTTAATGTAACAAAACAAGAATGTAAAAGTGTCCCAATCCTCTTCAATGCAAGAGGACAAGACAAAGGTTTTCTCTATAGGAACAATGGACATGGGTTCATGGGTTCACTTAATCCTCTCTCTCTCATCTACGGTGATTATCATGTTATAGATAAAGTACACACAATTGTCATGTTTTAATGGTAGCTTTTATGACGGCTATATGTCCTAAAACACATAGTTGAAAGAAGTACTCATTTGTGTTGCTAGTCACCCTCGTAAGGCTAGCGTGGTTGCTGTCACTCCCACATCATACTCTTCCTTTTTACCCCCAGATAAAGGATGTTGGGCTGTATTTCACATGTCACTCAATACATATGCCGTGTCACATCGGCCATCCCGTACCTACATACATCATACTTCATAATGGACAATATTCTAAACACTAGTGCAATGATTCATAATTCGTGTGCATGACCACATCTCTCTCATCTATCCACACTTGGTGGTGTCAATCACCTCATGACAAGGATAAACAAGGCATTATGCATAAATCAAACCATCACATGCATCATAGAATATCTCCAAAGTATGACAAATCATAAAAGCTCCAACACAACGGTAAATGTATAACAAATCATCTCATACCACAATATCCACCATAAGAATTACATAGATATATCCATACTTATGCAAGGCACATCATATGGACTCCAACAATGATCATACATAGAGAGATTAGATCAAGTTACCACCACAAACCCAAGGTCCAGGGGTGGACTACTCCCCCTTCATCATGGAGACGGTGGAGAAGTCATTGGAGAAGATGGAGACCACGCCGGCAGCGCCCCGCCAGAGTTTCCCCCTCCAATCTGCAGCTCCAGGTCTCTGTTTCGGTGTTTCTGTGTTTCTGCGGCGCTCCTTCCAGAGAACGTCCGGGGACTATTTTTATAGCCGTTTTTAGGTCAAGACGAAGTCGGTGGAGGAAAGATCGACGGCAACGAAGCTCCGAGGGCCAAAAGGGGGGTCCCACATGGCCAGGTACATGGGCCACGTGGGCCCACTCATCTGGGCCCTTGAGCCTCCGCTTGTTTGCTTCTTTCGCTCCCACGCTTTGTTCCTTCCAACAAATGATGCTCGTAAATTTCCAGGTCATTTGGACGTCGTTTGGGTCCCTGAAACATTAAAACATGGAAAATAGGGTTTTCTGCCTGCGCAGGATTAATTCCATAAAAATAGGAAACATGTCAAATATTCCCAAAATCATTATAAAACAGTGATATAACCCTTATATTAAGCAAATATGACTGGAATATAAGTAAAATAATGCAAAGTTCATGTATGCATTTTACATGCATCAGCCCCCACCACTTTATATAGCGCATGTGATAGGGGCCCGTCAGCCATAGTGGGCTGAGTGCCCCCGATTAGGGCGCAGGTCAAAAGGGGCCCGCTGGGCCGTTGGGCCCACATGGAGAGATCAATCTAACATTCTCCCCCTTGATCTCAACTTTTACTTTTAACCATGTACTTTTTCTTTACTCGTTTCATCACAGATCGATACATAGAGCATGTTTCATCGTCACAGCTCAATTGCCGATAGAATCAGACAGCTACAATATACGTCTCTGTTTTGAAACAAAAAATGTTCCTTTTCGGGCCTCTCATGATCCATGAATCATAGGCTTTCCATTAAACTCATGCCGGCTACGTGTTCCTTAAACACACTGGGTGGTAAGCCTTTCATAAGCGGATCCGCAAGCATATCCTTTGTCCTTATATGCTCGAGACTTATAGTGTGATCCTGGATTTTATCTTTCACAACATAATACTTTATCTCTATTGGTTTGGTAGCATTACTTGACTTGTTGTTGTGAGCATAGAATACTGCGGGCTGGTTGTCACAGTACATCTTTAGTGGTTTGTCAATGCAATCTACCCAATGCAATCTACCACTTTCAAGTCGGGTATAAATTTCTTTAACCATATCGCCTGCCCCGTGGTCTCATAACATGCTATAAATTCTGCATACATCGTGGATGTTACAACTATTGACTGTTTGCAGCTTCTCCACGAAATAGCCCCTCCAGCGAGAGTGAACATGTATCCAGACGTGGATTTTCTTTCATCTTTGTCTCCCGCAAAATCTGCGTCTGAATACCCTCGTATCTCTAGTGAATCAGATCTTATATATGTTAGCATGAGGTCTTTTGTGCCTTGCGCATAACACAATGCTTTCTTTACCATCTTCCAGTGCTCCATGCCTGGAGTCTCTTGATATCTACCGAGTACGCCGGTGATAAAAGCTAAGTCAGGGCGTGTGCACACTTGTGCATACTGTAAGCTTCCAACAGCCGAAGCATATGGTACTGCTTTCATTTGATCGATCTCGTACTGGTCCTTGGGACATTGAAATTTCCTAAAACTGTCGCCCTTGACTATAGGAGCAGGTGTGGCACTACTCTTATGCATATTATACTTTTTAAGAACCTTTTCTAAATATGTCTTCTGCGATAGTCTTAAAACTCCATTTTTCCTATCTCGGTGAATTTCTATGCCCAAAACATATGATGGTTCAACAAGATCTTTCATATCAAAATTTGAGGATAAGAACTTCTTTTTTTCTTGTAGCAGACCAACATCACTGCTAGCAAGCAAGATATCATCCACATACAAGATTAGGAAAATGTATTTCCCATTTTTAAACTTTGCATAAATGCAGTTATGCTCAACATTCTCTTTAAATCCAAAACTTTTAATTATCTCATTAAACTTTAGATACCACTGTCTAGAGGCTTGCTTTAATCCATAAATAGATTTCTTCAGGCGGCATCCCATATCTTCCTTGCCTTCCATGATAAAACCCCTGGGTTGTTTCATGTAAACATTTTCTTTTAAATCTCCATTTAGAAATGTCGTCTTTACATCCATTTGATGTAGCTCTAAATCAAAATGTGCAACTAATGCCATTATGATTCTGAAGGAATCCTTAAATGAGACTGGGGGAAATTTCTCATTGTAGTCTACCCCTTCTCTTTATGTAAATCCTTTTGCCACAAGTCGTGCTTTATACTTTTCTACATTCCCTTTAGAGTCATACTTAGTTTTGTAGATCCATTTACAGCCTACTGTTTTGGCTCCTTTAGGAATATTTTCTAAGTCCCAAGCATCGTTGGAACTCATCGATTTCATCTCGTCTTCCATTGCCTCCACTCACTTCGATGAGTGAGGGTTTCTCATGGTTTCTTCATATGAAGTGGGATCACCTTCCATGTGAGCTATTTCTGTATTATAAACTTTATAATCAGTGGAAATAGCTGATCTTTTAACTCTTTTAGACCTTCTAGGGGTCTCATTTTCTAAAAGTGGCTGCTACACCTCCCTTTCATGCTCAACCACGGGTTCAGTGGGCTCCTGACGGACAGTTCCGAATCTTCACCCATAGTTGTCACGGGTAGAGTTACAACAGGTGCTTGCACCTCAACCTCAGGAATTGTCGGTGCAGGTACAACAGGTAGTGTGAAAATGGCTCCTGGATCATCGGAAAAGGTGCACATACCCTCTTCTCCTCAAGATCAATTTTCCGAGCTACCATGCTCCCCCTCATCATTTCGTCCTCTAAGAAGACTGCATGTCTCATTTCTATAAACTTTGTGTATCTGTCTGGACAGTAGAAACGAAAACCTTTCGATCTATCAGGATAGCCAAATGAAGTGTCAACTGACTGTTTTGGGATCTAACTTTGCAATATTTGGATTAAACACTTTGGCCTCAGTTGGGCTCCCCCACACTCTAAAGTGTTGTAGAGAGGGTACTCTTCCTGTCCACAACTCGTACAGTGTTTTGGGCACTGACTTGCTTGGTACTCTATTGAGAATGTGAATGGCGGTTTTAAGCGCATCCATCCATAATCCCAATGGCAAGGTGCAGTAACTCATCATACTGCGCACCATATCCATAAGTGTATGGTTACGCCTTTCAGCTACTCCATTTTGCTGAGGGTCGCCCGACATTGTATACTGGGCCACTATGCCAGTCTCCTATAAGAACCTCGCAAAAGGTTCAGGGACTTGGCCATATGGAGTGTGCCGACCATAATACTCCCCCCACGGTCAGATCTCACTATCTTTATTCTTTTATCATGCTGATTTTCTATTTCAGCTTTGAATATCTTAAATTTATCCAACGCTTTAGACTTTTCTTTGATTGGATAAATATAACCATATCGGGAATAATCGTCTGTGAATGTTATAAACGAGTCATAGCCATCCAAACTTTTCACAGGAAATGGTTGATACGTCTCCAACGTATCCATAATTTCTGCTGTTCCATGCTTATATTATATCATTTGCTACATGTTTTGTATACACTTCATATCACTTTTATGCATTTTCTGGGACTAACCTATTAAAAAGATGCCACAGTGCCAGTTCCCTGTTTTCTGCTGTTTTTGGTTTCAGAAAGTTACTTCTGGAAATATTCTCGGAATTGCACGAAACAAAAGGCCAAGTCCCTATTTTTCCAACACGTACACGGAGTCCGAAGGAGAGACGAAGGAGAGCCACGAGGTGGCCAAACCACCTGGCGGCGTGGCAGTGGGCCCAGCCACGCCAGCCTGTGGTTTGGGCGCTCGGGGGTCCGCCAACATCGCCCCTTCGCCTATTTATTCCCCGAGGCGTGAAAACCCTAAAACACCGAGCCTTTCATCCAGAACATATTCGCTGCCGCCGCCGTCGTCAACCCTAACTCGGGGGGTTTCTGAAGCTCTTCCCGGCACCCTGCCAGAGAGGGGAATCATCACCGGAGGGCTCTACATCGCCATGCCCGCCTCCGGAGTGATGCGTGAGTAGTTCATCCTTGGACTATGGGTCCATAGCAGTAGCTAGATGGTTGTCTTCTCCACTTGTGCCATCATGTTTAGATCTTGTGAGCTGCCTATCATGATCAAGATCATCTTATTGTAATGCTACATGTTGTGTTTGCTGGATCTGACTTATATTGATACCTATGTGGAGCTGAATACTATATTATCATGTCTATGTCATTTGTGATCTTGCATGCTCTCCGTTACTTATTGAAGCCTTGGCCAAGTGAATACTTGTGACTCCAAGAGAGGGTATTTATGCATGATAGTTGGGTTCAACCTCTATTTAACCTGGGATAGTGACAGCAAGTTCTAAGGTTGTAGATGTGTTGTTGCCACTAGGGGTAAAACAACAATGCTTTATTCAAGGATGAATGTATTGTTTACATTATGCACATTACTTAATGCAATTGTCTGTTGCTTGCAACTTAATACTGGAAGGGGTACGGATGTTAACCAGAAAGTGGACTATTTAGGCATAGATGCATGCTGGATAGCGGTCTATGTACTTTGTCGTAATGCCCAAATGAATCTCATAGTAGACACCACAGCTCACACATGCATGTTATATGCACTTATCAATTGTCAATTGCCCAGCTGTAATTTGTTTACCCAGCATGTTATTTATCTTATTGGAGAGATACCACTAGTGAACTATGGACCCCGGTCCATTGTTTTACATCTGAAATACAATCTACTACAATAATTGTTCTCTACTGTTTTATGCAAACAAACATCATCTTCCATTCGATACGTTTAACCCTTTATTTTCAGCAAGCCAGTGAGATTGACAACCTCACTGTTAAGTTGGGGCAAAGTAATTTGATTATGTTGTGCAGGTTCCACGTTGGCACCGGAATCTCTGGTGTTGCGCCGCACTACACTCCTTCACCAGCACCTTCGAAACAAACCTCGTTTTCCTACTGGTTCGATTAAACCTTGGTTTCATACTGAGGGAAAACTTGCTGCTACACTCATCATACCTTCCTCTTGGGGTTCCCAACTGACGTGTGACATACAAGCATTGTTTCCGGTGCTGTTGCCGGGGAGATATTCCCTCGTCAACCTAGCGCTAGCAATGGTCCACAAATGTCAGTGTGAATGATTTCTAGTGTTCCAGTGCTTCGGTTTGCACCCTTTTTTATTTGTTTTACGTACTTTCTTTTAATGCAATATATGCATTGTTCTAAGTCTGAGAACTCTAATGGAGGAACAATTTCATTTTTAACTAGACTTTCTATTCTCCCCCTCGAAATATGGCCCAAGCGACAGTGCCATAATTTCGATGAGTCATGAGTTCTCTTTCTTTTCTTTTGTTCTTTATCAGGCGCGGATTCATGCTCATTCACATTACACACAGAATACACTTTCTCACGTAGGGATAATAAATAAAGCTCATTGTGAAGTAAAGCAACACCCACATAAGCATTATTAAACTATATGTCACACTTGCCATGTCCAAAATAACATTCATAACAATCTTTGTCGAAACATGAAACACTAATCAAGTTTTTGTGTAATGAAGGAACATATAAAATATCTCTAAGCAGAATCGTGAATCCATCAGCTAACTCTAGGGAGATGTCGCCAACAGATTCAACGTCTGCTTGAAATCAATTTGCAACTTCAATGCATCTTTCGCCTCTTTGCGTAGTCCGCGTCGAATGTAATCCCTGTAATGAATTTGCAACATGAACAGTTGCACCTGAGTCAATCCACCAAGTAGATTTCAAAAACTGTGTATACAAGAATTCATTTACAAAGGAAGCAATGTCGTTACCTCTCTTTGCCATTATGGACTTTAGCCAAACAGGCCAATCTTTCTTGTAATGCACAGTCTTCTTACAGTGGAGACATGTGTCTTTGTCCACTGAAAGAGACTTCTGCTGATGCTGATAATGCGTGGGAGCTTTTCCATGTGGCTTTGAAGGGGAACCATTGCTACTTTGATTGTAGTTCTTTTTCTTATTATCCTTCGCATAGTTCAAAGAACCACCATGTGAGGCTTTAAGTCTTTCCTCTTCTTGCACACACATGGCTATTGTCTTTTCAATGTCCCATTTTTCAGGCGACATGTTGTAGTTGACAACAAAAGTGTCAAACTCTTTTGGCAGTGAAGCCATAACCAGGTGAACAAGGAGTGCGGGCTTGAGCTCCAAATCATCGTCCATGGGCTTAAGCTTAGCTGTCATGTTGCTCATCCTGAGAATGTGCTCTCTTATGCCATGTCCACCTCCTGTGTATTTTTCGGTCACCAGCTGCTTTAACAACTGGGTAGCATATATCTTTGAAGAACTAGTGAACTGGTTCTTTATCTTTTCAAGAAACTCCCTTACGGAAGCACACTCTGCAATTGAGCCCACAATAGCGTGCTCAATTGTGTTCTTTATGAAAACCATGCACTTTTTATTGGCGGTGCGCCACTTTTTGTTGTCGAGGGTATACGACATCTCCAATGGAGCATAGTCCCACTTCTTTTTCTCCCAAACATTATCATCATCTTTTGCATCTCTGACTGGCTTTGTAGGTTTGACCGGCTGTGGAGTGTCCACAACCCAGTCCACCTCAGCACAAACGAAGGCCAAGTCAACCTTCTTTCTCCATTCAGTGTAGTTATCACCTCTGAGAGTTGGAACATCCTTGATACAGCTCATCAAGTAGTACCCTCCTGAAAACCACAATGAAGTGAGATCATAACAATAATTGCATGCAATAATCCAATGTTGGTCAAAATTAAAACATACAACTGTTTGTGCAATTAAAACTATATCACCGTTGGGCAGAAAATAGCAACAAATGCACATATAAACAACAGTAAATCATGATTACGTTATTAATAACGTTGGTCATAAAATAATAATCATAATTTTTTATCACTTTAACACGCTCTTAAAATTAATTCTTGCTTTATATCTATTTATACGTTAAGAGCACTTTTATTTATTTGCAGCGGAAAACATGAATAAAAAATTCATGAACTTTATACTTTTCAGAAGCATTACTTTTACTTTTCTGTTTCCTAAACAAAATTTTCGTTGGATAATTTTGAATATGAAACAAAACTGAATAAAATTTGCCCAAAAAATTGGACAAAAAACAAATAAAACAAGTTTCAGGAAAAAAATCCTGAAACTTTTCTGTGGAGCCCAGGGCCCACGGCCTGTTGAGCGCCCGGCGCTTATCTGCCACCCACGCGATGTGGAAAAGGGCCCACGGCCCGTTTAGGGACGCCGAAACGGCCCACGGTTTGGTCGGCGGCTAGTGTTCGCATCCTGGCCGTCCGTGCGATCAGACGGTCGACCGCGCGTCTCGCTAGATCAAAACCAGCGCACCGGCCGACCCCGAGCGAACCCTAGCCGCATTTTCCCCTTTCTCTCTCGCTCTCTTCCCCGCGCTTGCGGCGGCGGCCCATGGCCGGCGACGGCCGCACGCCCCACCGCGGCGGTGGCTTCCCCTACCTCCCTCTCTCGTCGGCCTGTGCAGGAGTCGGAGCGTCGTTGCCTTGCCGTTGCCTTTCCTAGGGTTAGGGTTTGGCGGCGCCCACCGGCGATGGCCGCAAGGACCCAACTCGGCGAGTGGCGCACACCTCTCTCTCTGTGGCGCCGTTGCCATCCCCTCGCCGGTCGCGCATACCCCTTGCGGTGAGCGCGCCGCCGTCGAGCGGTTTGGCCGCGGTGCCCTTTGCCCCGAAGGGTTCATTTCTTCTTCCAGATGCCCCATTTGGTGCGCATCTATATCGAGAGGAATGGCGCGGCCGAGATGGCAGCGCTCTTTGCCGGCGAGCTCGAGGCCTTTCGGTGAGTTCATCTTTATCCCTTTTGAAATTAGGGTTAGGGGTTTCCACGGGAGGGGAATTTTCTTTCTGTGGTTTATTCCTTTTGCTTTTCTTTTCCTGTCTACACGAGTAAGATCTAGAACCCTAGTGGCTCTGATACCATTGTTAAAAGCTTAGAATCATCTAGTCTAGATCTTCTACGGTAGAACCTTTTAGGAATCGATCTATGTTGTACTCGAGAGAGGGAAACAGAGAGATGGGGAGGAAGAGGGATACCTTCGCCTTGGCTGGACGAACCCGTGGTGCCGTCCATGGTGGAGGACGGCGGTGGTGGCCGACCGTGGTCGAGGCGGTGACGGCGGTGCTTCCCGTCACTACTGCGCAAACCCTAATCGGTGGGTGTGTCGGTAGGGCGTGTGGCACGCGATGAACCTCGTAGTGCGTGCCGCCGGCCTCCACCACTTTATATAGCGCAGGTGACAGGGGCCCATCAGTCATAGTGGGTTGAGCGCCCCCGATCAGGGCGTAGGTCAAAAGGGGCCCGGTGGGCCGTTGGGCCCACATGGAGAGATCAATCTAACAGATTCAAGTCGCGATAGTCCTTCGTCACCGGCTTTCCTCCGTGTATGTTGTTTTCCTGTGCGGTATCCTACCATCATGAAGTGATGAAGTCGGAGTTGTAGGGTCACTGGCAAACTGTTTTTAAAGAGAAGAATTGTGCCTTTCTTTCATTTCATTTTTATTTACCGCGGGGTCGGGAGGAGGACGACGCGTCGACAAAGATGACACCTGATCAGCTGTAACTACGTGTGGATCTCTAGCGTCGCGAATTTGGTCGAAGCAAGATGCACATTTCTGATGTGAAGCTCTACGTTCAAGTAGGAGTTTCCTCTTATCTTGACGCGGTGGGTCGACTGTTTGGCATGGGCCAACAACAGTTCTGACGTTTGTTGCAACGAGGACGTCATTGGCGACCGTTGAAGGTAAAACCGGATTCGCTGACCCGTGAAGCAGTGACGACAATGACACGTAGTGGCAACCTCGACGGTGGTTTCCCATCTCGACGACGTGTGCTCCGTGTGGTTGGCCAGATTGTCTGGGTGGAGTGTGTGTTTTGTGACAGCCGTATATCTCGAGCTGCCCAATAAGCGGACAATATAACATTGATCAATTGACGTTTGGCTTCATCATTTACACATTTCGCTTGCTACAAACAAGCATTGCTGATTTATAACAAATGCAACGGTAGCCTCTCATACAAGCAAATTCCAAAAGCATTTGTCTTATTTTCCGTCGTAGCACACAACAAGCATGGACTTGCACACGCATAACCATTTCACTCCGGTCCTCACATGCGCGTGAGGCTCCAGCAACTCAATCATGCATATGCATGCAGATCGATGTGCAATGTCTGTGTCTAGTCTTCGTACGTACTCCTTCCATGCATAAATAAAAGAAGTTTTAGTTATCCAATATGTTGTCTATATGCATACTAATTTGAGTGCACATATATACTAAAATATGTCTACATACATCAAGATATATGTGAATGTGGACAAATGTTAAAACATCTTATGTTAAAAAGACGACTATGTGTAAGGTGCCTTATATTTGGCATAACCATAAGGCGTTAGGATAATTTTTGTTAATCACCCAACTCATGCACGCATGCGTGGCCGGTACGCACGGGATGAGAGATAAAATAGCCCTCCTTTGCATGCATACACAAAAATCCAAAAAACTGATTTCATCCCGCATTAAATATGAAACTCGAAAATTCAAAAAGTTTTGTAACCCAAACCGTTTATCCGATTTAAAATTCGTGTTCACCGTTAGACTAGTCGCGACGAGATATTCGAAACTAGATCCCATATCGATATGTTCCGAAGACTTTTTGTGAACAAAAGTTACCCACCCCGTAACATATAAGTTACCCGGGTTCGAATACGTAAGTTACCCACCATATTAAAGATTAGTTTTCGGGTTGAAATAGAACCATTTTTTGTTGTTCTTTTAGATTTTTACGAGTTTTAAAGTTACCACATCAATTTGAGATGGTAAATTTATCGTGCATAAGTATTAGAATGACAACTATCACTAAAAACATGGGCATTGTGTTCGTAACTATTATTTAGAAGACATGTTAACTACATTGATTTCGTGTTGGATAACTACATCATGAACACATGGATAACTTCATAAGTACTGAGTGGGGTAACTCCATCAGTATTGGGTGGATAACTATTATCGAGAGAGTATGATAACTACATTGATTTCATGCTGGATAACTACACCATAAAAACACATGGGTAACTTTATCAGTACTAGGTGGGTAAATCCATCAGTATTAGGTGGTAATTATTACGAGAGAGTAGGGCAACTATAACGATTTTGTGATGGATAACTACACATGAAAACATATAGATAACTTTATCAGTATTAGGTGGGTAACTCCATCAGTATTGGGTGGTAACTATTACCAAGAGAGCATGATAAACATGGGTAACTTTATCAGTACTGGGTGGTAACTTCATCAGTATTGGGGTGGTAACTATTACCGAAAGAATATGGTAACTATATTGATTTTGTGGTGGATAACTACACCATGAAAACATGTGAGTGACTTTATCAGTACTGGGTGGGTAACTCCATCAGTATTGGTGGTAACTATTACCGAGAGAGTATGGTAAACATGGGTAACTATATCGATTTCGTTGTGTATATCATGAACACATGGGTAACTCCATCAGTACATGGTGGGTAACTCCATCGGTACATGGTGGAAAACTCTATCAGTACAGGGTGGGTAACTATATCATAAACACATGGGTAATTTTATCAGTACTAGGTGGGTAAACTCCATGGGTACTGGGTGGGTAACTTTATCAGTAACAGGTTGGTAATTTTATCATGAACACATGGGTAACTTTATCAGTACATGGTGGGTAACTATTACTATTACTGATCAAGTATGGTAACCATATGAATTTCGTGGCGGATAACTATATCACTCCATCCCGTCCGTGGAACCGCGACGAATAATTCCCCACCCAATTCCTCACCGGAACCGTAGCTTGCACCAGACTGCCGCCGGCCGATGGGAAACGGCCACCACCGCCTCCCCCACCGGCTGTAGCCCCGAGTCTCAACTTCCACCACCCCTGTCTTGGAGGCGCCGGTGTTCCGCCCGATGGAGTCAGAGTTCACGGACCCGCTCGCATACATTGCCCGCATTCGCCCGCTCATTATAGTGTTACTCGTCACTCCTTACTGATAGCTCAAGTGTGCTGGATGTGGAGCAGGATCAGTCCGCCTCCTTTAATCCTGATAACCATGACTAGGCCAGAACCGATGCCGGAGTGGAGGAACAAAGGGGATTTCCCGGAGCGCTTCCCATGGCCCCAGACTTTCCCATCTGCCCATCCCTGGCCAGGCGAGGCCCCTCCAAGCAGAGCCGCCAGCGTACCTGGAGTTGCGGGCGATGCTCCCGTGGCTCCATGTCGCCCCGTCCAACACTTCGCGGGCGCGACGGCGGCCAATTTCAGCTGGAAGCGGCGCGGCTGTGGCCGATTCCGTCCAAAGCCGTCATGGCTGTGTACCTCGAGACGGAAGCGCGACGACAAACTGACCCCACGACCCAGGGCAGGGGTCGAGGAGTTCAGGCCGGCCGTGGCGCGGGGGAAGCCGTCGAGCCGCTTGCTCGCCGTTGGCGTCGGCGTCCACGACGGAAGGAAAGGGGAGGTTATCTGCATGGTCCAGCCGGCCCTCGCCGCTGGCAGCGCCGACTCCAGCTCCTTGCGATTCTGCGCCGCCGAGCTCCATGGCGGACACGGGGACGGGTGGATCGGAGGCGAAGGGGTGGAGGAGAGCAGCGACCGACGCGGTGCGGGGCTTCCGGAGAGGATAAGGTCAACACGGGAGTAGATGAAACCGTCGTTGTGTTAGTTAATACGGACGAACGATCTGGTCCGTTCGTTCGCAAATCGATGGCTCGCGGGCGTGCGTACCGATAAGCCAGATAGCAGACGCCTTACGATTAGATTATCCGTATTAAAAAACGGAGGGAATACGTATGTACGTGTACATCCAAGCCGACCAGCTCTCCACCGGGTGTACATAGGTCATATGCCAGTTGCCCAGCCAAGCACATGCACGCATGATACACCGTTTTTGCCACTGCCGAGCGACAGCTGGAAGCTGTGTGCCAGCAATTTACTGGCTGTGATTTTCCCTCCTTTGCTGTAGCACAGCAATGTTCCTGTTTGGATCTACTCTATACTACCAGCATTACTTTGCTTGTGTCCTAAGTAGTTAATTGATTGTCCCGTGTGAACCTTTCCAGTTTGATATTCCAGCTGGGTGTGTGGAGTATCAGGGGTCGCGATCGGTGATCCCAAAAGCAACCGATGGCCAAATATTTTGGGCACTAAATTCTGGCCATTAGTGCACTAGTTATTTAAGCCCCTCTTGTATATGAGCCCAAATGATGGAGAACCGTCCACTTTGAAAAACACTTGCGGTGAGTCATGCCCAATAAGAGTCTTGTACGAGCATCTCCACTCGCGCGCCAATATAGCGTTATTGGATTCGTCCGATGTGGCACGAAATTAACGAATTTCAAGAAATTACCAAAATTTGTAGATAAAAAATCAAAAAAATGGACAAATTTAAAGTCTGGTGTTCAAATTATTTTTTAAAGTACACTGAGATCTAGTGCAACCAAACCCTGAACTAACCAAACAAGTACCTATGCCCTCCGCCATTACGCTAGAGACAAGTTAACGACAAGAACATGTTTTATAACTTTTTGAAGTAATTACCTTGGGGGAATTCAAATTTGACCTTTTTGGTCGAACTCATCTTTTCTAGCCTCTAACCAAAAATTTATTGTAATTCGACACAAGTTTTTTCACACCGGCACCATGGCTAGCTTGCGGAACTGGATCATATTATGGTGTATGCCATGCGTGCAGTCGATTCCGAGGACAGGTAAGCAAGCCAAAATTAAGAGCACCGAAGTTAGGTAGTGGTAAACATAAGGGTAAGGTATTGGAGGGCAATGAACTGGATGCTGGAAGTACATGCTCCTAGGATAAAACAAATTTTGCCAAAATATTTAGAACAAAAAATGTGTATGTTCATGCAATTGGTGTGCATGTAAAGTTCCATGAAAACAACACAAGTTTTTGTGTCTTAAAAAAAGAACATTGCTCCATAGTGCAGTTTACAGGGCATGAAACTTTTTTTACACAGGGAACAAAGCTTTATCTAATTCAGCAAAATTTACGTGCACATAAACATGCACATGTGAAGAAAAAAAGACATTTGTAAAATCATTTTCTTGTGGGTGCTCCAGAGTCCAGACTTCCGGGTGCAACTTTGAATCGCCCGTATATAGGATGGAGAACATATCTACTTTTTGAATACAAGGGAGGCCCACTCCCCATTTTGTTTCTACTGCCCGCTCCAGCTATAAATGGCGCTCCCTCGCTCGCTGCTGAAGAGCACACCATCCATCCATCCACCACCGGAATCTAGTAGACTTCTCCTTGAACTCGTCGGGAGCTGGGAATTCCGGCAATGGAGTCCCGGGCCATTCCCAGCGCGGCGTACGAGCCACTGCTCCCACGCGCCGCTGACGACGTCGCCAAGGTCCAGAAGGACCCCCACAGCCGGAGGTGGCGCGCGTGCTTCGTCGTGGTGGCGGCCTCGGCCATGGTGGCGCTCGTTGTCGTGGCCGCCGCGCTGGCAGGAGGCAGGATGGGTCAGGCGGACGACGGCGATAACGCCGCCGGCGAGGACGGTGCCACAGGGTTCCCGTGGACCAACGATATGCTGCAGTGGCAGCGCGCCGGGTACCATTTCCAGCCGGCGGAGGGGATGTTCATGAGCGGTACGTAAATCGGTGGACTACTCGTTTTCTTTGCCGTGGTTTGATCTGTCCAGAAAATTAGCTGACATCGCTGCCTTTGCTTCTTTGTTTGCCGGCGGCGGCCGGCTCCGGCGACATACATGCAGATCCCAACGGTGAGTGACTACACACTAACTAGCTAAGTGACAAACATGGTTGGAACAAATCAATGTGGGCCCCAATGAAAAGCGAACGTGATAAATAAATGTGAAAGCATATGAAATTTGTGAAGCTTTGTCCTAAGTAATATATAAGTCATGTAAGATTTTTCTTAAGCTAGACTTTGTTTAAGTTGGACTGAGTCCATAAAAACATCACATCTACGTTAGGGAGTACTAAAACTATCAACTATCTCGTTAATGGAAAATATTATATACATCCACATATACATGTACAAAAAATCTATATTAAAAAATGTACAAAAAATCAGTTGTTTTTACATTTTAGTATATATTTTCTTCAAATGCACGCACATGAAATGAAATAATCATCTATCTCGTTAATTAAGTTGTGTCAAAGAAAAAACAAGCAAGCCAGCACATGAGCCTCTTTCATTCATGAATGCTCAACGGGGAGTAGAGGTCCCCACCTAAATTTTCACTGAAGAGTGTTCATTCAAGCCAGATGGTTTTACAAAGGAGTAGACAACGGGAAAGGTAGCATGCCACAATTGTACTAGGAACCAAGTGGAGAAAACGTGTATCTTTCCAACCTAACCAAAGAAACATACACGCAAAGGCGAATAAATAAATTAAGCAGTGGCATAGGGCGAGAGAATTGATTTGATCAATCTGATTATGCATGCATTGCAGGTCCGGTGTATTACCATGGATACTACCACATGTTCTACCAGTACAACCCGAAAGGTGTCGCGTGGGACGATGGCATGGAGTGGGGTCACGTGGTGTCCCGCGATCTGGTCCACTGGCGCCACCTTCCTCTGGCCATGTTGCCCGATCATTGGTATGACATCAAGGGCGTGCTGTCGGGCTCCATCACCACACTCTCCAATGGTTCACTCATCATGATGTACACGGGTGTTACCAACGCCACCAAGGAGGTCGAGGTCCAGTGCCTCGCAGTCCCGGCCGACCCCAATGACCCCGAACTTCGGCACTGGACCAAGCACCCCGCCAACCCTGTCCTTGCTCATCCAGTTGGGATCAAGGACATGGACTTCCGAGACCCCACCACCGCTTGGTTTGTTGAGTCCGATGGGATGTGGCGCACCCTCATTGGTTCCAAGGACGACCAAAAGGGCAGCCACGCCGGTATTGCCTTCGTGTTCAAGACCAAGGACTTCCTTAGCTGGGAGCGCATTCCAGGCCTCTTGCACCGTGTCGAGGGCACCGGCATGTGGGAGTGCATCGACTTCTACCAGGTAGGCGGTGGCAACAACTCAGAGGAGTT
Organism: Poa pratensis; assembly: GCA_947311845.1. NCBI lineage: Eukaryota > Viridiplantae > Streptophyta > Magnoliopsida > Poales > Poaceae > Poa > Poa pratensis. The sequence goes on from CAMZMU010000069.1 coordinate 24,092,947, forward strand.
GTATGTGATAAAGGCGAGCATGGATGACGAAAGGCACGACTACTACTCGCTAGGGAGGTACAACGCGGAAGCGAACACGTGGACACCAATTGACGCAGAGCTGGACTTGGGGATCGGGCTGAGGTACGATTGGGGCAAGCTCTATGCATCCACGTCGTTCTATGATCCGTCGAAACAGCGGCGCATAATGTTGGGGTACGTCGGCGAGGTTGACTCCGCACGATCAGACGTCGCCAAGGGATGGGCCTCAATCCAGGTACCTATTCTATCTCTATATGATTATTACATCCATGGAGTATTGAAATGTTGCTGTACGTTCTTGTTGTAGTTGCAGTGCATGCATTGTGCAATCGCAATCGATATTCTCTCGTATAACTGCTAAATGTAGTATCTCCGCATGTTCCATTCTTGGCCACCTAACAGTAGTACTAGTATCCATTTTTCCAACCAATAGTAGTAGTACTTCCAGTATCATTTTCCGACCAATAATTGTAGCGTGCTAGTATCCTTCCAATAGCTCATGAACACTGGTTGACTAACTAATTATGGTGTCCGTCGTGCGTGCAGTCGATTCCGAGGACAGTGGCACTGGACGAGAAGACCCGGACGAACCTCCTCCTATGGCCGGTGGAGGAGGTCGACGCGCTCCGTTACAACGCCACCGAACTCAAAGGCATCACCATCGACGCCGGCTCCGTCTTCCACATCCCGCTCCGCCAAGCCACCCAGCTCGACATCGAGGCCACCTTCCGCCTCGACGCCTCCGCCGTCGCCGCCGTAAACGAGGCCGACGTCGGCTACAACTGCAGCAGCAGCGGCGGTGCCGCCGCCCGCGGTGCGCTCGGCCCCTTCGGTCTCCTCGTCCACGCCGCCGGGGACCGCCGCGGCGAGCAGACGGCGATATACTTCTACGTGTCCAGAGCCCTCGACGGGGGGCTCAGGACCAGCTTCTGCAACGACGAGTCCCGGTCGTCGCGGGCCAGGGACGTGACGCAGCGGGTGGTGGGCAGCACGGTGCCGGTGCTCGACGGCGAGGCCCTGTCGATGAGGGTGCTGGTGGACCACTCCATCGTGCAGAGCTTCGCGATGGGCGGGAGGTCCACGGCCACGTCCCGCGTGTACCCGACGGAGGCCATCTACACGAAGGCCGGCGTGTACCTGTTCAACAACGGCACCGGCGCCGGAGTCACCGCGGAGAGGGTCGTCGTGCATGAGATGAACTCGTCCACGTACGACGGCATCGTCTTGGCCGATGCCTTTAAACATACACACGAGCTATATTAGACTGGTAATGTAGCTAGGATCACTGCTTCCCTTATTTCCAAGTTCCGTCGAGTTTATTCTAGTTCTAGCAGTATTTTGTGCAATATAATGTGAATCGACGTGTGGTTTAATCGTTGGTTAGGAGGGTGGTTATACCATAAGCCTACCAAGGATCAAACCATACTGAAGCTCCGCCACTCCGGTCGCCAGTAGTGTCTGTGTGTGTGTGGTGGCGGAGGTGTTCACGCGTGTGTTTATCTAAATTGTTGTATTCAGTGTTTCGTGGGGAAAAATTGTATGGATGCAAGCGTCTACACTGTTGTATTCGTTGTTTTGTGAAAGAAATATGCAGTCATCTACATTCTTGTGTTCGTGTTTCTCGTGAATAAAGTATTGTGCAATAGTATGTATGTATTTCATGCAGCACATACGTATCAGATATTTGTGTCTGCTTCTCTTTGCATATCAAATATTTGTTCATGTGTGTTGATTCGAGTACATGGGGCAGGAGGCTGGATCTGAACTCGACCCTTGATTGATTCTTGTCAGCACGGGATATTCTTCATGTCTGCATCACCGAGATCTGCAACTTTTGTGGCCGACCAGCTTTGTCGATTTGTCATGCATCCACATGTTATCAGCGACCCAGGTACCAGCCCAGATGGCGGCCCAGGCCCAAGGCGACGTAGCAGCCAGCTCCGCAAGACATCGGCCTGTTTGCTGGGCTTTGATGTATGTTTTGTAGATATCTCAGTTTGATCTAGGTACATATCTAAATGAGTGTATCTAGACATATTTAGTGTGTAGATTCACGCATTTTGATATGCATGTAGACCAAACTAAAATATGTATCATGCCTTATAAAAATGAACGGAGGGAGTACTAGACTACCATGTGAGGCTGCCTCGAGCCCATTGCATGTGTTTCACTGCCTGGTAGAATGGTTTGTTCAGTAACTTGATGGTATACTACATCGAGCGAGAGGTATTTAGACAACTCGATAGTGATGCTATAGCTAAACGGTTCAAAGCCACGGAGATAAAAGAAAAACATTTACCTAAGAGTGGGCCTAGTTTGGACATGATTTGAGAGTGTGTTTATTATCTCGTGATGATTATCTTTGGGAGGTATACCATGATATAAATTGCCTGACCCAAATTTCACTTATTGTGTAGAGGCTTTTGGGTGTTGTCGCAGCAGTGGAACACGGGATTCCCCTGATGCTATCAAAGTGGGTCCACCACTGGGGCCCACCAATAAGATGGACAAGGCGAGGAGTCAAGATCAGCAGATGGGTCAGCTCATCTGCCCCAAGGAAACCCGACAAGTTCGACATCGACACGCTGCGGCTAAGGACCAGGTGACCTTCCGGGGTCATCCGTTGCCCGGAGAACAAGGCGGAGTACCCGCGGATCCGTGCGCCCGGCAGGAGGCCAGGCGTACCCCCGGGTCCTCCATCCGTACCGCCGAGAGGATAAGAACGCCAGCTCACGCCGGAAGCTGGTAGAAGGCTTGGGCGCCAAGACGAAGGACGTGCCCTGGTGACGTCGCCACGAGCGTGGTTGGTGGGGCGGATAGGCTTTGTCCGTCCCACCTTTCCCAAAGGGCGGACGACCACGCCACCCTCCAGAAGATACTTGGAGGAGAAGAGGCCACGTCTCCTCCAAAGACCACCGAGGGGTTCTCCCGCCAAAAACCCCTCACGCCCCTCGCGTGCCCATGTCGGATCCCCTTAGCCTATAAAAGGAGCACCATGGCACCGAGGAAAGGGAAAAAAAAGAGGAAGGCTAGACTAGGGTTTGGAGAGTAGAGAGAGGTGATCTCCCCAGGGCAAGATCTGCTCTCCGTCTACCTCCGGCTGGAATACTATCGGGTTCATCCCAGAACACCCTTGTACACCACACCATGATGATCACTTCAATCCAGACATGCAGGAGTAGGGCTTTTAGCCTCCGGGCGGCCTGAACCTGGGTAAACTCCGTGTGTCTTTCTGTGTTGTTTGCGTGCCTGTCCCTACGAAGAACTCGACGATCTTGCTCCCGGGTAAGGCGTCTTCTAGCCTCCTTCGCGCCCCGTGCCGAACCTAAAAAGGGGCATCCTCTACTCCCTGTGTCCGTGATCCGAGACACGACAGGTGTATTGGGGCATTTGAGCTAGGTCCATAGTTGAATTCTTATTGAATGTTAACAATGTCATATTCTGATGAACATTTGCACATATTAATCTGTACCGTGTCCATTTTTAGACAAGAAAACTCTTGTTGAAGGTATATTTTCCCTATGTGATGTTTATATTTGTTAGGCTTAGCCAGGTTAAAAGAAAATCTGGATCCGCCTCTGACCCCCTCCACCGGAGGAAGAGCAGCCCGAGGATCCTCATGGCAAGAGGCCCATTGAGCCTCTTCACGAAGGCACTAGCCAGAGCTCCAATCCCCGGCGGCGCTCCCGGGAAGAGATGGAGGGTCAGACATGCCAGCACCTCAAAACTTGCTGCACGCTGTACCCAGCAACCGTCCTCGATCTCTACCGCCTGGAACAAGAGACTGGGGAGACGCTGCGTCATTACATCTCGAGGTTCCGGGACGTCGTCAACCGCATTCCCCCGGCCAATCTCCGAGAGGTCTCCGTCATCGTTGTCTTCCACATCAATGTCCGCAACCTCAAAATGCGCGAGAAGCTGAGCCTTCATGCTGTGAACATGTTGGAAGACTTGTGGAACATAGCTGACTGATGCGCCAGAGGAGAGGAAGCTCTCAACCTTCCTCCCCGCCAGACTCGCTGAAACATGTCACTGCAAGATGTACCCGGAAGTATCAAGTTATCGTTCAAGAGCTCCTGTGGTCAACAAAAGATAAGTCTTCCCTGAGCGAGTCCTCTCTGTGTTGAGCTATCTATTTCACGGGTATAAAACATGTGAAAAAACTGGGAACGTGGCTCGACCGTCGAGCGAGCACTCATGGGGTAGCGACTCTCCCAGGGGTAAAAAGCGGTGCGAGACCTGATACTCCCGGGGACGTGCGTGCAAACAGAGTGAGCGGCCTTCTGGGACTCGGTAGGGCTTGTGAGTGCATTCCTGATCAGTCAGAGCCTCACAGGTAAGCTTACATCCCCGAAGGATCCCTCAGAAAGACGTGGAGACAGTAAAAACATGCTAAGCTCAGTAAAAATACCTGCAAAATAGAGTAGCAAAACGAGTTCTAGCATATTACATCCAAGCAAAGTACGAGATCTGACTCAAAGTTTATTACATTTGGGGCACAAGGTGCTCGAATGTTTCGCAGGGAATCTACTGGCGCGGAAACATCTTTGCGGCAATCGCGGTCGCGGGAGCGTTCACCGCCTGAAGAGAGCCCTTGGAGGGAGACGAAGCCGTGAAGTCCGGCATGACGACATCCAGGTTGGCCTCCCAGAACACCGCCATCACAGAAGCTGATGTCAGCTTGCTCGCCTCGTGCTTATCACCAACGAGTTGGACAACCATCTTGTTCTTGAAGGTTCGAACATCGACGGCCACCTTCCTGATGAACTCCGCGACGGGGGGCAAGCTCAGTTCGGCTCCAACGTTGGAAGTGCAGTCCTCAGGTTCAACCGCTTCACCCGTTTCGTGGCCTCTTGGCTAGCCTCCACGATCATGGCAAGGCCTTCCTGGATGAAGCGGCGAAGTTCTGACAGCTCAGTTGATACTTGGGAGTTGACCTGGGTCAGCTTCTGGTTGTTCTCCTTCAACCCCGCAAGCTCGTTGTTTCGCTCCTTCACGGATTCTTCAAGTTCAGATATCTTCCGGCCGTCCTTCTCGGCCTGCTGCTGCAAAGTGCAGACGGACTCTCGCTCCTGATGGAGGGTATTCTTGATATTCTCGATGATCTGGCTGTTTTCCTCCTCCTTAAGCTGGCGGCTCCTGATCTCCTTGTCCATGGCCTCGAGAGCCTCCCGGTGGTGGTCGGTGGCATCCTTCAGGCGTTTTTTTTGTTTCCTGCTCTAGCTGCAGCTTCTGGCTTTCCAAGGATTTGACTTTTTCAGCCAGCTCGGCCTCCCGGGTCGTCAACCGTTGCTCGCTCGCCGCCATGTCCTGCTCGTGTCGCTTGTTCTCAGCTTTCCGCTCAGCACCTTTCTATTCAAGGGACTCCCACAGGCTGGAAACCTGGATTGCGAGACGATTGAGCTTACCCATTCCTCTCTGAATCAGATCTTCAGCTTTTCCAACTGTTTCCACAATGGCCGCCTCGCGACCATTGTACTCCTTGTCCAGCTGGTGCATCCCGTGGAGAATGGCGTCCATGGCATTCTCCCCACTGATAGTGATCTGGGGAGCAGCTTCTGGAGAGCTCCCCAGGGCATTTACAATCCTCAAACGCTTAGCCGCGAGGTCCTCCTTAATTCTCGTCAGCTCAACGATCGCTTTGCTAGCCCCCGAGTCCGTGGAGTAGTTGGTAAATGTCCTCAGAGTCTACCCAGTCATCAGCGAGCTCTCCAGCAAGTCAGGGGAGACCTCAGGACCCGGCGCCTCGCCACGGTTTTGGCCTGGAGCAAGGATCATAGTTTGAGTCCCAGCCACGCGCAAGCTAGGCGCGCCTTTGGACACCTCCTGGCCATCCGAAGGAGTAAAGGAAGACGGCTTTTCTTGGCTAGCGACGCCAAGCAGGTCGCCCGGGGAAAAAACATTTGCCACAGAAGCGTCTGGAAACAAGAAAACATCGAGCACACTGAAGACATGAAACCAGAGCGGCATAACCCGGGAGTCCGAGTGTACCTGCTTGCTCTGGCGTCTGGACCTTCGCTGGGGCAGGCCGGGGAGGCCACAGTCACGCTCCCCACCCCGCACCCGCGGTGACCATCAACTTCAGCTAGTGGGGGAGGGAACATCCCTCCACCGCAAGCTCCGAAGCTGGTGGCGGTGTCATCCTCCGCCGCGTCGCGTCGCCTCTTGCTGACCTCCAGGGAAGGTGTACCCCTACACCGACACATGGTCACTTCCCTTGGGGAGGCAAGAAATGCAAAAAGCTGGAAGAAGATCGGGGAAAAGCTTACTCCCGGTTGCGCTTGTTCCCCAAGGACACCGGAACCTATACAGACCCGGGAGAGGAGGCGTGGGGGCTCTGCTGATGCTCGCCCGAGGAGGTGGCTGGTCCCGCCACGGGAGGAGAATGGTGGGAAGATGCTCTTAGCCGCAGGGCGAGGACAAAGTCGGCTGCGTCAATCTTCGCGTCCATGAGGTCGCCATCGCCGCCCACCACTTCTACGGGCAGGAGAAGAATGCTTGCCCCCAGGTTGGGGACCGCGGTGGTCCTTGGAGAGCGATGCAGGAAAGAAACCTTCTCCCCCGCTGAAAGGGCATTTATGATCTCTCTATGTTTTGTGTGTTAGATAACAACACCGGTAAAGGATTAATATGTTGCTAAGTGTTTTCAGAAAGCGTCCGGTTCCACCCCATAATCAAAAAGTAGAAAGTTATCGGGAAATCGGAGTGGAGCGCGTCGCCCTGGGTGGCCGGCTCCCAGGCCGGCCAAACCGGGCTCCTGGCCGGGTGGCTCGGCAGGGCTGCCGGTTCCCAGGCCGGCTGGAGCCGGGCCACAGGCCGGCTGGTTCTGGCAGCTAACCGGCTCCCAGGCCGGTTCAGCCGGGCCCCATGCCGGCCTCCCTGCAGGCAAGCATCAGCACGCCAGGCCGGCCCCCAGGCCGGCCAAACCGGCCTGCAGACCGGGCTAACAGTGTGCAACGGCCATTTTTCGTCAAGTGCTATAAAAGCCCCTCCACCTACCTTGGGACAAGTAGCTCGCCCACAACTGAAGAAACACCATTGTTGCAAGCTCAAGAAACACAAGGATCACTAGATCTCCCAATCCCTCCACCCAAACTCGTCGATCTTTGGAGGATTGAAGGAGAAGGCCCGATCTACATCTTCACCAAGCCGTTTGTCATTTCCCCCTCATTCACTTGAGGGACCATTTGCTAGGGTTTCCACTAGGAAAACCTAGCCCCCTATTGTACTCACTTGATTGTCTTTGTGACAGATTGTAGCTGTTTGGGAGCCCCCAATCCTTTGTGGGTTGTGCCCCAAATCGTTGTTGTAAAGGCTCCGGACTCCGCCTCGAAGGTTTCCGATAGTTGAAGTGAACCAAACCTTTGTGGTGCGGTTCACCGGAGAAGAGGGTGAGGCCTTTGTGGCCGTTGAACCATTGTGTTGGTTCACACCTCTCCAACGAGACGTACTCCCCTAAAAAGGAGGAACTCGGGATTACATCCGTGTCTCCGCGTGCTTTGACTTCGGTTACCTCTATCCTTGTTTACCGCCTTATTATATCGTGCTTAGTTGCTAGCTTGTCATATAGGTAAATTCACCGTAGTTGCATATCTAGAGAATTTACCTTTTGTGTCAAGCCTAAATTGAAAAAGACTAAAATTGGAGTAGCACCTATTCACCCCCCCCTCTAGGTGTCATACCGATCCTTTCAATTGGTATCAGAGCAAGGCTCTCTTGTTTTGGGTTTAACCGCCTAAGAGAAGTATGACACAAAGTGAGGATGAGGCCGATCTTGCCAAGGCCAAGGAGACCATGGCATCCATGGCCGATATCAAATCGTTGGAAACAACATTGACATCGTCCATGAATGACATGAATGTCAAATTTGATGAGTTGCGTGACATGCTCATGAAACTCACAAATGCCAAGGTTTCGGAAACCATCCCACTAGAGGGTATCTCTAACTCCGATGAAGGTGATTCCGAGGAGGGTAAAAAGAAAAATGAGAAGGGGTGGAAACCACCTCCGGATCTAAACCATCTCCTCCTCCTCCTACCAAGCATGAAGATGGGAAGGAAGAGTACCATAACGTTCCGGGATGGTACCCTATCGACCCACCTATCACCACCCGCATAAACCCCATTGGTCCTCCACCTAAGCTTAATGCATTAGCCTTTGCTAGTTGGCAACGCTCAATGAAATCTCATATTAACAGTGCCTCTATCGAGCTTTGGAGGATCATTGAAGAAGGGTACAAGGTTGCGGATCCAAGCAATGTGACAAGAAGAGAATTTGCCGAAAAGCAACTCAATGCCTCCGCACTCCATATGATTGAACTTTCAGTGGGTGAAAGTGACAAGCATTATGTTCTCAATGCCTCCACCGCCAAAGAAGCTTGGAATTGTCTTGAGGTTGCATTTCTTGGGAATGAAAGCATGAAGAGAAACCGATATGAGTCTTTGAGCAATGATGCCGAAGGATTCTACATGTTTGACAATGAGACTCATGAAGACATGTATGGAAGACTCAAGACTCTTGCAAAGGCCTTCTTTGATGTGGGGGCAACCTATGTGGATGATGCTTATGTCAAGAGGAAGTATGTGAATGCTCTCTTGCCTTCCGAGCCCATCGAGGTGAAGGCCATTCAAGGAAGACACAACTACAACGAAATGACATCCAATGAAGTTATGCAAGAAGTGCAAGCCTCCAAGGTTGCCACCAAGAATGCCGAAGATAGCCGTGCTAGGGCCATGGGGATGAAACAAGGCCCCTCACTTGCTTTGAAGGCCAAGGTGGTATGTCTTGATGAGGTTGAAGCGTGCCCAAGCAACATTGCTCCAAATGATCTTGAACCGGCTCTAAATGGTCATATAGCTCTTGCCACAAGAGAGTTTTGGCAAGACCCGGCAAAAGCTAAAGCCAAGGTTGATAAAGAGAACAACTCAAGTGGGAAGAAAGAGCTAGCCTCAAAGTGGAAGACGTGCTACAATTGTCATGACAAGAACCACTACATAAGAGAGTGTCCTTATGAGAACCGAGAGCAAAATGGTGGGAAGCTCATCCCCAAGGACCATTCAAAGTTGATCCAAAAGAAGCCCGCAAGACCAAGGAAGCCTTTCTTCAAGAAGGCACCAAGAATTGTGTTGGTGGCACAAGAAGAATATGCCACAAGTGATTCCGAAGATGAAGATGCACCTACTAAAGAGGTAGCCGCATTGGCTATTGTATCAACTTCATCATCTTCTCTCTTTGAATCCCCCAATGAGAACTTCTCCACCAACAACGCTCGTTGCCTCATGGCTAATGTCACCGAGGTATCATCTCCTTCTCCCAAGACTATGCATGAAATGAGTGATCAATCTAGTCTTGTGATTAAGAAAGAACTTGTTGCTTTCGATACGTTCATGACTAACTTGCAAGGTGAAGCTAAGGAACATGTTGAGTCTCTCATGAGACAACTATGTGCGGCCGAAGAACTTCTTCAAGAAAAGAGTAAGATTGAGAGAGAGGATTCTCTCACCATTGCCTCTTTGAATGCTTCCGTAGCATCCTTGAATGCCTCTCTTGATGAAGAGAGTGAAGAAAGATGTTCTCTTGAGGAAAGACTTGAGTCTCTTGATGCTAAAAATGATGATATCATTAATAAAATCATTAAGGATAGAGATCATGTTGTTGCTAAATATAAAGTGCTTAAAAAGGAGAAAGTTGAACTTGGGGTTGCTAATGCTAGACTTCTTGAGGTATGGAGAAGCTTGACAAGGCTCACAAGGCCTTGGAAACAACTCACTCCCTTTTAGTCAAGTCTCATGAGCAACTTCAAACTCAACTTTCTAAATCTAGCTCAACTAGCATATCTATTCTTCCTCGTGTTCATGAAAATGTTATTGAAGAAAATGTTAGTGCCAAGACCTCTATTCCCAAAGTAAAGATAAGGGTATTGCTTACTTATTTGAGCAAAAACCACACAAAGGGAAGGAGGGTCTTGGTTATGTAGCCGAGCCCAAGAAGAAAGTGGGCAACAACAAGAAGATCAAGACCAAGCCCGCACAAGCCGAGACTTCCATTGCGGGTGGTAGTGCCACAAGGGGCAAGACCACTCGTAGTGACTTTGCGGGGCATAACAACCCCAACTATATTCTTTATGTTGATTATTATGGGGATGTTTATGCTCAATATGTTGGTCCATATGATGGTTACATTGATTACTCTATTTGGGTTCCTAAGACCCTTGTTGCTAACCAAAGAGGACCCATTGAGAAATGGGTACCTAAATCCAAGCAATGATTTCTTGTAGGACTATGCTTCCGGTGGATCGAAATGGGTGGTTGATAGTGGATGCACTAGTCATATGACCGGAAGCAAGGAGATTATGACGGACTTGAGACCAAATCTAGATTATACAATAACCGTCTCTTATGGTGATAATTCAAAAGCTGAGGTAAAGAGTCTCGGCAAGGTGGTAGTTGCAAGGATATCACCCTTGTAAATGTCATGCTTGTTGAGTCTCTAGGTTACAATCTTATGTCCGTTCGTGCTCTTAATAAGATGAACTTTGATGTCCATTTTACTATTGATATGGTGGTACTCTTGAGGAGCAAGACTCTAAAGGTCATGTTCGTTGGGTATGTTGAAAATGAGTTGTTTGTGGTAGACTTTTCGGGGTCTACCAACACTCAAGCAATATGCCTATTCGGAAAGGCCGACGTGGGGTGGTTGTGGCATCGCCGCTTGTCCCATGTCAACATGAGAACTTTGCAAAGTCTTCACAAGGGTGGCCACATTCTTGGACTAAAAGACAATGTTTCTTTTTCCAGAGATCGTCTTTGTAGGGCTTGTGTTGAAGGAAAGATGCATGATTCTCCCCATCCGGGCAAGACCATTATTTCATCAACGAGGATTTTGGAACTTCTTCATGTTGATCTCTTTGGTGCCGTGCCTCAACCTAGTCTTGGTGGGAAGAAATATTGTTTGGTGATTGTTGATGACTATTCAAGATTTACTTGGGTTTATTTCTTCAAGACGAAGGATGAAACCCAACAAACCATCATCGACTTTTCCAATATTGTTCAACGCCAATACAATGTCCCTATTTTGGTCATTAGGAGTGATAATGGCTCCGAGTTCAAGAACTACACCTTAAATGAGTTTCTTAGTGAAGAGGGGATTCGTCATCAATATTCCGCTGCATATACCCCTCAACAAAATGGTGTAGCCGAAAGGAAGAACCGGACTCTCATGGATATGGCAAGGTCTATGTTGGCGGAGTTTAAGTCTCCGCTATTCTTATGGGCCGAGGCTATCTCCACGGCGTGTCATTCATCTAACCGGTTATTCTTTCGTGTTGGCAAGAAGTTTACATCTTATGAGATGCTCACCGGCAACAAGCCCAATGTCTCCTACTACCGAGTTTTTGGTTGTAAGTGTTTCTATAAGAACAAAAGTGTTCGTTTGTCTAAATTTGAATCTAAAGCTTTAGAGGGTGTTTTTGTTGGTTACGGTGCCGAATCTCACACCTATAGAGTCTATGACAAGACCGTTGGGAAAGTCATAGAATCTTGTGATGTGAGGTTCGATGAGAATGACGGCTCCCAAGTGGCGCAATTTCATGTTTGTGATGTAGATAATGAGGAACCTCAAGAAGCAATAAGAAGAATGGGGGTTGGTTTCCATCGCCCCATTGAAATCCGTCATGAGCCTCCTCAAGCAAGTCCTAGCTCCACTCATGTGGAAATCCATCATCACAAGTTGAAGTTGCACCTTCTATGGAAGCAAATGATGCACCTATCCAAGAACAAGTTCAAGGCCCTCCTCAAGTTGACCAAGAGGCTATTCAAGAACCAAGTTCTCCTATTGTCAACACTAGCCAAGGTCAAGACCAAGATCAACCCTCTCCTTCCTTTGTTGAAGATGAGCTTCAAGATGATCAAGGTCAACACTCCGGTCAAGACGGGGACTCAAATGATCAAGATGATCAAGCCGAAATTCCTCGCATCAATGAGGATATCGAAACCCGTCGTATAGCAAGAGTCAAAAAGGATTGGAGAAGAAAGAGTCTTCATCTAGAAAATATCATTGTTAATGTCAAGAACAAGGTCACCACAAGAAAACAATTGGCAAATTTCAATGAACATCAAGCTCACATCTCTATGGTGGAACCAAAGAAAGTCTTTGAAGCTCTTGAAGATCCGGATTGGTTGGAAGCCATGCATGAAGAACTCAATAACTTCAAGCGCAACAAAGTGTGGAATCTAGTGGAGAAGCCAAAAGATTGCCTCAATGTTATAGGCACCAAGTGGATATTCAAGAATAAGCAAGATGAGCATGGAATGGTTGTGAGGAACAAGGCAAGATTGGTAGCACAAGGGTTCTCTCAAGTTGAAGGCATTGATTTTGGAGAGACCTATGCTCCCGTGGCTCGCCTTGAGTCCATCCGTATCCTTCTTGCATATGCATCACATCATAATTTCAAGTTGCAACAAATGGATGTGAAAAGTGCCTTTCTTAATGGTCCTTTAAAGGAGTTGGTATATGTTAAGCAACCTCCGGGATTTGAGGATCCACACTTCCCTAACCATGTCTACAAACTTGATAAGGCGCTCTATGGTCTCAAACAAGCACCTCGTGCTTGGTATGAGCACCTAAGAGAGCTATTGTAGACCGTGGCTTTGAAGTGGGGCAAATCGATCCCACTCTTTTTACCAAGAGGGTTAAAGGGGAGCTTTTCATATGCCAACTTTATGTTGATGATATCATATTTGGCTCTTCTAACAAAGCTTTTAATGATGAATTTTCAAAGCTTATGACCGATAGGTTCGAGATGTCCATGATGGGAGAGTTGAAGTACTTCCTTGGTTTTGAGATCAAGCAATTGAGTGGAGGGACCTTCATCTCTCAAGCCAAATATATCCAAGACATGCTCAAGAGGTTCAAGATGCAAAATGCTAAAGAGAAGAAGTTTCCTATGGACACCAAGTGTCATCTTGAACTTAATCCAAAGGGTGATAAGGATGTTGATCAAAAGCTCTATCGTTCTATGATTGGTTCTTTGCTTTATCTTTGTGCATCTAGACCCGATATTGTGTTGAGTGTAGGAGTGTGTGCAAGGTACCAAGCGGCTCCCAAAGAAAGCCACCAAACGGCGGTTCTTCGAATCTTTCGATATTTGGTTCATACCCCAAGGTTTGGTTTGTGGTATCCTAAAGGCTCAACTTCTCTCTTGCCGGTTACACGGATTCGGATTGGGCCGGTTGCAAGGATGATAGGAAATCAACTTCCGGGGCTTGCCAATTCCTTGGTAGGTCCTTGGTGAGTTGGTCTTCTAAGAAGCAAAATTGCATATCTCTCTCCACCACCGAAGCCGAGTATGTGGCGGCCGCTAGTTGTTGCACTCAATTGTTGTGGATGAGGCAAACTTTAAAGGAATACGGTGTCCATTGTGACAAAGTGCCTCTTTTATGTGACAATGAAAGTGCTATCAAGATTGGCCACAACCCGGTGGAGCACTCAAGAACGAAGCATATTGAGATTCGCTATCACTTCATCCGTGATCACATCATCCGGGGTGACATTGAGCTTGGCTATATTCCCACGAAGATCCAACTTGCCGATATGTTCACGAAGCCACTTGATGAAGCAAGGTTCACTTATTTGAGGCATGAGCTAAATATCATCGATTCGGGGAGCGTCGCTTGAATATCTTGCATACACACCTATTTCTTAGCTATATGTTTGGTTTAGGTGTAGGCATGGACATAGGGGGAGTGCGGTCCTAATCCATTGGACTATCCCTCCCCCCATTATGCCGATAGTAAGAACTCATTTGTCTCTATTTTCGTTCTATGAATTGTGAGCTTAAATGACGAGTAGTGGCGGTGAACCCAAGATATATCTTCGCGGTGTCACACCACGTACACTCTTACATGGTGGCCTAGGCCATCGCCCTCTTCTTTTTGAAGAGTTGAGTCTTGTTCGAGAATTCATTGCATATTTGTTGCTTCCATGTCTCATCACTTCCAATGTTGCTATTTGGTGTTTGTGGTTTGTTTTATCCATTGGAAGTGTGAAGATTTCATTGTGTCTCATGTTTGCATCTCCCCATGTCACTCTATTGCTCCATGGCTCCTCTTGAAGTTGATTATCCGAAGCAGCTAGCAGTTATCAATTGTATGGTAGATTCAAGGTTTCTCAAGTGAATATGTTTTGCTATGGTTGGTTGTGGGAAGATTTTGCAGAGAAAAGGAAAAAGGAAGTGCAAAAACTGCTTGGCCGGTTTGCTGGCCGGTCCAGCCGGCTCCCGTGCCGGGCGCCTCGGGTACCAGCCCGGCTCCCTGCCCGGTTGGAACCGGCCCCCGTGCCGGGCGCCTCGGGTGCCAGCCCGGCTCCCAGGCCGGACCAGCCGGCCCCCGTGCCGGGCAGCCTGTGTGCTTATGAAATCGATTTTTGGGGCAGTTTTTGGATCATTGTCTCACTTCCACCCGTGCCCCCCACCCCACCCGTGCTCCTCCTCCTCCATGGCCGCCCCCCCATGCTCCTCCACCACCACCTCCTCCATTCGAGCTGCTCCCCCAACCCTACTGCCACAGATCTGATAGATCCCCTCCAGATCTTCAATCCCATCCACGAGTTTCATCCCTTGGTGAAGATTTGGGGGAGTTCTCCTCCATTGTTGGTGTGGTTGCGGATTTCTTGAAGAAGCTCGGATTTCTTGGCAATGGCTGACGATCCGGTGTATGATGAGCTTGAGGACCTTGAGGAATCTTCCTCCCCGCTCTCCAAGTACCAAGGCAAGGCCAACCTTAGGGCATCCAACATCAACCCCAACTCCAAGAAGATCAAGAAAACTGTCAAGAAGGGTCCTCCTCCTCCCAATCCAGATGAACCGGTACGTACATCTTGGGGCAAAGTACCTAGTGATGAATTTGAGCATGATAGGTTGGAGTTCAACCCCTATACTTGGCCCCATAGCACTTGCACCAATGATAAGAGGTTCTATTGCAAGATGCATCAACGAGTGTATGATCAAATCATTACCAATAGGAAGAACTCTCATGTCACCACTCATTGCTATAATGTGGATAGTGCAAGGGACATATGGCCGGAGGTGATGGCGGTTATGGATTATCATGGTATCTCTAATCTCATGGCAGTGAATACACCTTATTCTCCTGATTTGCTCCAAGAGTTCTATGCCACAGTGTATTTCTCGCGGGAAGGACCAAGAACTATGACTTGGATGAGTGCCGGAGTCAAGTGTGAAGCTTCTCTTGCTGAGTTTGGTGCTCTCTTTGGCATCGAGGAGCTACCTCATTGCCCCATGGCTTATGTTCGTATTCATCAGCAAACCCTCATGAAAGCCGATCCCGCAATCCATCATTGCTATCCCCGCGGGCAGGGCCTTGTTGGTAAGGTTCCCAAGTGCACTTATATGACTCCGTTTTGGCAAGCCACTTATGCAATTCTCCGGAACACTATTGCTATCAAGTTTGGGGAGAAGACTGAGGCTCGTGCATACATGATCAACCTCCTTTATCACATTATGCCCAGCTTTTGGAGGGAGAAGAAAATTGATGTTCTTGACTATATGTGGGAAGAGATGCACACCGTGATTCTTGACAAAAGGGTTCCCATCTATGGCCCTTATCTTCAGCAGCTTTTGACAGAAAGGTGCCTCAGATTGCTCTCAATGCCTATCTCCCAACTCTGTACACTCCTGTTTTGCACTCCTTGCCATCTCGTCCTCCGGATGCGGTCATTCCTACTCAAGAGCAGCGTGCTAGCACAGCAGTCCCTGAAACTCAAGCTGAGCCCGCCAAGAAGCACGGCATATTGGATGTTTTCAAGAGAATGAATTGCTTCTTTGCGGAAAAGCAAGATAAGGATTACAAGATATATCACAAGCAAAAGTCGTATAACCGCAATCAAAGGGAGATTATGAAGCAGCTGAACTTCCCCGAGCCTTCTTGCCCAAGCTCCGACGAGGTTTCGGAGAACACTTACAAGTCCAAGAACACTTTTTGGTTTGGCGACGATGCTTCCTCTCTTGCTCCCCATTGGCCGGGCACCCAAGGTGAATCAAGTTCCGGTCAAGCTGTTGGTGGCGGCAATGAAGATGATATTGTTGATTGGTTTGCCGACGAGTGATCCATGGACTTTCATGTTTCTTTCTCCTTTTTGGTGTCTTGATGCCAAAGGGGGAGAGACTTCCGGGGATTTGCATTCATGCATCCTTTTGCCTTTCGTTTTATTGCATCGCACTTGTTTTAGTTGAACCTTGAACTTTATGTGTCTTATGCTCGTGGAACTCTCTATGTTGTGGAACTTTGGTATCACTATTGTATGAGATGGATAAATTATTGTATGACTATGGTTTTCGGTATTCGGATTTATCTAGTTGAGATCTCATGATATTGTGCATTGATATGAAATTGTCTACATCTCTTGGCACAAGGTATGATCATCTCCATTTCTCAACTTAGTTGGTTATGTGCGATTATATTGTTCCTATATCATGCCGATTACCTTGTTGAGGAATGTTTCCCTCCTTATGTGTGAATTTGCATTCCAAGGCAAACAAAACTATATGCACACAAGTAGGGGGAGCCACTTCTTTGTTTTAAAAGCATGATATAGTGTGGTCTATATTGCAAATCCGTGTGTTGTCATCTAACACCAAAAAGGGGGAGATTGAAAGGGCATTTATGATCTCTCTATGTTTTGTGTGTTAGATAACAACACCGGTAAAGGATTAATATGTTGCTAAGTGTTTTCAGAAAGCGTCCGGTTCCACCCCATAATCAAAAAGTAGAAAGTTATCGGGAAATCGGAGTGGAGCGCGTCGCCCTGGGTGGCCGGCTCCCAGGCCGGCCAAACCGGGCTCCTGGCCGGGTGGCTCGGCAGGGCTGCCGGTTCCCAGGCCGGCTGGAGCCGGGCCACAGGCCGGCTGGTTCTGGCAGCTAACCGGCTCCCAGGCCGGTTCAGCCGGGCCCCATGCCGGCCTCCCTGCAGGCAAGCATCAGCACGCCAGGCCGGCCCCCAGGACGGCCAAACCGGCCTGCAGACCGGGCTAACAGTGTGCAACGGCCATTTTTCGTCAAGTGCTATAAAAGCCCCTCCACCTACCTTGGGACAAGTAGCTCGCCCACAACTGAAGAAACACCATTGTTGCAAGCTCAAGAAACACAAGGATCTCTAGATCTCCCAATCCCTCCACCCAAACTCGTCGATCTTTGGAGGATTGAAGGAGAAGGCCCGGATCTACATCTTCACCAAGCCGTTTGTCATTTCCCCCTCATTCACTTGAGGGACCATTTGCTAGGGTTTCCACTAGGAAAACCTAGCCCCCTATTGTACTCACTTGATTGTCTTTGTGACAGATTGTAGCTGTTTGGGAGCCCCCAATCCTTTGTGGGTTGTGCCCCAAATCGTTGTTGTAAAGGCTCCGGACTCCGCCTTGAAGGTTTCCGATAGTTGAAGTGAACCAAACCTTTGTGGTGCGGTTCACCGGAGAAGAGGGTGAGGCCTTTGTGGCCGTTGAACCATTGTGTTGGTTCACACCTCTCCAACGAGACGTACTCCCCTAAAAAGGAGGAACTCGGGATTACATCCGTGTCTCCGCGTGCTTTGACTTCGGTTACCTCTATCCTTGTTTACCGCCTTAGTATATCGTGCTTAGTTGCTAGCTTGTCATATAGGTAAATTCACCGTAGTTGCATATCTAGAGAATTTACCTTTTGTGTCAAGCCTAAATTGAAAAAGACTAAAATTGGAGTAGCACCTATTCACCCCCCCTCTAGGTGTCATACCGATCCTTTCACCCGCATCCTCACCGTCTTCGTCGTCGTCATCTTCACCATCGTCTTCGTCGTCACTGCCGTCGTCATTGCCAGCAGCGGCTTCGATGTCGTCGCCATCGTCTCCGTCATCAGAGCCAGCAAAATCCTCTCCGGATTCTTCTTCGCTCTCTTCATCAAACTCAAGGAGTTCTCCTTCTTCGTCGGAGCTAGAAGGAGCCTTGGCCTTCCTGGATGTCGTCCCGGCGGGTTTGGGCCCGTGATCAGATCGGCCCACAATGCCGAAGGCATCGCAAATCGGCATTGAATCCAGAATCTCTGCCTTCTCCGGGTCATCACACAGGGGCCGAAACCTTGCCGGCAGCTTATACTTGACACCCGGGGTGAAAATCCCGTTCAAGTTGACCCGGAGGAGGGCGCCGTCCATGTCAGGACTCCTCAGAACAGACAGGTCCAGGGGACCCTGGAAATCCCAATCTGGGTGCGGCCGTTTCTGCAAAGGCGCCAGGCGATTGCGAAGGAAGTCGGTAACGATGGCAGCTCCGGAAACTCCTTTCTCACGAAGGAGCTTGAAGCGTGCTATCGCCGCCGAAAGATCATCGTCCTGCAAGCTGATGCACCTCCAAGTCCCCGTGTCCACCGGATGTTCCATCGGCTCTTCAAGGAGTGGCAGGGCTTCTGGCACCTCAACCAGGAACCAACCTTTCCTCCACTCGTCCCACTTGGACTTGGTTGCCAAGTGAGGGTAGCTCAGCTTGACCTTCGGGCGGAAGCAGAAGGTGACGCCGCCCCCATCCAGTCGTCCTTCCCGATGCGGGGGTAGAAGAAGTGGCGGAACAGGGCCACAGACGGCATCACCCGATGAACGCTTCGCAAGCATAAGCGAAGACAGTGAAATCCAAGATCGCGCCCGGGGTCAAATCTAAGAAGGGAGGGACAAGTCCCATCATCATGAAGCTGTCGAAAATTGGGATCTGCCTGGGCGCCCTAGTCTCCGAATGAGGGAAAACCTTCGTCGGCACTCGAGCAAGAGCATCGGGTGCATCGTCAGATTTCATCACCCCGAGGTGCATAGCCTTTCGCATCATCACGGCGTTGTCGACATAGTCGCTTGGAAACAAGGCCTGCCGCTTGCAGAGCTCAGCCTGCTCGGCGCTGCGCTCCGATCTCCGCCGCGCCCTATCAGATCTAGGAGACAGTTCCCTCCTCATGAGTGAGGACCTGCTGGCCTTCTTCTTCGAGCCGCGACCTTCACTCGCGCCATTAGAGCAGAAGAAGAACTGCGGTGGAGGATGGTGGAGGCGGCGACACGAAGCAAGGAGATGGAAATGGAGGCGGCGATTTGGAGATTTCGGAGGGTAACGGCTACAGTGCTGCGTGGCATGGCTTATAAGGCATCCCATGCGTCTTGTCGCGGTCCCATTACTTCGACTGGCGCGGGGATCGAAGGGACGTTCCGCTTCGAGCGCTCCCTCCCGTTGGATTCAAGATAGACGATGGCCGTCCGACCGAACCGCAACATTCGCCGCGACCAAGTCTAAGAAGACTCGGGGGCTTGTCTCTACTTCACCCTGGTGAACCTCCGGCAAAGCAGACAAGACAAGTCATCGGGTACCCACTTTGGCCAACTCTTTAGCCATAGCCCCGGCAGCAGTTGAAGCAAGAGCCGCCGGGACCATGCCCGGGGGCTACTGTCGCAGCAGTGGAACATGGGGTTCCCCTGATGCTGCCAAAGTGGGTCCACCACTGGGGCCCACCAAGAAGATGGACAAGGCAAGGAGTCAAGATCAGTAGATGGGTCAGCTCATCTGCCCCAAGGAAACCCGACAAGTTCGACATCGACACGCTGCGGCTAAGGACCAGGTGACCTTCCGGGGTCATCCGTTGCCCGGAGAACAAGGCGGAGCACCCGCGGATCCGTGCGCCCGGCAGGAGGCCAGGCGTACCCCGGGTCCTCCATCCGTACCGCTGAGACACTACTAGGAAAAGGGTTATAGGGATGTTGGCATTCTGTGGCGCACCAATTAATGGTGGTGTGCCACAGAAATTTTCGACTTTCTGTGGCGCATCTTTTGCCCATGCACCACAGAAAGTCAAAATTCTGTGGCGCATGCCCACCCATGCGCCACAGAAAGCCAGATTTCTGTGGCGCATGAGACACCATGCGCCACAGAATTTCTGTGGGTCCCACGTGCAATCATTGGGCCAAGGTCCATCTGGGGACATTCTGTGGCGCACCGTGCCAGGTGCGCCACAGAAAGTTGAGTTTCTGTGGCGCACCAAGTTCGGCGCGCCACAATTTTTGTTCAAATCCCACACCCCCCCCCCCCCCCCCCCCCCGTGGATCGCCTTTTTAGTCTTGCATGAAGTAAAAGAAAATGATAAAAATGCCAAAAGAAAAAAAAAGTTATTTCAAATAGACGATTTTTCGCAGCAAAATCAAAAAGAAAGAAAAAAATAAAAAAATTCAAAAGGTCCAAAAAAGACACAGAAATGTATAACAAAGAAGATTGTTGAATTTTTTGGATTTTTTTTGGATTTTTTGTGATTTTTTTTTTGACTTTTTTGAATTTTTGGATTTTTTGAAATTTTTGAAGTTTTTTGAAGTTCTTTGGACCTTTTGAAACTTTTGAATCTCCTTTTGAAACTTTAGAAGTTTTTGAAAAATCTGAAATTTAAAAACACACATTTATAACACATACCACACATATACACATACAAGACTTAAGAGGGTTCATATGATATATATATATCAATAAGAAATTGAGTAGCACATGGGTAGGTGGAATAGGTGGAACTTAGAAGTTAATCGTGCTAGGGTTGAAGCCATTTCATGATGGGTGACCTAGCGGGAATGTATCAGTTCAAAAAATCGAGTAGCACATGGGTAGGTGGAATAGGTGGAACTTAGAAGTTAATCGTGCTAGGGTTGGAGCAATTTTATGATGGGTGACCTAGCGGGAATGTATCAGTCCAAAAAATCTGAAAATAATTCCAATAATTAAGATATTTCATATTTTGATTTTTCTGATTTTTTTTGAAACTTTTTATATTTTTTTGAATTTTTTGAGAATTCTGTGGCGCACCAGGCCAGGTGCGCCACAGAAATGTGAGAATTCTGTGGCGCACCAAGCCAGGTGCGCCACAGAAATTATTTTTGTGGCGAGAACACTGTGGCGCATCCAGCAAATCTGGGGGTGCGCCACATAATTACAATTTGGTGCGCCACAGATAGCCCTTTCTGTGGTAGTGAGAGGATAAGAAAGCCAGCTCGCGCCGGAAGCTGGTAGCAGGCTTGGGCGCCAAGACGAAGGACGCGCCCAAATTCAAAAAATCTAAAAATAATTCCAATAATTAAGATTTTTCATATTATTTCATATTTCATATTTTGATTTTTCTGATTTTTTTTGAAACTTTTTATATTTTTGTGAATTTTTTGAGAATTCTGTGGCGCACCAGGCCAGGTGCGCCACAGAAATGTGAGAATTCTGTGGCGCACCAAGCCAGGTGCGCCACAGAAATTATTTTTGTGGCGAGAATTCTATGGCGCATCCAGCAAATCTAGGGGTGCGCCACAGAATTGCAATTTGGTGCGCCACAGATAGCCCTTTATGTGGTAGTGAGAGGATAAGAATGCCAGCTCACGCCGGAAGCTGGTAGCAGGCTTGGGCGCCAAGACGAAGGACGCGCCCTGGTGACGTCGTCACGAGCGTGGTTGGTGGGGCGGATAGGCTTTGTCCGTCCCACCTTTCCCAAAGGGCGGACGACCGCGCCACCCTCCAGAAGATACTTGGAGTAGAAGAGGCCATGTCTCCTCCAAAGACCACCGAGGGGTTCTCCCGTCAAAAACCCCTCACGCCCCTCGCGTGCCCATGTCGGATCCCCTTAGCCTATAAAAGGAGGACCATGGCACCGAGGAAAGGGAAAAAAAAGAGGAAGGCTAGACTAGGGTTTGGAGAGTAGAGAGAGAGGTGATCTCCCCAGGGCAGGATCTGCTCTCCGTCTACCTCCGGCCGAAACACTGTCGGGTTCATCACAGAACACCCTTGTACACCACACCATGATGAACACTTCAATCCAGACATGCAGGAGTAGGGCTTTTAGCCTCCGGGCGGCCTGAACCTGGGTAAACTCCGTGTGTCTTTCTGTGTTTGCGTGCCTGTCCCTACGAAGAACTCGACGATCTTGCTCCCGGGTAAGGCGTCTTCCAGCCTTCTTCGCGCCCCGTGCCGAACCTAAAAAGGGGTATCCTCTACTCCCGGTGTCCGTAAACCGAGACACGACTGGTGTATTGGGGCATTTGAGCTAGGTCCACAGTTGGATTCTTATTGAATGTTAACAATCTCATATTCTGATGAACATTTGCACGTATTAATCTGTACCGTGTCCATTTTTAGACAAGAAAACTCTTGTTGAAGGTATATTTTCCCTATGTGATGTTTATATTTGTTAGGCTTAGCCAGGTTAAAAGAAAATCTGGATCCGCTTCTGACCCCCTCCCCCGGTTAGCCCGTGCGGGGATGGAGTTTTGTGTACACTTTGTCTCGAAATGAAATGAGAATGCGTTCGGATGCATGGAGGATCGCCCCCATTGATCCAAAATAAAAGTACCATGACAATAGCATCTCCATCACCTTTTCAAACCTCTAAACGTCCTTTGGGGCTGGGATGATGTCACCTATTCATGACGTCCGGGAAAATGACATCATCACATCAACTCCAAAATAGGTTTCCATTTCTCAGTTCAATTATGAAAACTTGAAAAGGAAATGAGCATGTGCATTGGAAGGCATCGTGGCCTGGCCTCCAAGGGGTGACAGCCATCCATTTATGCATGGAATTAAGCCTTTACTCCTAGGCTCCTGGTGCGGTGCATTAAGAAAATGAAGACGTACTAGAGCCAGGTCAGGTACTAAAGCAGGATTAGTTTTCTCTTCAAGGACACGACGGGATATTCGTTGTTAGGCCTCCCTGCTCTCATGTGTCGCGTACTCGTGTATATGTAGCGAAGTCTCCATTGTGTTTGGCTTTCCTTCAGAAAAGAAAGTGTGCCCGTTGTGTTCATCACCGAGATCCGCTACTAGCGGCGGGCCGACCAGCTCTCTCTGTCCGATCGAATGTACTGTACTAGTGTCATGTCCACCCACGTGTTCACAGTACTCCTGCATCAGGGACAGTCTGTTGCTTGCTTCATTGGTGCTTTAATATTGGGCCTACTACAATAATAAGGGCATCACCAGAAATGGCGAGCAGCAAGTTTCCGTTTGTAAACTCATTCCTGTACTCCGTGGAAGACGGGACCCATTCGTCATTGGCTCGCCGATTTCTTTCTTCCTCCTTCGTTCTTCCCATGTCGTACTGCCGGGAGGGAGGCAGCGCCGCTAGAGCTCAGGTCGGGGTGGCGGCGGATGTACGTCAGGAGGAGGAGCTAGGAACTGTGATTTTCTCTCCTCTGATGTGGCTAGTTAGCTGCAATGTTTTTGTTTAGATCTACAGGCCGGCATTATTGTATGCTCTGAATCTTGCCAGTTTGGATTCCGGCTGGTGGCAGTCATCATGTAGTAAAGGTCGATCGGGATCGATGATCCCAAAAGCTACCGATCGCCAAATCTTTTGGGGCCCCTATTGTAGCCGTAAGTGTACTTATATAACTCTCTAGTGTATGAGTCCAAATGATGGAGAACCAATCGTCTATAGAAAACACCTGTCATTCGTCGTGTCCAACAATTTGTGCTGCAACCGCATGAGCTTTGTTAACGTGAACAAGATCAGCTTTAACGCAAACTCACGTGCGCAAAGGAATACGTACAACGGCACGTTGAATGCTCCGCCGCTGATCTATCGAGGCAGAAGTCCTTAGTGCCGCTCGAATCGATCACGACAGATAGCTAATTGCCAACTTATAACGAGGAGTACGAAATGTGCATCTTTTCTATAGAGGCCATCCGTGGTACATAGCCACCTAGCTCGACGAATATAAGAATCATGCATCACACCAATGGTATTGCAGTGGAGACGAGACTATCGACGTGGCGGACATGACTCTAGGGCTTAGGGGACGCGATACATGGTTGGCCGGTTGGGTGGGGGGGGGGGGGGTGTCGCGAGGAGGGTTGACGTTGGGGCCCACCAAAAAAAATTGTAACCGTCCGGTATTTTTTTGTAACCGTACTAATGACAAATCCCATTCCCCCCTCATTAAAAATAAATATTTTATAATGTAAACACATACTTTCAAAAAATTTATTTTGCAGAAGTTATTGGATATGCACTATCCTAGCTCCGACACCGATGCCCTAGAGGGAGGGGGCGGAGGAGCGCCGGTGGAGCTCGGGTCATTGTGGGGGGATCCAAAATGAAACTTGAACTCGTAGGGGATGGCGAGATCGGATCCTTAACTTCAAATCCCTGAAATTGGCACCCTGAATTTCTTGTTCTCGGACGTTCAAAATAGACCGGGAACGATAAGTTCAGTGTGCCAATTTCAGGCATTTTAAAGTTCAGAGTTCAATGTCGTCAGTATTAAATTGATGCACTAGCCAATTATCTCAAAAGTCCGAACTGATGGAAAGGGTCGTGCAATATATTATATTCTGACACTCCCCCTCACGTCCAGGCTGTAGACTTTTTCTTCACAAGCCTAGGACGTGGATTAGGGTGTCCGCAGATATTTATTTTTAGTACTGCGTTAGGCAGGATTTAAACTCTATACCTCTGGCTCTGATACCAAGAGAAAATACAGGTTTAGGGTTTCGTGGTAGACAATACGCCTCCACCTCTTCTATATATATACGGCAGGGTTACAGAGATTACACGTACTCGTACGTTTACAAATACAGCACGTACAGTACAAGACCGATTCTCAACAGTCAGCCCTCTTATAAGTTCAAAGTTGTTTTGAACTTATAATTTCAGGCGATGACCCTTGGGAGGCGGCGGGGCTGGCTCGCGGGTCGTCCACGGTCCTCACCAGCCCCCACGAGCGGCGGTCGTGTGTGCTATCATATCATACATGCACGTGAGAGGCTCCAGCAACTCAAATCATGCATGCAGATCGTTGCAGTGTCGTTGTCGTCAAGGCCCTGGCTACATTATTCCTTCTCTCTACGTGTGCATCAAAGCCACCGTCGTTGTGTACTTGTGTTTGATCACCGCGATTTGCGTTTAGTGGCCGGCCGACCAGCTCTCCGCCGGCCGGGAGTACTATACCATCACCTAGCATAGGCTAAGTCGGCAACTGCGAGTTGGTAATATGCAGACCATGGGTGATATGCCAGTTGCCCACCCAAGCACATGCACGCATGATGGACGGTCTTTGCCACTGCCGAGCGTAATATGCAGACCATGGGTGATATGCCTTGCAAGCTCTTGGAAGCTCCGTGCCAGCAATGTTGCTGGCTGTGATTTTCTCCTCTGCTCTGCTCTAGCACTGCAATGTTTCTGTTTGGATCTACCTTCCAGCATTACGGCGCTGCTACTTAATTAATTGTGCCGTGAACACCTTTCCAGTTTGGCTCGTGTGGAGTATCAGGGGTCGGGATCGGTGACCCCAAAGCGGCCGATGGCCAAATCTCTTGGGCCCCAAAATCTGGCCATTAGTGCACTAGTTTAAGTCCCTCTTGTACAAGCAAACGGAAAGGTTTAGGAAGCGCCACACAATGGGGCGATCTCACGTAATGAATATATAGTGTACATGCCTTGGCTACCAAGGAAGATCAGCAACCGAATCAATCTAAATCAATCTAAGATACAGGTCGGTTGGTTAGCCTAGGTTGCTATACATGACGTATACGTACACAAGGTGTATACTCTAGCATCCCCTCAGGTTGTGCGTCTGCTGGAAGAATGCACAAGCTGGACCGAAATTCAGTAAACAGCTGCGTCGGTAGGCCCTTTGTCATGATGTCCGCGAACTGTCGAGAAGACAGCACATGAAGAACACGGACATGTCCAAGCGAGACCTTCTCCCTGACAAAATGAATGTCGATCTCTATGTGCTTGGTGCGGCGATGCTGTACTGGGTTCGAGGCCATGTATATAGCGCTGACATTGTCACAAAAGACCACTGTGGCAGCCGAAAGGGGATGATGGAGCTTTCCAAGAAGCTGGCATATCCAGCAACACTCAGCAACAGCATGTGCAACAGCCCTGTACTCTGCCTCGGCACTGGAACCGGACACGGTGGTCTGGCGTTTAGACGACCAGGAGATCAAGTTGTCGCCGAGGTAAACACAATAACCAGAGGTTGATCTCCGAGTATCGGGGCAGCCGGCCCAGTCAGCGTCAGAGTACGCCGTAAGAGAAGCCAACGAGGAGCGGGAGAGGTGCATACTGAGATCGAGCGTACCCTTGATGTATCGGAGGATCCGTTTCACCAAGTTCAGGTGAGGCTCGCGAGGAGCGTGCATGTAGAGGCACGCTTGCTGGACAGCATGTGAGATGTCAGGACGCGTAAGCGTCAAGTACTGGAGTACGCCAGCGTAGCTCCTGTACTCCGTAGGATCAGGTAGAAGAGCACCAGCAGTGGCAGACAATTTGCACTTGGTGTCAATGGGGGTTGTGCAGGGGTTGCAGTCGATCATGCCAGCCCGCTGTAGAAGTTCGGTGGCATACTGACGCTGCGAGAGAACCATGCCTGCAGCTGTTCGCGTAACAGAGATCCCAAGAAAGAACGAGAGATTCCCAAGGTCTGTCATGGCGAACTCGGAGTGAAGCAGCTGAGTAAGGTGCTGGAGAAGCCGGTCGCTGGAGGCGGTGATGACGATGTCGTCGACGTACAGGAGTATGTAGGCGACGTCGCTGTCGTGGTGATAGACGAAGAGCAACACATCCGACTTCGAGGCAACAAAGCCGAGTCGATGTATGTACAGAGCGAACCGCTGGTACCAGGCGTGCGGAGCCTGCTTGAGGCCATACAGCGACTTGTGGAGGTGGCAGACATGGTCGGGGTAGCGGGCGTCGACGAAGCCGGGAGGTTGCTGGCAGTAGACCTCCTCGTCAAGATTGCCATGGAGGAAGGCATTCTTGACGTCAAGCTGGTGGATCGGCCATGAGCGCGATAAGGCGAGGCTCAGGACGATGCGGATCGTGGCGGGCTTGACGACGGGGCTGAAAGTCTCGTCGAAGTCGATGCCGGCTTGCTGAGAGAAGCCGCGCACCACCCAGCGAGCCTTGTAGCGAGCAAGGCGACCATCCGAGTGGAATTTGTGCTTGAAGATCCATTTTCCTGAAACAACATTAGAACCAGCAGGTTTGTTCACAAGAGACCACGTGTTATTTTTCACCAAAGCCTCGTACTCGTCATGCATGGCACGGCGCCAGTCCGGATCATGGAGGGCACCCCGGTATGTCTTTGGAATTGGCGAGGGAGAGGAGTGGGAGACAGAGAGGTTGAGGCGATCTCTGGGCTGGAAAATCCCTCGTTTAGCACGAGTGGCCATGGGGTGTGCATTGGAGGAGATGGAGGCCGGTGCACCACGACCGGTGGGGAGAGGGCGTCGTCATCGAAGGCAGAAGAAGATGGAGACGAGGCCGCTGTGCTCGGGTTGGGCGACACAGATAATGGGCCATGCGGGGAGCCAGGCGAGGACGGCGGAGTGGATGGGCCAGAATTGGGCCCAGCAACGCTGGGGTGCGCGGCGAAAGAGGCCCAGTTGAGTCGGGCGTGCGTGGCGAGTTGGGTCCAGGAGAGATAGGGGGGGAGGCATGCGTAGCGGATGGAGGTTTCCATGCATAGCGGGTTGGGGCGGCTGGGGTACGTGGTGTTGGGTTGCGGTTAGATCGAGCAAGAAATCGAGTGACGCGGCCGTGTACCGAGGCCGATCGGGAGCGTAGGCAAAGGGAAAGACTGTTTCGTCGAAGACAACATGTCGTGACACAATAACGCGGCGTGTGTCAAGATCAAGGCAGAGGTAGCCCTTGTGATTGCTAGGATAGCCTAGGAAGACGCAAGCAACGGATCGGGGAGAGTTTGTGTTGCGCTGTGGCTGATTGGTTGGGATAGCAGAGACAACCGAAGACCCGCAAGGCATGGTAGTCCGGTGTCTTGTTATGTAGGCGGTGGTAGGGTGTAGCGAAAGCGATCGCTTGGGAAGGTCGTATATTGACTAGATGTGTTGCGGTGGTAAGTGCCTCGGCCCAATATGGTGGTGGCATGTGAGACTGGAATAGGAGGGTTCGCGTGACGTCGTTGAGGGTGCGAATCGCGCGTTCGGCCTTGCCGTTTTGGGGTGAGGTGTATGGGCAGGAGAGACGAAGATGGATGCCGTTTTGGGTTAGAAAGTTGGTGACGGTGGAGTTGAGAAACTCCATGCCGTTGTCGGCCTGCAAGGCAACAAGAGGACGGGAGAATTGGGTGCGTGCATAGGCGACGAAATTTATAAGTGTGTTAGCGGTGTCCGATTTTTGGCGAAGAGGAAATGTCCACATAAAATGAGAGAAGTTGACATGGGTATGCCTATCGGGTACCCTACCATGAGGGTACCTGGTGCACGTATCGACTAGGCCCAACTATCAGAGCCTACATGAAGCCCATGAAGGGAGGCCCACGAAGATGGAGTATCCTCCAAGTTTGGCGAAGCAATAGTCGGTTTAGAGTTTCCTTACTTGTAAATCGAGTCGGTTACGAACACCCGAGACCCAGCCTATTATTTAAGGACTGGGAGGGCCATCGAACCAGACAACGAACCACCAGAGCCACAAACCCTAGCGAGATCGACATCTCGCCGGGATCCTTGTAACCATCATATTCACAAAGCAATAACAGACAGGCAGGACGTAGGGGTGTTACCTCCACACGAGGGCCCTGAACCTGGGTAAAATCTTTGCCCTGCTTGTCAGCCGACGATACTTCCAGCTCTACCACGTTCTCTCCCCCATATTCATAACCTAGGGACCTTAACCATGGGTCTTGATGAGTCTACCCCTCGTCAAGTGGCGCCGTCTGTGGGAAAGAATAGCGCTGGACTCGAAGTTTCGCCGGTCCCAACAGCAAACGGCAAATCGCCGATCACACCAGCAAACGGCAACTCGCCGATCTCATCTGCAAACGGCAACTCGCCGGCCATGTCAGCAAACAGCAACTCGCCGATCCAGGCGACACACGGCGACTCGCCGATCCACTCGAAAAGCGGCAGCCTGCCCGCTTCACCCAAAAAGCGCATCTGCTCTTCCAATGAATTTCAATCCGCACTCGCCGGAGCTTCAGGAGGCGTTTTCTGGCCTTGAATCAGGTTTGAGCTTAACTGTTGGAGCATTCAATTTTTTCGTAAACAATCTTGGCACGCAGGACTCGACAGATCCGCAACAACTGCTGGGTGCACTCGAGGCTCCGTCGACTGCTCGCCCCATCGTCGATTCCTGAAGCCTGCTCGCCCGCAACAACCATGTCGACCGGCGAGCTCGATAGGTTCATGATGACGGAACTCCAAGGCGAGGAAGCAGAATCAGCATACAACACAAGCAACATCGACTTCAACCTACCACTCGACGAGAGTTTCGACTGCGGGATCTCCCTCGATGACTTCTACGAGCCCGCGATTCATAACGACAACAACGTCGACTCGGAGATCTTCACCAACACCAACCTCGACTCAGAAATCCGTAATGGCTTCGCCAACACCGAGATGAGCATAGGTGAACATCGACAACGAGATTCGCCTCGAAGATCTACTCGATGAACACTGGCTCTGACATGAGCCTCGACGGCGACGTCGAGTCCATGACTGGAATCGACAGCACATACACCTGTCCTCGGGTCACGCCCCATCAGGTCTACGTGGCCTTCACCGCAGAATCATCCGCAGACGCTGCCGCTCGCAGGCCTGCACAATTCCCATGCACGGTAACCATGCCGGATGGGGTCACAACCTTGACAATCACGGAGGAGATGGCAGCAAAAGCAGATAAAGTCATAAAGGAGTGCACTATGATGCCACCAAACTCCACCCCAGAGGAGATGTTGACCTTCCAGTACTTCAACTGGCAGGAGTCAATTCGACTGCAAAACTACCGAGCGACGCTCGAGGAGCGCAAAAGGCAAGCCAGCCTCTCGAGTGCCCGACGAAGGGAGCAATCCCTCGGGTCCACACAGCAACCAACCCCTCGACCTAGGTCGCGGTTGGCAAGCCTTCCAGAACATGAAAGGGTAGCAATCACCCGTAACCTGTCGTTCATGACAGAGGACGCTAACGGAATCCCAGTACCCAAAACTGCTGCGGGTGCATTATTCTCCGTAGGTGCTTACCTCAAGGCAATACAACCTCCGGCGAATGACCCTAACGCAGCCCTGCATCGCCAACAACTCAAATCGCTAGCTCTAGCGGCACAGGCTATGCAGCCAGAAGACAAAACTCCAGCAAGGATCGCGATCGCGACATAGTCGACTCACGACACGCAGCACATCATCGCAGTGGTCGCAGCCACCACTCGGATGAAGGAAGGAGAAGCACGCGCCGGCACAGGTCCAGCAGAGCAGTCTCGAAGATCCTATAGCAGCGATTCATACTCTGATCGCGAACCAGAGCCATGCGGAGCATTGTGCTTCACTCGACGCATCCGTGAGACGCGGATGCCCAAACGGTTCAAGTTGACAGGCGAGCAACCCAAGTACAACGGTCGCCAAGAACCTTCTGGGTGGCTAGAAGATTACAGACTCGCCGTGGCATGCCAGCGGGCACGAACACCACGGCGATGCAGTACATACGACTTATGCTCGAAGGAACTGCCCGCGACTGGCTCAAATCACTCCCTCCATCATCATATGACTCGTGGGATGATTTCCGCAGAGACTTCATCAAAAACTTCGAGCCTCTGTGTGAGCGCCCGAAGACATTCGAGGAATTAAGGACATGTACTCAACGATCAGACGAGTCGCTGAGATCATACATACGGCGGTGGACCGAAATACGCAATTCGGTTGGCAAAGTGTCAGAAGACAGGGCCATGGATGCCTTCATACAAGGTCTCGCCAGGAAGGACTTCAAAGAGGCACTTGGTCGTGAAAAGCCAACCTCCCTGGCTGACCTCATCAAAGTTGCGACTGAGTGGGCAGATGGAGAGGATTCTGTACGCAGATCCCGTGCTTCCCCAACACGCGACAACTACGAAAGCGGCAGTCGAAGCCGCAGAGATTCATACAGAGAAGATCGCAGGCGTAAACGTTCCAGACGTCCTTACGACGATAACAGACCCGAGTTCATGGCGGCTGGATACACACAGCCAAGGAGGACCATGATAGAAGCAATCGACGCTCGGATGATCGACGTGACAGTCGAGATCGCGAGCAGCGGAGCGATAGCTACAAAAGGCAAGAATGGCGCAAACGTAGCGACGCAAAACCCGAGCGGTCATTCGAGGAAAAGATGGACGACTGGTGCAGATTCCACCTCTTCAAGGGGGACGACGGAAAACTACGCTCCAATCACACCCTAAGGAACTGCAGGGAATTCGACCAAATGGCGACTGACTATGTGATACGACTCAAGAGGAATGGCCCAGCACCTGCTCAGCCCATGCCTGCACCCGTACCACAGCCGAACGCTGTGCCCGCTCTCATGGCGCCACAGCCGCCACCGCAACCCCACCACAGCCTGCTCCAGGCGCAAATCTCGCAGGTGCCATACAACCTGTGCTACGGGCGGAAGATGATCAATATCCACAGCCCCACGGGCAGATGTACATGATACAAAAGGGTCGCCCCTCTAACAGGCAGCAAAAACTAATCACTCGACAGGTGAACTTGGCTGTCATGGCACCTCCAGCCGTGCCGAATTTCTGAAGGGATCGGAAACCATCATAAGCTTCAGTCGAGAGGATCATCCCCCAGCTGTAGTTCGACCAGGGCATGCGGCTCTGGTACTCGACGCGCAAATAGGAGGCTACGCCATGACCAAGGTCTTCATGGATGGAGGCAGCGGCATAAACATCATCTTCGCGGACACGCTCCGCAAAATGAACAGGTCAGTCGAAAACCTCCCAAAATCTTCAAATACCTTCCACGGTATCGTTCCTGGCAAAGCAATTAGCCCAGAAGGCACCATACAACTCGACGTTACGTTCGGGGACGTAAGCCACTTCAGGACAGAGTCGATTGAGTTCGAGGTCGTCGACTGGAAATCACAATACCATGCTATTCTTGGTCGCCCGACGTTTGCTCGATTCATGGCGGTGCCACACTATGCGTACCTCACGCTGAAGATGCCAGGACCAAAGGGAGTCATCACTGTCCGTGGAAACTTTCAAAGGTCCGATGCTTGCGACCGCGAGTTCAGCAAAATCTCCGAGATGTTCGGGGTGGAGAATCACTCGCCGACTTAGCGATTACCAACGACCGCACACTCCTTCCGAGCATAAGAAGTTGGCAGTCGACAGATCCTTCAATGCTACAAATGACACAAGGTCGCATCAGGTGCACCCGACCGATCCGTCCAAGACAGTCAACATATCTTCGAGCCTGCCTATCGCATAGGAAGGCGCGCTCGTCGAATTCCTCCGTGAGAACTGGGAAATATTTGCGTGGTGTCCAGCCGACATGCCAGGTATTCCCAGGGAATTCGCCGAGCACTCTCTCCAATTGTTTCCAGATGCAAAGCCAGTCAAGCAAACGATGCGTCGAATCTCCGGCCCAAAGCGAACCGCAGTCGAATCTGAAGTCGACCGGTTACTCGCAGCAGGATTCATTAGGGAAATCAAGAAATCACAATGGGTGGCCAACCCCGTACTCGTAGAGAAGAAGCATACAGACATCCTTCGGATGTGCGTGGATTTCACAGCGCTGAACAAGTGCTGTCCAAAGGATCACTTCCCGCTACCCCGATCGACCAGATCGTCGACTCCACCGCCGGATGCGCACGACTCTCCTTTCTGGATGCTTACTCAGGTTATCACCAGATAAGGATGAAGCAAGAAGACGAAGAAAAAACGGCGTTCATAACCCCACTCGGGGTCTACTGCTACACAACTATGCCCTTTGGGCTAAAAAACGCGGGTGCAACATACCAGCGCATGATGCAGGACTGCCTCAAAAAGCAAATTGGACGCAACGTCCAGGTCTACGTGATGACATTGTCATTACCACAAGGGAAGAACACACTACTCGACGATTTGAGGGAGACGTTCGCAAACCTCAAACGCTTCCATATCAAGCTCAATCCTAAGAAGTGTACGTTCGGCGTTCCAGCCGGGCAGCTCTAGGGTACCTAGTCTCTGCTCGTGGAATCGAAGCAGACCCGAGAAAATACAGGCCATCCTCACCATGCAAAGGCCTTCAAAGCTTCATGATGTGCAGAAACTAGCAGGACGAGTAGCGCGCTCAGTCGATTCATCAGCAAACTGGGTGAAAAGGCTCTACCATTCTATCGACTGATGAAGAAGGCGGACAAGTTCGAGTGGACGCCAGAAGCTGAAGCAGCCTTCACAGATCTCAAGCGGATCCTCACAAGCCCTCCAATCCTCGTCGCACCTAAGGAACGGGAACCACTCTACCTGTATGTCTCGGCTACAAACAGGGTGGTGAGCACCGTACTGGTAGTCGAACGCATGGAGGAGGGGCACATCCAAAGCATACAACGTCCAGTCTACTACCTGAGCGAGGTTCTCTCCATATCAAAACAGCGGTACCCGCACTATCAAAAGCTGGCATACGCTGTATTCATGTCCTCAAGGAAGTGACACACTACTTCACCGAGCATCCGATTACCGTGGTAAGCAACTCAGCAATCGGTGATATACTCACAAACCCCAATGCAACGGGTCGAGTGGCAAAATGGCTCATCGAGCTGGCTCCAAGAGATATCAAGTACGAGCACCCGAAGGCTATCAAAGCACAAGTCCTACCCGACTTCACAACCGAGTGGATAGAAGCCCAATTACCTGGAGCACCAGACGTGGCCAATTCCTGGACCATGTACTTCGATGGGTCCAAGAAACATGAAGGCGCAGGCGCAGGCGTCGTCCTCATATCACCAAAAGGGGACAAGCTACGTTATGTTTTGCAGATGGGATTCAAGCTACCCTCCAATAACGAGGCTGAATACGAGGCTCTGATCCATGGCATGCGGATGGCAAAGCACTCGGGTGCACTCGATTGATGATCTACGGCGACTCCAACCTCGTGGTGCAGCAAACAATGAAGGCCTGCGACGCAATCGCGGACAACATGATCGCTTATCGCGATCTGTACAACACACTAGAGGGCAGCTTCGAGGGCTGCGAGTTGAGGCACATAGGAAGGGAAAGCAACGAAGAAGCAGACATGCTAGCCAATCTTGGCTCAACTGGCGCACAAATTCCACCTGGTGTCTTCCTCGAGCGTATTGAACACAGATCTATCAAGGAGAAACGAGAGCCTCCTCCGTCGACTACGCCACCCAAAAGCAAAATGCCTAGCACAGAGGACCCCCCTGTCGAGGTATTTCTCATTGAGCCAACCTGGACTCAACCTTTTCTGGCTTACATACTCCGTAGCGAGCTACCAGATGACATAACCGAGTCCCGACGCGTGACTCGAAGATCAAAAGCATACACCGTTATCAACGGCGAGTTATACAAGCGCAGCATATCAGGTATGTTCCAAAGATGCATCGCATTCGAAGATGGCCAAGCCATACTTCGAGACATTCATGCAGGTACCTGTGGGCATCACGCCAGCAGTCGATCACTCGTAGCCAAAGCCTTTCGCGCAGGGTTTTACTGGCCTACAGCACTCAAAGACGCGGAGGACATAGTCAAAAGGTGCGTCGGCTGCCAGAAATTCGCAACAAGGCCGCACGCACCCGCATCGGCGTTGAAGACTATACCGCTGGCCTGGCCTTTCGCCCAATGGGGGCTCGATATGGTTGGGCCACTCAAAAAATCATCGCATGGCGGGCATACTCACCTACTGGTGGCAGTCGACAAGTTCACAAAGTGGATCGAAGCGGTCCCCATCACAAATTCGACTGCCACTACGGCAGCCTAACATTCAAAAGAGGAATAAAATCAATGTTCCTTCGAATTCTTTGTGGTGACTACTCGCATAATTCATACCTTAACCACACCCGAAACCCTCGGGGGCTGTGTTATCAATCAAATGAGCTCTCGCTCCTGCGGAAACACAATGCCTTAGCCGCACCCGAATGCTCGGGGCTGCGTAACAAGGATCCAGACAAAGAGCACAAAAACTCTGCAACCGCACTCGAATACTCGGGGGCTGCACAGACATTGGTTCACAACCAACCCATATTTCACAAACCCCGCTCGACTGACTCGGGGCTCAACAAAAAATCAAAGTATACAAACTATACAATATACAAAGAGTCAAAATTACACTCGGGGGCGCTCCCTGTACAAAAATTGCACTCACAAACTGTTCTAATCCTCAGGCTCGTCCTTTACGGGCAGCTCAGGACCGCAAAGCTGTTCGCGAGTGCACTCGATAAGTGTCTCCGTGGCTTGGATTGTGTCATCCAGGTCTTTCTGTTCGAGAACCTCTCCGGCTGCAGGCGTCCACAATACCAACTTTGGTTTTCGGCTACGCATATACGCCATTGCAGCGTTGGCTCCAATCACAAGTTTCTGAGACAGCAACTCTCGAATGGGATTTGTTTGGCGAAAGATGTTCAACACAGCACGAATCCCTTGCGGTTGCGGCCCCGAAGGAAAAAGAGTCTCGTTCAGGCGAATAAATGCTGCCCGACATAACTCCAGCAGTTCAGCACTTCGCCAGACGCGATCCTTCAGGGTGGCGAGTATGCGGGCATGATACCTATCAAGCCAAAAGTGTTGACGCCCAGTCGTAGGGTCGTCAACCGCGCTATCTAGACGCCCCTCCACGCGAACCTTTTCAGCCTGGAAGCTGTCGACAAAGCCTACAAACACGGGCACAACAGTCAGATCAAAAAAGGCAAAAGCTACGCAAAAAGCCGGTAAATAGAGCAAGACTCGAACTTACACTCGAGTTGCCTGTTCACAAGCTCCATCTCCCCGAGCACATAATCCTCGCGTTGGGTGGCCAGCGCGGGTCTGGCCCTCAATCGACTCAGCTCAGCCTGGGCATCCTTCAGATCTTGCTCCATTCTCACAAACTTAGCCTTCATATACTCCATCACCTTGGCATCATTTGCCACCTGACCCTGGGACCGGGTGGTGATTGGAGCCTGTGAAGAGCTAGTCGCAGTACCAGGTTCTCGTGACTGTTCAAAAAGCATAATCACAAACACAAAGTTTGTGTCAGAAGCCAAACTCGTGTCATAAGCATACAACTCTTCGAGTGAAAGGCATTAGCAAAAGACTTGCATAAACAAGGAAGCATAAACAAAAGCGCAGACTCGCGCAGTTCAGAAGGTATCATTACAAGGCATAACAAAAACAAAAGGGCACAGCTACCCTAAACCTAAGACTTCGATTTCCTAAGGAGACGGTTAGCAGTCTCGAGTGCCCGACGCTCCATGGTGTTCATAAAAACTTCGGCCAGTCGCGCGGCGGATTCGCTCACCCCCTTTAGTGAAATGGGCTTCCCATCTGGCTTCTGAGGGAACGCAGACAGTGCTGCCTCATAGTCGCAAACTATCCCATGTCCCATAAGAAGCTTGATGGTGGACTCGGATCCGCGTACCGTGTTGGCGCGAGCGAAACCCGCCATGGTGGAAGTCCCGGGGCCAAACACGTTGGCGAAGTCATCCACCGTCGACGGCATCACGCCAGTCGGGAACACCACTTGGTATACAGCGCCAAGCGTGCTCGTCGATTTGGCGAGTGCTTCTTTCGCCTTATTGCATAGAGCGCCTAAGCCGCCCACAGCCTGTTCCAGCGAAAGATCTTCACTCGCCACGTCTGCAGAGGCCGGTGCGCCAACAGCTTCTGCACAATTCAAAACAGGCATAAGTCATTTTGCGACACTCAACAGGTTATATCATCCTATCAAAGGGAGAAAAGGTCACTCACCTCCCATGACCTGCGCGAGTGCCGCGAGCTGGTCAGCATATTCTCGTTCGCGTGCAGCGGCTGAGTTGGTGGCGGCAGCCAACTCTTTCTTCGACTCTTCGCGCTGCGCGGCGAGTGCGTCTTCCAGCTCCTTCTTCTCGCCTGGCCCAGCAGAATCACGTGCATTCAATACTCGACAAAATCAAGCATTGCAAAAAGAAGTTCGGCAAAACAAAAGCAAAAAGAACTCACGACTGAGCCGCTCGAGCTCGGCGCGCATGGTGTCCCTCTCCTGCTCCACCTGGACATAAGCCTTGGCAGAGTCTGCCAAGGTGTGGTAGAAGGGCTGCAAAGCGCACGGATTCAGCAAAAATCCAAAATTCTCACAGACCTACAGCTTAACGGGTCAAGCAAAAAGTTACTCACGTGGTTCATCCACGGCTCAGGAGCCGCGACTGATGTACCGACATCTGGAGTTGCTGCCTTGGCTGTCCCAACGACAGCGTCAGTGGCCATTGGCTGGGCAGCTCGTTTCCAGTCGGTGCAGACTTCGATTGCTCCAGGGTCGGAACATTTTCGACTGGAGG
Source organism: Poa pratensis (assembly GCA_947311845.1). NCBI lineage: Eukaryota > Viridiplantae > Streptophyta > Magnoliopsida > Poales > Poaceae > Poa > Poa pratensis. Next base: position 24,130,226 of record CAMZMU010000069.1, read on the forward strand.
AGTCCCAGGCTGATTGTTTTCAGCACTATGGGCAACACAGCAAAGCAAAAAGATTGTGAGCATAAACATGCGACAGCACAAAAACTCTCATACTCAAAAACACACATACCTGTGCTCCTCGTCCTCCTCGTCTTCGGAGTCGCCAAAAATTGGTCCTCCAAAGGCTGGGGTGTCACTCGACTGAAGCGGAAGGGTCGAGCTTGTTGAGCACGCACGCAAAGGAGCGGCTTGGAAAACAGGTGGTGAACCCGATTCCTCGTCATCCTCCAAAACCTGCTCCTCCGCGGGTGAACTTGCAGCAGAATGCGCCTTCTTGGCCAGTCGACGTCGCTTCGGTGGCGCGATATCGACTTCCTGGTCAGAGGTGGCCTTATCTTCAGATTGGACTTCTTCTGCTGTTTCCTCCTCGACCTCCTCCAAATGAGAATTTGTGGCAGAAGGGATGGGTGAATGATCCCCTTTCGGGTCCACCACCTGTGCTTGTGTTTCTTCAGTCTCGCCATTTTCAGGCAGGGAGGAAGGGAGGCAGCAGTCGAGTGACCCTGCATAGCATACATCACAGATTGCAAAGTCAGAATCAAAATCCGCATATCGCAGAACATGCGAGTGACAAACTCTTCATTGCAAGCAGACTATAATACTTACATACCTCAAGCAAAGGGTTTCCAACCCATATGGTGCAACAGGGCAGTCGACGTTGCAAGCGTCGCCTGTCGTCAAGTTGGTGATGTGCCGCACATGCGTCAGCAGCTCACTCCTTGAAAGCTCCTCTGGGTTCATTCGGGTGATGTCACCCGCGCCTTCATACTCCCACATGGGGTGCGCTCGGGCACGGATGGGCCACACCCGCCTCTTCACAAAGGTAGCGATCAAATGGATGCCTGTGACCTTGTCCAGCAGGCCTCCGATCCGAGCCAGCAAAGGGCTTGCTTCCTCCATTTCTTCGGCTGAGAGTTGGTGATCCCACGCCTTGGTCCTGGTGAAAGCAGCAGTCGAGAAAGGGGCGGCTGCATCCTGCTCGACAGTCGCATAAAACCATCCCTTCCTCCAGCCTTGAGCGGAGTCGACGGTCTTCAGACGGAAGTAGCGGGTGTCGCTGCGCACCTGGATTCCACAGCCGCCAACAGGGTAGGTGCGACCGCCTCCTCTGTTCGGCCGTACCATGAAGATGGCTTTCCACAGCGCCCAGCTGGGTGCGACGCCGAGGAAGCACTCGCACAGCGTGATAAAACACGCGATATGCATAATGCCATTTGGGGTGAGATCATGGATCTGCACCCCGTAGGCAAAAAGAAGACCACGAACGAAATCGTGGAGGGGAAGCGAAAAGCCCCTAGGCAAAAACTCCGCAAAACAAACACGCTCGTTGGCGCGTGGTTCGGGGAGTACCTCCTTGGGCGACGGCGCGCGGACGGCGAGCTGCTCCGCGGGTGGCAGATACCCCTGCTCGCGGAACTTGATCAGATGGGCGTCCTTGATGGTGGACTTCGCCCAGTCCCCGCTACCTTTCTTCAGCGCGGCGGACGCAGATGTACCCGCCACGGCCTTCTTGCCCTTGGCCGCATCAGTCGCGGCGGCGGCGGCAGCACCACGCTTCGCACCTCCACCTTTCGCCATTGCTACAGTGGAGGAGTGTGGGGCAAAGAGCTTGGGCGCAGAGCAATGGAGGGGCAGTGCGAGGAAGGAGACGAGGGGCGGCGCAGGGAGCAAATGGCAAGTAAAAAACTTTGCCAGCGCCGTTCCCCCTATTTACCACAGATCACAAAAACGATCGCAGCCGTTAAAACAAATGCATACGCTCCGCGCGAAATCTGGCCGTACACGTGGCAGCCCTGGAGAGCAACCGTCGCGGCCACTCCGTCCACTATGCACGAGAATCCAGGAAACCATCATCACGCCCCGTGAAAATCGCGCCAGAACGGTCAAATCAAGTCCACGCGGCGTCATCCCTGGTCAGCTCTGCAGAAACGGGCCCACAAAACAGGGTCACGTCCTATCAAAGCCTCTCCAAGCACGCCACCGCTTGTCAGAGATAGCAGTCGCAAAATGCGTCACTGCTGACGTTGTTCTTTCTTTCACAACGGCATAAAAGTCACTCGATGATATCTTCGGGTGGTTTCTCATACGTCTTTGTTAGTTTTTTAGCAAATGTCATAGAGGCCAGTCGAATTATTTCGACTGCAGCATCATACTCCCATCGGGAGCGTATCAAAAAATTCTTTGACTACTATGTGCAGGGTAAAAAGATTTTGAGATTATCCTCCATTGCAGCAATAAAGCACAATCTCGGGGGCTACTCCCATCGGGAGCGCTGTCGCGCACCCGATAGAATAATGGCAAAAATATCAGTCGATGAAACACTCGACTGAGTTCATAAGCAAAATCACACTCAAAATATTCCCGAGTTGATCCGACGATCCTTGGATGCTGCATGCATAGTGCAAAGGTAAGACCCGCCGATCAGTCGAGCTGGGCTAAGGACCGCTCCAGCAGCGTTATCCTTAAATGTTCCGTGTCAGCAGACATGATGAATAATCCCCGACGGACGCGTTGGGTTGATTCAAAATTATACTGCAGTTCGATTCCGTAAGACCTCAACGGCTGTTTCGAGTCTGTCCAGTTTGTTCCAGATTCGAGTCCGGGGACTCGAGTTTGATTGAAAGCTAGTATGGTTTTGCCACGAATGGTAGTTAACCGGCCCCGATCCGTCGTGTGTGCCGGGCCTGCTAAGCTAATATCCCTTGACTATCATAAGCAAAAACTCATAGTCGATGAAACACTCGACATAGCTGACATGTGCTATTTCATAAGAATTCTAAATGCAGATGTAAAAAATGTATAACGTGCATGATGTATGAGTCCATGCCCGACTCTTCGAATCAGACAAGTACTCGGGGGCTACTGACATGGGTATGCCTATCGGGTACCCTACCATGAGGGTACCTGGTGCACGTATCGACTAGGCCCAACTATCAGAGCCTACATGAAGCCCATGAAGGGAGGCCCACGAAGATGGAGTATCCTCCAAGTTTGGCGAAGCAATAGTCGGTTTAGAGTTTCCTTACTTGTAAATCGAGTCGGTTACGAACACCCGAGACCCAGCCTATTATTTAAGGACTGGGAGGGCCATCGAACCAGACAACGAACCACCAGAGCCACAAACCCTAGCGAGATCGACATCTCGCCGGGATCCTTGTAACCATCATATTCACAAAGCAATAACAGACAGGCAGGACGTAGGGGTGTTACCTCCACACGAGGGCCCTGAACCTGGGTAAAATCTTTGCCCTGCTTGTCAGCCGACGATACTTCCAGCTCTACCACGTTCTCTCCCCCATATTCATAACCTAGGGACCTTAACCATGGGTCTTGATGAGTCTACCCCTCGTCAGAAGTCATCAAAAATAATAAGAAAATACTTAAAACTGGAAACACTTAACACAGGAGATGTCCATAGATCACAATGGATTAATTGAAAAGGTGCAACACTTTTGGAAGTAGACCTATCGAAGGGCAAGCGTACGTGTTTGCCGAGATGGCAGGCATGGCAAATAGGCAAGGCTGCTTTATTACATGGTAAATGAGAAGTGCGAGATAAATGTGACGATGCGTCACGTCCTGGGTGTCCTAAGCGACGATGCCAAAGTTCTGCGGAGGTGGAGGCGGCGACGAGTCCGTAGATGGAGTGGTGGCGGTTGGTGGCTGGTGGAGTGAAGAGGTAGAGCTCGCCGCGGCTGTTACATCGCATGATCACGCCCTTGGTGAGAAGATCCTTGATGGAGAAACCAAAGGGGTCAAATTCAACAGAACATAGATTATCAATGGTAAATCATCGAGTAGAAATAAGATTTTTAACAAGATTAGGAACAACAAGAACATTACGAAGTGAGAGTGTGCGTGCGGAAGTAGGAAAAGAAACATGGCCTGTGTGAGAGATTGGCATGGTGGAGCCATTACCGACGGTAACAGAATAGGAAGAGGAAGGGTGGGGACGGAGGTTGGAGAGCATACCGGGGTCGGAGGCCATTTGAGCAGTGGCTCCCGAGTCCATGGCCCACTCGCCACCAACGGTAGAAGGTGTGGCGGCGTTGTTCAGTGCAGCCATCAGCGCGGAGGTGTCCCAGCTCGGTGTAGAGGCGCCCACGTAGCCAGGGATGGGCAGCGGGTTGGAGCCGAACGCCTGTCCATGGGCTGGCGCGAGGGAGGTGAAGGCCTGAGTTGTGGGCCTTGGGGCGAGGATGCCCGGCGCATTGGATGGGCCGGGGGCGTGCCAGGAGGGGGCGGGCGCCTGCATCTGCTGCGCCTGGCCTGTGTACGGGTTGAAGCAGACCCACGGGCCGACGCTGGGAGCTCCGCCACCATTGCGGTTCCCCCCGTTCTTCTTCTTCCTCCAGTAGTTGTTGCCGCCGCCGTTCTTGCCACCGGAGGGCCCCCGCCAGAGCCACCACCGCCGTGTTGTTGTTGGAGCGGTTGGCGTCACCACGGTTCTGGCCGTGGTTGCCACCGGAAGAGAACCCGGCGCCGCTGAAGTGGCCGCCGTAGGGGCCATTGTTGCCACCGGAAAAGGACCCAGCGCCGCTGGAGGGGCCACCGTAGAGCGCAGTCTGGTTCCCCACCTGCACGCTGTTGGCGAGCTGTGTCTCCCGGAGAGTGAGGAGGGAGCGGGTCTGGGCGAAGGACGGCAGCGGGGACTGCATGGTGTCGATGGTGGTGATGTCGGCGAAGCGTGGGTTGAGACCGCGGAGGCAGTTGAGGACGAGGGTCTGGTCGGTCACCGGAGTGCCGACGTCGCGCAGAGCATCGGAGAGAGCCTTGAGGCGGTGGCAGTACGCGGTGATGGAGAGGTCGCCCTTCACAAGTCCACGGAATTCCGCCTCGAGGTAAACGGCGCGGGTCATCTGGTTGTCGAGGAAGAGGTTGGTGATGAGAGTCCACGCCTCCTGCGCGGTTTGCTCTTCCGCCTTGATGATGTCGAGGATCTCGTCGGAGATGGAGCCGTAAAGCCACGAGCGGACGATGTAGTCCTCGCGAATCCACTCGGGGGTGCGGGCGGCGATGGCGGTGATGGAGTTGACGTGCCCGAGCAGATCATACTGGCCGAGCAGGATGCGGATGAGCATGCGCCACTTGGTGAAGTTGGAGGTTTTCAGATCGAGCGTCACCGGAACATGGGTACGGACGCTAGCGACGTTCACCGCTAGCGAGGTGGTGGCGGGCAGGACGGGCATGGCAGCCGAGGTGAGGGCAGGGGAGGAGGCGGAGGCTAGGGCGGCTGCGGTGTCCGACATGGTGAGATGGGATCGGTAGATTGGATCGGGAGATGCTCTGATGCCAAGCAAACAGAAAGGTTTAGGAAGTGCCACACAATGGGGCGATCTCACGTAATGAATATATAGTGTACATGCCTTGGCTACCAAGGAAGATCAGCAACCGAATCAATCTAAATCAATCTAAGATACAGGTCGGTTGGTTAGCCTAGGTTGCTATACATGACGTATACGTACACAAGGTGTATACTCTAGCAGTACATGAGTCCAAATGATGGCGAACCGTCCTCTTTAAAAAACGCATGTGGTGAGTCATGCATGGCCCAATAATGTCTGGTAACAACATGAATTTTCTGATTAGTTGTGTTTTTCTCCCAAATCTCGGCGTCATGTTCTTGGCTTATCGCTCGTACACTGCATGGTGTGGTGCTTCATTTGGATTCAAGCACGGCGTATGCTTTTGTGACGAGCTCAATTGATCGTGACCTCTCCGGTAAGCAATTTTTATAAGAGAAGATCGTGTGATATACAATGTTTTAAATAGCCGGCTATGGAAAAATAGCCCCGACCCTTAAAATAGGGCTATAGCCGGCTAAATGGGGCTATAGCCAGAAATTGTACAAGAATTCATTTAGCCCCAAAATGCTCAAAAGGCTATAGCTCGGCTATAGCCGGGCTATAGCCGAGCTATAGCCGGGCTATTTAAAACTATGGTGATATATCAATGTCCAGAATTGCGTTAAAGTTAACTTGTATGTAATAAGGGTTCCTATCAGATACTAATAGGATTGTCGCTCGTGTCACTCCTAGGGGTCGGCCTGAGCGAACCCTAGCATCGCCACCCCCGAGCCCACCCTCCTTGATGACCTTCCATGCCTTTGTGGCTTGGCGGATTCCTCACACTCCCGCTCGTGCGGCTACTACTAGTGGAAGTCGTAAGGTATGAAGATGTGAAAGCCTGCCACTGGATTTGGACGAAACCCACTACTACGATGGCACCCATGGACCCCATCGCCTTCTTAGAGGCTTCATCGTGGTGCGATTCCTTTTCCTCCATATTGTTGCAGCTCCGGGGGAAATCTCGGACCTGTTGGGTCAGCCGATGACGACGTTATGGTGTCGCTCTCTCTCTCTTGGTGCATCGTGCTTAGAGTCCATGACGGCAAAAGAGACCACTGGCGAGTGCTTGGATGGTATAGCGATGGCTCTAGATCCGGTGGTGTGGTGTTTTGTGCGGAAACGATGATAGTGGTGAGTGGATTTCTTTTAAAGAGAAGGACCGTGCCTTTCTTTCATTTCATTTTTATTTTTCGGAGGGTCAGGAGGAGGACGACGTGTCGACAAAGATGCCACCTGATCGGCTGTACCTGCTAGTGGATCTCTAGCGTCACGAATTTTGTCGGTTCAAGGTGTGCAAATTTCTCATGTGAAGCTCTACGTCCAAGTAGGAGCTTCCCCTTATCTCAACGTGGTGGGTCGACTGTTTGGCATGGGCCGACAATAGTTCCGACATCGGTTGCAACGAGGGCTCCATCGGCGTCCGTTGAACGTAAAATCAGAGTCGATGACCCATGGAGGAGTGACGACAATGACACCTAGTGGCAACCTCGACGGTGGTTTCCCATCTCGACGGCGTGTGCTTCGTGTGCTCGGCCAGATTGTCTGGGGTGTGTAGTGTGTGTTTCATGACAGCCAGAAATCACCGGCCGCCCAAGAAGCGGACAATATAACATTGATCGACATTTACACATTTCGCGTGCTACAAACAAGCATTGCTTATTATAACAAATGCAACGGTAGCCTCTCATACAAGCAAATTCCAAATCATTTGTCTTATTTCCGTCGTAGCACACAAGCAGCATGGAAACTGAGGCGTCGGCAGGAGAAGGCGACGGAAGAGATGGCAGCGAAGGCCGCGACGTCGGTGGAGGAGTGCGTCGACGCCGAGGCGGAGGGGGCCACCGCGCAGCCGCTTCCACCAAGCACGGGCCCTGAGGCAGCAGCGGCGGGCTTCGAGGCCGCTGCGGGAGCGGCCGTGGCGGGACAGGCCGATCCTACCCTGACGATCAGCAGGACGTGCTCCATGGGCGGAAGGACACCGAGGCCCACGACGAGGGCACTTCTGGCCCTCGAGAGGCCCCGGCGCGGAAGAGGGAGAAGGCTCTCACCAGAGCCCCCAGCCGTGACCTGAGTCCGCTCCAAGCCCAAGGCGCCGCGCTCCGGGGCCCTTAGCGAGCATAGAGGCCTCCAGGCCCCTTGGCGACGCGTGGGCCCTGATTTTGTGGAGCCGACGCCAGAGCGCAGCTTGCCGCGGCTCCGTTTTTCGCTTGGCGAGGGAGGCGATCGACGGGCTTGAGGCCCAGTACGTCGAGGAGGAGCTCGCCGAGGCGCAGGAACGTGCCGACCTCGCGCGGGCTTGGACTCACCTTTGTGAGACCGTAGACCACTGCCGTCAGGAGGACACGGCGGCCCAGGCATGGCGTGAAGAGGCGAGACGCTTCGCTGAGGAGGTCTGCGCCAGCGTGGTCTGCGAGGCCGAGGAGACCCTCGGGCAGATCCAGGCGGAGCGCGAGGCTGTCGCGGCTAGATGCGAGGCTCTCGAGGCGGAGATTGCCGCCAAGCACCAGGAGCTCGCGGCCCGCGAGAAGATAATCACCACGGACTCCGAGTCCATGAGGTCAGGCCTGGAGAAGTTCCGCGAGGACCTGCGCATCCGCGAGCAGTTGCTGGCGCAGCGCAGGGAAGACCTCTCTCTCCGCGAGGCTGAGCTGCGCAAGCGCGAGGAGCAGGTTGAACAGGTCGAGAGGGACCAATCTGCGCAGCGGAAGAGCCTTGAGGCCCGCGAGAGCAAGGTGGCCCAGGACGAGGCCAGCTACAAGGATCGCCTCGAGAAGGCCAACGCCAACCTCCGCTCGCAGGTGGAGAAGATAGCGGAGGAGTCCGAGGCCAAGATGAAACTCTTCTGCGACCGCTGCTCCTAAGAGTTCGCGCAGAAAGCCCAGCGCCAGGAGGAGCGCTTCAAGGGGAAACGCGACGAGCTCAACGCCCATATTGTGGAGCTCGAGAAGGAGGGGAAGAGGTTGGCTTCCCGTCTTCAGAGCGCCAAGGACCCCCAGGCCTGTGCGGAGCAGGACCTCGCTTCCCTGACGGTGGACCTGAACGAGGTCCATCAGCAGGTGGCGCCCGTTGTGCAGCTTGCCGAGGAGGCTCGGCACAACGCGCAGGCTGCGCGGCTCTTGACGCGCTAGCGAGAGCGTATGTTCCACTCACTGGTGATCCGCGCGCGGGCTGTTGTGGACCGCTTGGGGGCCGAGACCCCCCCCCGGTTCTCTATCGAGGGGAATGCTGATGCCGCCACGTACCTCGGCTTCTTCGAGCGGCTTCTCACCAACTTTGAAGGGGCCATGACGAGCCTCGACGACCTTGTTGACACGGAGAGCCGCGAGCTTCTTAGCGTCGCGGTTGGTTGCGTCTTCGCCAACCTCACACACCTCCATCCTGGCCTCGACTTCAAGACCGTGACGGAGCCCGTCGAGCAGAGGCGTGCCGCGGGCTGAACGCCGCGGTGTGGGAGGACGTGGAGAGGTTCGTCCTGCGTTTTAAGAGGGTTGACGTCGAGCAGGACCTGACCCAGGGAGATGATGACGAGGAAGGCGCTGAGGAGGAAGACGACGAAGCTGCCGATGGTGAGGACGACGGCGGCCCTGCTGCTTGAGCTGCTCATGTGGCATGGCGTGCTTGGGGCACAATTTATCTTAAGATTTTCCATTTTGTTTGTAATGACTTGTAAGAACTATATTTTGTGCAAGCGTGTGCCCCTCGGGAGGCCTTTTATCTCTTTTTCAAATCTTTTCGCTCTACGTCGTCAGGACCGTGCTTCCAGTGCAATGACACCGCCGCTCGGTATGTCAGAGTCAGGGCTCGATAACAAGGCCGGGGGGAGCGTGAGGCTTGGAGAGGTAAGTGCTCTCGAGGCGCGATGCTCGGGAGCCCCCCTTGGACGTGCAAGCAGCCCATGAGGCGTAAGAGAGAAAAGGGAGCTCGAGAGGCGAAAACACCGGCGAGGGGAAATTTAACAAGTTCGACTTAGCTTTTGCGAGACGTTCGTCTTGTAGAGGGCGTCGTGTTCCCTGACGAGGCGTTTTTGCTCTCTGGGTTGTCTGGGGATGACCTTGGAGTCTCGCAGTCTTGTAGTATGCGTCGTGCTTCCTGCGTTGGACAAGTAGGCAGACCCACAAGCAATGCATGGTTGTACAACTCATGCGCGCTCATAGGTTTCCTCATGTGTGTCTCGCGAGGAGAGTAAGCATCAAGGTCCTTGGTGAGGTGACGTGCATGGGAGTAGGCCCATGAGTTCAGAGCTCGGATCATTTGGGTTTGGCGATGCTGCTGGGATGCTCCCAAGGCACAGGCACCGTGCTCATCCTCCGCTCGTGAGATACGTATGGGGATAAGTATGAGCATGAATGATGGCAGAAACCAAATGCTTACCGCGTTAATATTACATAACGGCGCTAAGGCCCATAGGTTCATGCTGTGATGAAATTGTTCATTACATTTGGCGTGGCCAAAATAAATTCCGCCATGTCTGAGCATGGGGTTCGACACGGAGTGGCTGAGGCTTCTTGCGACCCGTGGCGACGCGTTGTAGAGAGAGCTCAGATGATGTAGCCCCTCGTGGAGGGAAAGGCTTTGTCAAGTTGGGGATGTGATGGCGCATGCCTCCCTCTTGAGACAAAAAATGCCTACCGCGACTGATCACGGGTAGAACTTGCGCAGATGCTCGATGTTCCACGGGTTTTTGATTGGAATGCCGTCTTCCGTCTCTAGTCGTGCTGAGCCGGGCCTGGAGACGTGCACGACCCTGAAGGGCCCCTCCCACATGGGCGAGAGATTTGTGGAGGCCTTCCCTGGAGAGTATCCTTCTTAGGACGAGGTCGCCTGTCTCGAGGGTGTGCGGGCGTATGTGGTGGCTGTGGTAGCGGCGGAGGTCTTGCTTGTACCTTGCCGCTCGGAGGGCAGCATGGCAGCGGGTTCCCTCGAGCAGCAGCAGGTCGTTGTTGCGGATGTCATCCTGGTTGGCTTCGTTGAAGGCGAGGACTCGCGGGGACCCGTGCTTGAGCTCGTTGGGGAGGACCGCTTTAGCTCCGTAGACGAGGGAGAACGGCGTTTCACCAGTGGGCTTCGTGGATGTTGTGCGAATGGACGAGAGCACGGATGGAGCTCATCAATGCAGTTGTTGCCGCTGGCCTTGAGGCGATCGAAGCTTCTTGTCTTGAGGCCCTTGAGCACTTCAGCGTTTGCTCGCTCGGCTTGCCCGTTGCTTCGTGGGTGAGCCACCGAGGCATAGCCGATTTGGGTGCCGAGGATGCTGCAGTAGGACTTGAAGATGCCGCTGGTGAACTGTGTGCCGTTGTCAGTGATGATGCAATTTGGTACGCCGAAGCGGCAGACCCGGCTCCTGATGAATTTCACCGCAGACCTCGCTGGGATGGTGCGCACTGCTTCAACCTCCGCCCATTTGGTGAACTTGTCGATGGCGACGTAGAGGTAGCGATAGCCCCCGAGCACCCGTGGGAAGGGTCCCAGGATGTCCAGCCCCCAGACCACGAAGGGTCAGGAAAGCGGGATGGTTTGAAGTCCCTGTGCAGGCTGGTGGATCTGCTTGGCGTGGAATTGGCATGCCTCGCAAGATTGGACGATGGCGGTGGCGTCCTGAAGCACTGTAGGCAGTAGAAGCCAGTTCTGAAAACCTTCCCCGTGAGGGTGCGCGAGGATGAGTGACGACCACATTCTCCATTGTGTATGTCCCTGATCAGCTGACGACCTTCTTCTGAGGGGACGCATCGCAACGCGATCCCGTAGGGACGCTTACGGTACAGATCTCCCTCATGGAGGCAGTATGACTTGGCCTGCCGAGCGGTTCTTTCTGCTTCTGCATCTTCTTCAGGGAGGATCCCGTCCTGCAGGTACTCCGTGATCTCGACGATCCAATCCGCCGCTTGGTGCACCAAGGTCAGTAGCAGGCGATCTCCTGAGGGCGGACCGCAGTCTGGTGCTCCAGTTGTTGGCGCTAGTGGGAGCTCCTCGTCAATGTCCATGCCAGTTGCTTCTTTCGGCTGTTTGGCTGATGCCCTGGTGAGTCTCTCCTCGAACACGCCTGCTCCTTGGGCTTCCCTTCTTGATGCTCGCTTCGTGATGTCATCCGCCTCCTGATTCTCTCCTCGTGGAATATGCATGAGTTCCATTCCTCTGAAGTGTTTCTCGAGCCTGCGGACCTCTTCGAGGTAAGCGGCCATGTGGCTGTCTTTAGGTTTGTAGCTCTTGTTGGAGAAGTTGACAAGGAGCTGGGAGTCGCTCTTGATGAGTATGCGCTTGACGACGAGAGTGATTGCAGCTCTGAGCCCTGCGAGGAGGCCTTCATATTCAGCGATGTCGTTGGAGACCTTGTCGCTGTGTGTGAAGCATAGCTGGACGGCGTAGAAGAGCTTGTCGCCTGTTGGTGACGTCAGGACAGCACCAGCCCCCGCTTCGGCGTGCAAATGCTCCATCGAAGTGCATGGTCCAGTAGTTGGGCGCTGTCCCTCCTGATGATGTGGCCTCTTCCTCCTGAGGCTCTTCGTGACCCGTGTCCGTCCACTCGGCCGTGAAGTCCGTCAGCGCCCTGCCCTTGATGACCCTGGTGGTGTCGAACTGCAGCTCGAAAGTTTGCAGCTCAATGCCCCATCCTGCGACCCGATCTGTGGCGTTTGGGTTGCGCAGGACTTGCTCTAGGGGGTACGATGTGACCACCTTGATGGGGTGGCCCTGGAAGTATTGACGTAGCTTCCTGGAGGCGATGAGGAGTGCGAAGAGGAGCTTCTGCTGCATGGTGTACCGCTCGCGAGCATCCCGTAGCACTGTGCTGACGAAGTTGACGGGGTGCTCGACAAGCGTTATCGATGGTACTTCAGCGCTAGGCTCTTCGCGGTGCTCTTCAGGGGCCTTTTCGAGGTTTTCTTGCGGCAGGTCCTCGGCGAGGACTCCTCTTGGTCGCGTGGGCTCGGCTTGGGGCTCGGGGCTTGAGGAGGCTGCTTCCTTGTCGGGGGGCTCTAGGCTTGGCGAGGACCGGCTCTTCCCTTTCTGGCACCAGGACCACGCTTGCCGTCTGAGGAGTGGCTGCCAAGTATAGCTTCAGGGGCTCGCGAGGTCGTGGGGTGACCATGATTGATGGGCTGGCCAGGTGCTCGACAAGCGTTGTCGATGGTACTTCTGTGCTGGGCTCTTCGCGGTGCGCTTCAGGGGCCTTCACTACCACAGAAAGGCCTTTCTGTGGCGCACGTTTTTGACTTTCTGTGGCGCACCCCTAGGTTTTCTGGGTGCGCCACAAAAATCTCGCCACAAAAATTATTTCTGTGGCGCACCCTTAATTGGTGCGCCACAGAAATCCACATTTCTGTGGCGCACCTGCCGGGTGCGCCACAGAATTCTCAAAAAATTCAAAAAATGCAAAAAAATAGAAAAAAGTTTCAAAAAAATCAAAAAAAGAAATAATATGAAAAATCCTAATTATTTGAATTATTTTCATATTTTTTGAATTTTTTAAACTGATACCTTCCCGCTAAGTCACCCATCCTCAAACTGCTCCAACCCTAGCACGCTTAACTTCTAAGTTCCACCCAGTCCACCTACCCTTGTGCTACTCAAGTTCTTATTGATATATATATGATATGAACCCTCTTAAGTATTATGTGTGTATATGTGGTATGTGTTATAAATGTGTGTTTTTAAATTTCAGATTTTTCAAAAACTTCTAAACTTTCAAAAGGAGATACAAAAGTTTCAAAAGATCCAAAAAAAATTCAAAAAACTTAAAAAAATTCAAAAAACTTAAAAAAATTCAAAAAATCCAAAAAAAATTCAAAAAACCTAAAAAATCCAAAAAAATCCAAAAAAATAAAAAAGTCAAGAAAAGTCAACAATCTTCTTGGTTATACATTTCTGTGTCTTTTTTGGAATTTTTGAATTTTTGAATTTTTTTGAATTTTTTTTATTTTGCTGCGAAAAATCGTCTGTTTGAAATAACTTTTTTTCTTTTGGAATTTGAGGAATGTGTGAATTGCTGACCGGGTAAACCCGGGTGGATTCGAACTCGTATTTTTCTCACGATTTTTTTGACATATTATTTGCGTTATTTTGACGTCGTATGCAAAAGTTATGGCCGTTACAAGTTTTTTTTCCTGTTTGTTGCAGAAAAGGTCAAAATTCATATTTCAAAATTGCTATACCTACTAGACACTCAAACCTAACTACATGTCAAAGGATTTTATTTATTAAATTTTTTATCATTTTCCTTTAATTCCTGCAAGACTAAAAAGGCGATCCACGGGGGTGGGATTTGAAAAAAAAAGTTCTGTAGCGCACCAAGCTTGGTGCGCCACAGAATGTCACCTTTCTGTGGCGCACGTGCCAGGTGCGCCACAGAATTGTGACTTTCTGTGGCGCACCAAGCCAGGTGCGCCACAGAATTGTGACTTTCTGTGGCGCACCTGGCCATGTGCGCCACAGAAATGTGACTTTCTGTGGCGCACCTGGCCATATGCGCCACAGAAAGTCACATTTCTGTGGCGCACATGGCCAGGTGCGCCACAGAAAGTCACAATTCTGTGGCGCACCAAGCCTAGTGCGCCACAGAAATATATTTCTGTGGCGCACCAATTAAGGGTGCGCCACAGAATGTAACCTCTCTATAAGGGTTTTCCTAGTAGTGCTTGTCGAGGTTTTCTTGCGGAAGGTCCTCGGCGAGGACTACTCTTGGTCGCGTGGGCTCGGCTTGGGGCTCGGGGCTTGAGGAGGCTGCTTCCTTGTCGGGGGGCTCTGGGCTTGGCGAGGACCGGCTCTTCCCTTTCTGCCACCAGGACCACGCTTGCCGTCCGAGGAGTGGCTGCCAAGTACAGTTTCAGGGGCTCGCGAGGTCGTGGGGCGACGATGATTAGTGGGCTGGCCAGGTACTTCTTCAGGTCTTCGAATGCCTTGGCTGCTTCTGGCGTCCACTTGAATGTGTCGGACCTCTTCATGATCTTGAAGAACGGCAGCGCCCTCTCGCCGAACTTGGATATGAACCGGCCGAGGCTGGCCATACACCCAGCCAGGCGCTGCATGTCCTTGAGGCGACGAGGTGGCTACATTTCTTCTATGGCCCTGATCTTGTCAGGATTTGATTCGATGCCACGGTGAGACACTAGGAACCCGAGGAGTTTGCCTCATGGTATTCCGAAGACGCACTTAGCGGGGTTCAGCTTGATGTTCACCTTACGCAGGTTGGCAAAGGTCTCCTCGAGGTCCTTCAGGAGTGTGTGCTCTTCGCGAGTCTTGACCACGATGTCGTCGACGTAGGCTTCTGCGTTTCTCCCCATCTAAGCTCCCAAGTGTAGGAGTTTGCGCGATAGAAAACAAAAAAATTCTCTCTCATGCGGAAGCAACACTCAAGATCCAATCTAGAAGATGTCAGTAACGGGGAGAGTAGTTCATCATACCCTCGAAGAACACGCGCGTTGAACGTTTAATTCAACACAGCTCGGTGAAGTTGTTGACGATGTTCGATCCGATCAGCACCGCAAACGAGCAGCACCTCCGGAGGCTTGCACACGTACAACTCAATGACGTCTCCCTCTTCTTGATCCAGCAAGCTAGAGGGAGAGTTAGGTGGGATCGATTCCAGCAGCACGACGGTGTGGTGGTGGATATGGTGGAGTGTTCCCGCGGGCAGGGCTTCGCCAAGCGGTGCGCGGGAGGAAGGAGTAGATGCGGCAGCGATTAGCATCACATGGTGTGCCTCTCTCATCTCTTATATAGGCAAGGGAGCTGCAGCCACTTAATTCTCAAGGTAGTAACCCCCTCTTTAAAGAGTGGTAACTCCCTCTCCTTTAAAAGGTAGTAACCCCCTCTTTCAAGAGTGGTAACCCCCCATTTAAGGGATGCCCATTGATTGATCACTTGGACCAAGTAGGCCTGGTCAAATGGACCAGTGGGCCACCCTTGGTCGTTGGGTACAGGTGGGCTGTGGGGACCCCGGACTAGCTGTCCGAAATACCCGATTATGCTTAACACAACGATCCTGTGATCAGTCTGTCGTTGCACATAATCCGAATTGAATACCAAAGTTTACATCCATTACAATACGAATTAAAAGTCTTACATAAATGGTCATTTAGACCAAGTCTTACATAGGTGCCTTCATGGGCCAAACCAAAATATCAGCGGAAGCTAAGGCGTAGTAGACATCAGATTCTAACGACGACGACCCGACAGGCAGCTGACTTGTGGAGATCCTTAGTTCGCATAGAAGTCGCCATACTCCTGCTCGGCGTAGTGCTCCTCCTCGTAGTCTGGCTAGGACAACAGCCAGGGACGAAACCAATATGAGTACATTTGAATGTACTCGCAAACTACCCCAACATGAGTATGCACTAGTTTTCATTTAACTGACCACTTTTATTTATTTTAAACATCTCTATATCTTTATTGAAAAAGGTAAGAGAGTTTTATGACCACTTTTAAAGAAATCACCATTTTATCTATTTCTCCAAAACTCCTCCTTTTTCCGACCATAGCCCGTCATGGTCCACTTCCTCCATCTACCTCATACTGATCCGTTGGTATAGGTGTAAGGAACATTCTCCACTTCATTTTCTTTTTAAAACTCAAAGTCTTTCAAAAACTTGCACAAGGTCTTAGGACAGCCTCCCAATTGTCCATATCTGAGGACTCGGCTATTCGAATAGTTTTAAAACCCTCTACAGAGGTAGCACTCTTTTAGCCCACATCCATCCGGCAACTCATCGTGTCTGCCACGTCTCGCCATACCAGGTGTATGCGAAGTAAGCCACCGACCCTAGCCTCTTATTTGCTCATGCTAGTATAGGATCCTTCCCATATGACACTTTCCATCGACACCCAGTCCAGTTTCCCGTCAGAAACCCTATGTGTGAGGACTCATAGTTTTGTCCGGCGGTTTATGGTGGAACCTTCTATCCTCCCCACCAACTTGTGTGAGGACCCGGGTCAGGGGGTAGATCCTCGGACCATCCCCTCATGCATAATGGAGTCATCTCTGTCGGTGAGGTATCCCATACTAATAAGAGCAAACTACATGACTAAGACTTTTCCCATATATGGTAAATGTGGTCGCACAGGGTAAGATTGGTCGTCATAGTACCAGGACACTGCATTTTTCATAAACATTCCCATTTGCCATTTTTCCACTTCAACACCGACATCTCGGTATTCCATAATCACACAAGTATTTGCAAAGGAGTTTTGAACAAACAACATTGTTTCCCATCCTATAGTTTTATATAAACTACCTTATACTTCTACATAGGGTGGCAAAATAATATTCATATACTTTTTGAAAAGGTTTTGTAAACCAATGCCTTAAGAGTAAATTATCTGATCAAAGTATATGCATAGGTAATTAGGTGCAAGCTCAGAGAATAGCTTGCCTTGATCGGCAAAGTGACCTTGGTCTTGATCTTCAGTTTCAACAAACTTTCATTCCTCGATAAATCCGACAACGTTCTCGTCTAATTAATAAACAAACAATGCAAACAATCACTAATCTATACAAGCAATCATCTCAACATAACAATCATGAACATCACAAATAGCTACTGCACACAACAAACAATACAATTTGGTTTCAAACTAATTGAACTAAACAATATTTATTTATGTCCAAAACTATGGCAGAAACTTGTGGAACAAGTTTAATTGCACAACTTGAGTTCTGTTGGTCACAAAAATACAAACTAAAATTCTACGGAATGCTACTGATGTGTAGAAGACAAGCCAATTTGATTTGGATCACTTGGAGTTACCAAACTCCCTACACATTTGTTTGAATCTAGTAACTTAATAATCAAGTTTTAGCTACCAATTAAGTTCTGTTGACCCTAAAATTAAATCCTTTTAGGGGTAACTAAACATGGCTAAATGAGATCTAACAAAATTGGTTCTAATTCATTTGGGTTAACCATTAAACATATTCAAATGTTTGAGTGCAGAAGGGTGTTTAAACTTCAACTTAATACTAAACAAATACTACTGCACAAATAATTCTACCAAAATTAGGGAAGCTAATACAAGGCAGTACTAAGCTAGCAAAATTGGTTTGGAAATATTTGGACTAACAGAGTATCAGAAACAAACAACTTTAGAATTTAAACCTTCTGTAGTATTTTTAATAATACTTTTTATTTAATTAATTAAATGACATGAGACCACATGTTTTGGTTAAACAATTTCATAAGATTTCCAGAACAATTGATTTTGATTTATTTGGATTTCTAAATCTCAAGATATTGAATTTCAAAGTTGGATCCAGTACTGATTTCATATTTCAATTTAAATAGACAAAACCTAGTTATGGATAATGTTTAAATCTCTGACCAGTGGGGCCTACATGGCAGCGGCACAGTGCGCGCGGGAAATGATTTAAACCCTGACGAGCGGGGCCCGCCCGTCAGTCTCTCTCTCTTTTTTTAACCGAAGCGGTAAGGCACCGTTGGATCAAGATCCAACGGCCCACGATCAACGCAACGACGGCGACCATTTTTCAGCGGCGCTGCCGCGCCGGCGACGGCGAGGTGGATGAATCTCTCACCTAGGGGGCTCGGGAGGTCGCGGCGATGATGCAGATCTACGGCGGCGACGTGGGGGAAGTTCCTGGCTGAGTTGCACTTGCTGGGGTGGAGTGGTTTGTCGGCGGCGAGGTCTCCGTCCTCCACGGCCACAGACACGGGCTCCGGCGATCTCCTGGCGACGCTCTGGTGCACGAAACAGAGGGGAACAAGGTGTGGGTTTGTGCGGTGTCCAAAGGGAAGAGGGTACGGGCCAGAGAGGAGAGAAGGGGGCAGTGTGGCGTCGCGGCCATGACTGACCTTGACGGCGGCAGTGGCTACGGCAGAGCACGCCCTCCTGGCGGTGCACGGCGAATCGAGAGGGAGGAGTGAGTGGGATGGTGTGGTGTTCCCAGAGGGGTGCGGGGGTGGTTTTATAGCGCAGGGCCGGCGTATCGTGGATGGGGTGCATGAACGACGTCCATGGCGCACGGCGGAGATATTTCTTCTCGAATCCGACGCGGTGGTGCGAGGGACGTGGAGACGCGGGGTCCACCGGGGTCCGGACACGTTCTAGAAGGGCTCGGTCCAGTGCGGCGTGTCGAGGAGCGGAGAGGTGCGCGAATTTGGGCCGGCTTCGCCGCGGCTGCCACGGCGGAGCTGGGGTGGATTCAAGGTGAGGGAGTGCTTGAGTGCTCTCCTCTGTAGCGCCGCGGCTGCAGAGGCACGGGAGCGAGGGAGAGCGCGGCCAGGGGGGCCTGGGGAGCGCGGGATCAGCGGGGAGCGGTCACAGCGACACGGCGATGCGTCGGGGCGAGGGAGAGAGGTGGACGACGACGTTTTTGTAGAAAGCCCCCTGCCTCCTCTCTGCTTCCGTTTCCTGTTATTTCCATTTCAGTCCAGCAGCCTTTTCTACAATTTATTTGAGGCACTTAAACATTTTAGAAAATTTGCAAATATTTGTGGGGCTTTCCCATAATATGTAGAAGCTCCACAAAATTTGTCTTTGCAAAATAAAATGTTTTGAATCATTTTCTTTCATAGGGTTTTAATTATGGCATTTTGTTTTATTTCAATTGTTTTTATTTTTGAATTTTAAAATAGGTGTAAAATATTATTTGGAAGAGATAAGTGATAAGAATGTAAATGAGAAGTTTCATATACCATTCCTCTGAATTTTGTTTGAACCAATTTTGAGTTTCTTATTTGTCACTTTTATTTTTCTTGTTTCACTTTTGCTTTTGTGTTTCCTTTTTATTAATTCAAGCAAACAAGCAACACAAGCAACAAGAATTAATTACCACAAGCAACAACTTACAAACAACACATGATAATCAGCAAAAGTTTTTGTTGGCTCTCATTTTTGGGATAAAATACCGATAATATTTTTGGGATGTTACAGATCCTTCCGCCCTTAAAATAAATCTCGTCCCGAGATTTGCTAGGCTTAGGTACTAAAGAGGTCTGGGAACTCGCTCTGAAGATAATCTTCGCGTTCCCAAGTTGCTTCTTCTTCCGAGTGGTTAGTCCACTGGACATTGTAAAACTTGATCGCACGCCTCTGGGTAACACGAACATCTTCTTCGAGAATTCTGAGAGGTCTCTCACGATAGGTCAGGTCTTGGTTCAGGTCGATGGAGAGGTGGTCGATGTTTTTGAAAACATCAGGCTGGTCAGGAACTTCGAGACACTTCCGGAGTAAGGAAATGTGGAAGACATCATGATAATCCCCTAACTCTTGGGGTAACTCTAGCTGATAGGATACTTCTCCTCGACGAGCAATGATCTTGAAGGGTCCGATATACCTTGGCGCTAATTTTCCCTTGACATGGAAACGCTGCATTCCTTTAAGGGGTGTCACTCGGAGATAAACATAATCTCCGACGTTGAAGGTGAGGTCACGGCGCTTGGTGTCAGCGTAACTCTTCTGGCGGGATTGGGCAGTTTTGAGGCGTTCACGAATAAGCTGAACTTGCTCTTCAGCCTCACGGAGGGTATTCTGTCCAAACAATTTGCTTTCTCCGGTATCGGACCAATTCAGGCGCGTACGACACTTCTTGCCGTAAAGGGCTTCAAAAGGGGCCATTTGCAGACTCGACTGATAACTGTTGTTGTACGAGAACTCTGCAAACGGAAGACAATCTTCCCACTTGGAACCATAGGATAGAACACATGCGCGAAGCATGTCCTCCAATATCTGGTTCACTCGCTCAGTCTGGCCATTGGTCTGGGGATGATAAGCTGTGCTAAATGCTAACTTGGTTCCGAGGGCTTCATGAAGGGATTTCCAGAATCTTGAGGTGAATTGCGTGCCCCTATCAGATACAATCTTCTTAGGCACACCATGCAGGCTCACTATTCTAGAAATATACAGGTCTGCTAACTGAGCTCCGGTATGGGTGGTCTTGACAGGTATAAAATTGGCAACCTTGGTCAGTCGATCAATGATGACCCAGATTGAATCATGGCCTCGATTGGATCTTGGAAGTCCGGTAATAAAATCCATTCCAATCTCATCCCACTTCCACTCGGGAATTTTCAATGGTTGAAGCAATCCAGCGGGTCACTGATGTTCAGCCTTAACTGAAAGTGCATGCTTGCCCCCATGCGTGGTTTTGGTAATTAATGACAATCCTTATGGACTAATGTTTGCTTTGAGATATACTTGTAGATCTTGTCCATAGGTAAAGTTTGGAGTTCATGTGTTGGACTCTAGAAGATTACATGATGACCAAGGTTCCATCCAAGGGTTTATATGAAGAATGGTCATGTGAAGAGTTGAGCTTATTGCAAGCATGGCTTGGAAAAGAAGATTGAGTGAACTTCATGTTTATCTCCAAGCCATCATCTATATCAAGAGAAGAATATGAAGCGCAAGATGTTACATGAAGACAGAGCTTAGCGAGGCTCTCCCATAATGGAGTATGGGGGAGCATTTGGAGAAGTCTTCATCAAGCATGTGCTAGCGAGCACAATCAAGAAAGGTGTTCCAACTTGAGAGAGTCAAGATCGTCATCATCGAGCTCAAGTGGAATGCGCAAGGCAAAGGTATGATCTTGATAGGTTTTCTATTTTACCGGTCTCATGTTGTTAGTGGGAGACCGGGTTTTAGGATAGACGGCGTACTATCAAGAGGGGTTCTCAAGTGAGTAACTTGATCGCATCTTTGTGGAGAGCTCATACCGTTGCATACTTGGCATATCATCTTTCTTGGTTCTTATTTGGCTTTTCTCCTTGTTGTGTTTTGGTGCTTGTCGTGATCTTCATGACAAGCCCAAGTTCTTCGAAAACGGATTTCTTATGGAAAACTTGTTGCGTTTTCGTGTTGGAAATATTAGCGGTCCACCTTCGAGATAGGGTCCACACCTCTCCATGTGTGGTATCCCCTCTATATTTGTGACCCTTAATATTTCCACCTTCGAGATAGGGTCCACACCTCTCCACCTTCGAGCTCTTGTCGTTACCTTTAAAACACAATTGGATTCACCTGTTTTGGAGTTCATTCGAGAAAGTTATTGCATTTCAGGTTTTGCAGTTTCACTGTTTTCAGGCCGGAGTCTCCGGTCTTCTGGACCGGAGTCTCCGGTCCTTGGTTTTCCTCGGAGAGTGTTTTTCTTGTTCAGCCCCTGGTGGGGGCCGGAGTTTCCGGCCCAAGGGGCCGGAGTATCCGCCCCAGGCCGGAGTTTCCGGTCCCAGGGGCCGGAGTTTCTGCCTGAGCTTCTCTCGTCTGTTTGTTGTTCACCTCCTGGTGGGGGCCGGAGTTTCCGCCCCAGGCCGGAGTATCCGGTCACTTGGACCGGAAACTCCAGTGTGAATCTGGCTGCAATGGCTACTTTTCTGGGAGGGGTATAAATACCCCTCCACCTTCCTCCAGCCAGCCAGCTGAGCCCATCAACCTTTGCTTTCTCTCTCCTCCATTGTTGCAAGCTCATTTCCTTGATATCTCCCAATCCCTCCACCCAAACTCTTTGATCTTTGGAGGATTGAAGGAGAAGACCTAGATCTACATTTCCACCAATCAATCTCTCCTCTAAGTGAGGGGAACCTAGTGGATCTAGTTCTTGGAGTTCTTGAGTGGTTCTCCTCTTTGTTCTTCCTCTCTTATTCCCCCATAAGCATTTGTTGCTTTGTTGGAATTTGAGAGTGAGGATTTGAGCACTTGTGCTCTTGCCTTTTGCATTTGGTGCATCGGTGTGCTCTCCACGAGGATTCGTGGAAGTTGAAAGCTTGTGAACTTGTTACTCTTGGGTCTTGGGCCCTAGACGCCTTTGTGGTGGTTGGACCCTTGTGTGGTCACTTGAAGCCGTTCGGGAGCCCCCAATCCATTGTGGGTTGTGCCTCGGATTGTTGTTGAAAGCCGTTCGGGAGCCCCCAATCCCTTTGTGGGTTGTGCCTCGGATTGTTGTTGAAAGGCTCCGGATTCCGCCTCGAAGGAATACCGATAGTGGAAGGTGAACCAAACCTTTGTGGTGCGGTTCATCGGAGAAGAGGGTGAAACCTTTGTGGTTGTTGAACCGTTGTGTCGGTTCACACCTCTCCAACGAGACGTACTCCCTTTCAAGGAGGAACTCGGGAATACATCCTCGTCTCCGCGTGCTTCGGTTATTTCTATACCCGAGCTTTTTACTTATGCACTTTACATTGTGATAGCCTTCGTGCTTGAAGTATTCTATATTGCTATCACCTTGTTGCTTGTCTTGCTTAGCATAAGTTGTTGGTGCACATAGGTGAGCCTAGTTTATTTAGGTTGTTGGCTTGTTAATTTAAACACCTAGTTTTATTCCGCAATTAGCAAGCCTAAACCGGAAAAGTTTTAATCGCCTATTCACCCCCCCTCTAGGCGACATCATTGTCCTTTCAATTGGTATCAGAGCCTGGGCTCTCTTTTTGGGCTTTACCGCCTAGAGAGTAAAAGATGTCGTTTAGGGAATTAGTGCACGATCCCACTTTCATATTCGATGGCACAAATTATGATGTTTGGAAAATTCGCATGCTTAATCTTTTTAGGGCCATGGGTCCAAATTATATTAAGAGGATTGTGGATGTGGGTTTTTCTCCTCCAAAGGATTCTCAAGAATTATCTTTAGAGGATGAGGAAAACTCTCATCTCGAGACTCTAGTTTCTAATGGTCTTATATGTGTTTTGAGCGATGTAGTTCTTGCTTCAATCATGCCTTTTCGGAACGCTCATGAGCTTTGGACCAAGCTTCAAGATATATATGAAGTGTCCAAAATTATTGAGGATGATTGTTCTCCTTCCACTTCCGGCCGTGATGAGTTCACAACTTCTTCCACTTCACCAACATGTGATTTGTCACAAGGTAATGATATGGTGAGTGGTGATAGAAATTGCATTGTGATGGTGAACTTACTATTGATTATACTTCTTCTCTATCACATTGCAATGTTCTATCTTTGGACTTAAACTCTTCTAGCACTCCAAATGTCATACATGCTAGAGTTGATAGTCCTTGCATATCATGTAATAGTTGTTTAACTAAATCTCATGATGATATGCTTCATATGTCTTGTTGCCATGAAAACAATGCTTCCATATCCTCTAGTACTTGCATGACTAACAATGTAGAGGAATCCCAACATTTGTTGGAACAAGACATGGACCTAAATGGTGCTTCAAGTAATTCTTCATTCTTTAATCATGTTTGCCTTATGGCTAAGGATTCCGAGGTGTCTCCCACCTCAAATCCAAATTGTGATGATGAGGATGAGGATTCTCATGAAGAAGGTTTTGATTTTGAATCCTTAACCAAGATGGGTGAGATGGTACTTGGTGCTCTCCCCAAAGGTAGTAAAGCTATCCCTCCTCTTGTGAAATCATTGATTATGTTACTAAGAGTAGGGAATTATTGAGGATTTGGAAAGTCAATTTGATGAGAAATGTCAAATTGAGAGGATGACTCTATTACTATAGCTTCCTTGAAAGCTTCTCTTGAAGAAGAAGAACTTAGGTCTTCTCTTGAAGAGAGACTTGAATCTCTTGATGAGTCTAATGATCTTATTATTGCTAAAATCATTAAGGAAAGAGATCATGCCCTTGCTAAATATAAAGTGCTTAAAAAGGAAAAAGTTGAATTTGGTGTTGGCAATGCTAGACTAAGTGAGGACATAGAGAGACTTGACAAAGCTCACAAGGCTTTAGAAAGTGAACACTCTCTCCTTATCAAGTCTCATGATCAACTCCAAACTCAACTATCTAAGAATGATAAGCTTGCCAAATTGTCTCTTCTATTTCTAATATTAATGATGCTTGTGCTACTAACTCCACTTCTTGTGAAGCATCTATTTTGAAGGAGAATGTTGAGCTAAGGGCTCAACTTGAGTTGCTATCTAGCAAGTATGGGAAATTGGAAGAAAGTCATGAAAAGCTTTCTAGCTCTAATGATGATCTTCTAGCATCCCATGCTAGGCTAAAGTTAGCTCATGAGGCTATTATGTCAAAGGTAACATCTTGTGAGCCTCATGTGGAAATTGGCACAACTTCTTCAAAATGCTTTATTGCCATGTGCTAGTCCTAGTGATTCATCCACTCACAATGTTGCTACATCTTGTGATGAATTACTTTCATTGCCTTGTTGCTCTAACAATGAAGCTTCTACTTCCTCTAGTGTTTTTGTTGATACTAACCATGTAGAGGAACTAAATGAGCTCAAGGCCCAAGTCACTTCTTTGAAGAAAGACTTGGAAAAGCGTCATGTTGGGAAGTCCACACTTGACAATATGTTGAGTGTTCAAAGACGCCCCAATGACAAGAGTGGACTTGGATTCAACTCCAATAACAAGAACAAGTCCAAGTCTACAAGAAGAACAAGGGCCAAGAACAAGTTAAAGATTCGGCCAAGATTGTTTGCTTCAAGTGCAAAGTTGAAGGGCACCATGTTAGATCTTGCCCTTTGAAGAAGAATCTTAGTGAGAAGCAACAAGGGAAGAAGCCTCAAGTTCAAACTCAAGTTCCTCAAGTTGAAGAACACCTCTTCCCAAGAAGAATCACTACCCTCCTCAAGTCAAGATTCCAACCAAGAAGAGAGGAGGAAGTCGATGTTGCTACCTATGCCGTGAGAAGGGTCACCTTGCTTCTTCATGCACAAATGGTACCTTATCCAACCCCATTATATTGATGATGTTTATTCTCTTCGGAAGGATAAGGTTGGCAATGTGTTTGCCAAATATGTTGGGACTCAAAGTGGTGTCAAGAAAAGAACCATTTGGGTTGCCAAGCCTATTGTGACTAACCTCTTAGGACCCAACTTGGTTGGGGACCAACAAGCTAAAACTTGATCAATAGGTGTTGTTGGAGGTCATTGGAGACTTGGCTACATCATGAAGAATTAAGGGATCTTCATCAATTATATTCTCTCAAGCCAAGTCATTTGGATTATATTGTTCTACCTCATATCCAATGTTTCCTCCTTGCGGTAACTTTTATTTAAATCATATATACATTGAAAGTTGCTTGCACCCTTGCATGTGTTTGGTTTTGTACCTTGCTAGTGTTTGTATGTGTTGTGCTCTCTACTTACTTATCTTGAGAAATCAAGTATGTGTATGTTGGTTTGCACACCATTTACTTGTGTTGAGCCTTATTGCTTTTATTTGATATATTACCTTGTTGGCTCTCTTTTGAGAGATTAATGGACCATTCCATTTTTGGAGAGTGATATGCTTCGTGCACTTCACAAACCAAAAATGTGTGTACATGAGGAATACCACTTAGTGATGATATATCAATCTTATCTATTCTCTATGTGGTATGTCATGCTCATGAGAAATTCAAATTCTATTATGTCCATTAATTTCTCGAGTTGGTTTTGTTTGCCTCTTGCTTTAAAAGAAAATGGATTATCACATTATGGGGGAGTAATAAGCTATGTGCATATTACAAGCCTAGAAAATGTGAATATGTGAGGTGTTGCCACCTAGAATTGATATTGTCATTATCCTTTTCCTTTGTGGCATGTTGCTCAAACAAGTTCCATTTTGATCATTTGCTTCTTGTCTCTTCGTTGGATCTTGTTTGTGATGGAATTTCTTGATATGGCTTTCCCTAAATATGTTCTCATATATCTCTTTGGGAAACCAATTGCTTCAAGCTACTCCTTGGAGTTGCTTTGCATTATTGCGTGATTTTTGAAGCTATCAAGAATTTCTATCTATCTAAGCATGGCTTTTAATTCCTATCCTTTGCCATATGCTTATGTTTTGTGAATATGATCTTGAATATATCTTTGCAATCCACCACCGAGAAATATCTCCATACATTACTTGTCTTGACAAGTGATAATCATATTTGTGGTAAATATATTGATCATATTCACTTTGGCTCTTGCTTTGAATTGCCTTATTTGATTGCCAAGGATTTGTTTTGATCTAACTCTCATTTGTCTTCCTTGTATCTTTTGGATCCTTTATTGCTCTACTTGAAATTTGTTTTGTGCTTTCTTGAGTTGGGAAAAGCAATGAACCAATTCTTGTGCATTGACATTCAAAAGTCATACTTCTTGATAATGCACTATTCTTTGGGAAGCTATCCTACTTTGAGTAAAACACCGTTCTTTAAATTGGTATTGCAATTTCTTGCCTTTCTTGAACATGACTAGTGTTTGAATATATATATATATATATATGGAGAGTGATGATCTCATTTGTGTGCATTTTGTATTCAAATGCAAAATCATAAATAATGCACACATCTTGGGGGAGCAATCCTATATGTTTTTGAACATTAGTTGTCTTCATTTGTATTTGATCCCGATGATATGTCTCTTGGAAGACAAACATTTTCGTCTTGGTACTTGTGCCATCATGAAAAATGTAGAGGGTTTGGTTTATTCCTTGACCATTTTCATTTGGTATCTTTTCAAAGTGGTATCTTCACTCATGTGTTGATTTGGGTATTTGATATAATTTGGACAATTTGTTTTCTTGTCACACTTGTGTGTGCTTTGTTGGTTTACTTGGTGTTTTGTCTAAATTATATCTCGTTTGGTTCTTGAAAGTCATGTGCATGCATATTTATTATATGTATATCTTATGGCATGCTTACTTTCGTTGATCCAATATATAGGATAAACTCCATCAAATCCTAAATGACTAAGATGTGCATGAAATTCAATTTCATATCTATATGCACATAGTTATGTGGAGTTTGTCCTATGTATTGTAGTTGCTCTAACTACTTTGGACCCAATGAGTTTGGGCACCATTTTGTACTTGAATTTGTTTTAGGTACATTTGGAGATGCATTGGAAGCTTGTCTCATCTACAAGGAAGGTGTTGTCACCATGTGCTTATTGGAGCCAAGCTTGGATGATCATGAGCTCCTATCTTCTACATCACCAATGCTATCTCGGTAACAAGTATCTACCTCATGCATACTTTTCTAGCTCTCAACCTTGTGTAGGTTGTTTCATGGCATGAATCTCTTTGGTTGCAATTCTTTTGATTCTTGCAAAACGTCTTTATTGCAAATGTGAGTAAGCCGGGATGATTACATATAAGGGGATATATATTCATTTCATGATTCATCGATCCCATTTATGTCAATCTAGCACTTTCTACTTAAAGTCTCTCATGTGCAACTTTGATGTTTTCAAAATCATTTGCCTTTCGTGATACTTGTTATCTTACTCGGAGCATCCCGTTTATCACCTTTATCCTTTGTGGATAGTTTTTGATGCTATGATGAGTATGGTTGGAAGTTCATCTATATCCCTTTAAGATAAAATTGAGCTTTGTGCTATGCTTTTAAGCAAAAATCTTATTGGTGTATTTATGACTTCCTCTTGGATATCATGACCTTTACCTTTGTACCTATTTTGTGTGTACATGTTTATTTGTGGACTTATATCTTCGTGATTCGTGTCTACTTAGAAACTTATACACATGAGAATAGTTACATCTTTAATTGATATTCCAATTCTTTAGTGACCACCTCTTATTGCTTTTGATTCTTTGGTGGTTTCTAAAAGGCACAAGCTTTATTTTTTGTGTTATGCTTTGTGCATCCTTCTAAGCTTGTGGAGCTATTTGATTTTCTCCGTTGGTGTGTGAGTATGTGAAAGACATGATATGCACTATGTGCAACACTTTTTGAAAGACTATGTTGATGATTTTGCTCATCCTTGTATTAGTCTCCTAAAATGTCTTTATATCTCACACCCATCCTTTTATTTGCCGCTCCTTGCTCATGTTGCAAAATGAGTGTATTTGTTGCAAGTTGTTTGCCTCACTTCTCATTTATATTCTCTTGCATGTGCTTGTGTTCGAATTTATCTAGGAGGGAGTGAGGATTCCATGTTGTGCACACTATATTGAAAGACAAATCCTATTTGTGCACGTACCTTGGGGAGTTCCCTCTTGATATTTAGAACATTTTTGGATCTTTTGATTGCTTGCTTCTTTCGTTGAAGTATCTTTCTATTTGATATTCATTTGCAATCTTTGGATCCTCAATATAGTTTGATCTCCTTTCCAACTATTCGTTATTGGATATGTGCATTTGATTTCACTCATATTATGAGAAATGCACACATTATGGGGGAGCTCTTACTATATTGGCCTTCTAATTTTTCACCCATTTCGGCAATCGATGCCAATGGGGGAGAAGTTTAGAGGGTTTAAGGAATTTGGTTTTATGCTTTAGTTTCGTTCTTAAGCATTTGCCTTTCTTGCTCTTGCATCCTTGCTCTTTGTGTTGCATGGTTGCTTAATTCATTATATAAACCCTCGTAAAAGGGATTGTCATCAATTACCAAAATGGGGGAGATTGAAAGTGCATGTGTTGCCCCATGCGTGGTTTTGGTAATTAATGACAATCCTTATGGACTAATGTTTGCATTGAGATATACTTGTAGATCTTGTCCATAGGTAAAGTTTGGAGTTCATGTGTTGGACTCTAGAAGATTACATGATGACCAAGGTTCCATCCAAGGGTTTATATGAAGAATGGTCATGTGAAGAGTTGAGCTTATTGCAAGCATGGCTTGGAAAAGAAGATTGAGTGAACTTCATGTTTATCTCCAAGCCATCATCTATATCAAGAGAAGAATATGAAGCGCAAGTTGTTACATGAAGACGGAGCTTAGCGAGGCTCTCCCATAATGGAGTATGGGGGAGCATTTGGAGAAGTCTTCATCAAGCATGTGCTAGCGAGCACAATCAAGAAAGGTGTTCCAACTTGAGAGAGTCAAGATCGTCATCATCGAGCTCAAGTGGAATGCGCAAGGCAAAGGTATGATCTTGATAGGTTTTCTATTTTACCGGTCTCATGTTGTTAGTGGGAGACCGGTTTTTAGGATAGACGGCGTACTATCAAGAGGGGTTCTCAAGTGAGTAACTTGATCGCATCTTTGTGGAGAGCTCATACCGTTGCATACTTGGCATATCATCTTTCTTGGTTCTTAATTGGCTTTTCTCCTTGTTGTGTTTTGGTGCTTGTCGTGATCTTCATGACAAGCCCAAGTTCTTCGAAAACGGATTTCTTATGGAAAACTTGTTGCGTTTTCGTGTTGGAAATATTAGCGGTCCACCTTCGAGATAGGGTCCACACCTCTCCATGTGTGGTATCCCCTCTATATTTGTGACCCTTAATATTTCCACCTTCGAGATAGGGTCCACACCTCTCCACCTTCGAGCTCTTGTCGTTACCTTTCCAACGCAATTGGATTCACCTGTTTTGGAGTTCATACGAGAAAGTTATTGCATTTCAGGTTTTGCAGTTTCACTGTTTTCAGGCCGGAGTCTCCGGTCTTCTGGACCGGAGTCTCCGGTCCTTGGTTTTCCTCGGAGAGTGTTTTTCTTGTTCAGCCCCTGGTGGGGGCCGGAGTTTCCGGTCCCAGGGGCCGGAGTTTCTGCCTGAGCTTCTCTCGTCTGTTTGTTGTTCACCTCCTGGTGGGGGCCGGAGTTTCCGCCCCCAAGGGGCCGGAGTTTCCGCCCCAGGCCGGAGTATCCGGTCACTTGGACCGGAAACTCCGGTGTGAATCAGGCTGCAACGGCTACTTTTCTGGGAGGGGTATAAATACCCCTCCACCTTCCTCCAGCCAGCCAGCTGAGCCCAGCAACCTTTGCTTTCTCCCTCCTCCATTGTTGCAAGCTCATTTCCTTGATATCTCCCAATCCCTCCACCCAAACTCTTTGATCTTTGGAGGATTGAAGGAGAAGACCTAGATCTACATTTCCACCAATCAATCTCTCCTCTAAGTGAGGGGACCATAGTGGATCTAGTTCTTGGAGTTCTTGAGTGGTTCTCCTCTTTGTTCTTCCTCTCTTATTCCCCCATAAGCATTTGTTGCTTTGTTGGAATTTGAGAGTGAGGACTTGAGCACTTGTGCTCTTGCCTTTTGCATTTGGTGCATCGGTGTGCTCTCCACGAGGATTCGTGGAAGTTGAAATCTTGTGAACTTGTTACTCTTGGGTCTTCGGGCCCTAGACGCCTTTGTGGTGGTTGGACCCTTGTGTGGTCACTTGAAGCCGTTCGGGAGCCCCCAATCCATTGTGGGTTGTGCCTCGGATTGTTGTTGAAAGCCGTTCGGGAGCCCCCAATCCCTTTGTGGGTTGTGCCTCGGATTGTTGTTGAAAGGCTCCGGATTCCGCCTCGAAGGAATACCGATAGTGGAAGGTGAACCAAACCTTTGTGGTGCGGTTCATCGGAGAAGAGGGTGAAACCTTTGTGGTTGTTGAACCGTTGTGTCGGTTCACACCTCTCCAACGAGACGTACTCCCTTTCAAGGAGGAACTCGGGAATACATCCTCGTCTCCGCGTGCTTCGGTTATTTCTATACCCGAGCTTTTTACTTATGCACTTTACATTGTGATAGCCTTCGTGCTTGAAGTATTCTATATTGCTATCACCTTGTTGCTTGTCTTGCTTAGCATAAGTTGTTGGTGCACATAGGTGAGCCTAGTTTATTTAGGTTGTTGGCTTGTTAATTTAAACACCTAGTTTTATTCCGCAATTAGCAAGCCTAAACCGGAAAAGTTTTAATCGCCTATTCACCCCCCCCTCTAGGCGACATCATTGTCCTTTCAATTGGTATCAGAGCCTGGGCTCTCTTTTTGGGCTTTACCGCCTAGAGAGTAAAAGATGTCGTTTAGGGAATTAGTGCACGATCCCACTTTCATATTCGATGGCACAAATTATGATGTTTGGAAAATTCGCATGCTTAATCTTTTTAGGGCCATGGGTCCAAATTATATTAAGAGGATTGTGGATGTGGGTTTTTCTCCTCCAAAGGATTCTCAAGAATTATCTTTAGAGGATGAGGAAAACTCTCATCTCGAGACTCTAGTTTCTAATGGTCTTATATGTGTTTTGAGCGATGTAGTTCTTGCTTCAATCATGCCTTTTCGGAACGCTCATGAGCTTTGGACCAAGCTTCAAGATATATATGAAGTGTCCAAAATTATTGAGGATGATTGTTCTCCTCCACTTCCGGCCGTGATGAGTTCACAACTTCTTCCACTTCACCAACATGTGATTTGTCACAAGGTAATGATATGGTGAGTGGTGATAGAAATTGCATTGGTGATGGTGAACTTACTATTGATTATACTTCTTCTCTATCACATTGCAATGTTCTATCTTTGGACTTAAACTCTTCTAGCACTCCAAATGTCATACATGCTAGAGTTGATAGTCCTTGCATATCATGTAATAGTTGTTTAACTAAATCTCATGATGATATGCTTCATATGTCTTGTTGCCATGAAAACAATGCTTCCATATCCTCTAGTACTTGCATGACTAACAATGTAGAGGAATCCCAACATTTGTTGGAACAAGACATGGACCTAAATGGTGCTTCAAGTAATTCTTCATTCTTTAATCATGTTTGCCTTATGGCTAAGGATTCCGAGGTGTCTCCCACCTCAAATCCAAATTGTGATGATGAGGATGAGGATTCTCATGAAGAAGGTTTTGATTTTGAATCCTTAACCAAGATGGGTGAGATGGTACTTGGTGCTCTCCCCAAAGGTAGTAAAGCTATCCCTCCTCTTTGTGAAATCATTGATTATGTTACTAAGAGTAGGGAATTCATTGAGGATTTGGAAAGTCAATTTGATGAGAAATGTCAAATTGAGAGAGATGACTCTATCACTATAGCTTCCTTGAAAGCTTCTCTTGAAGAAGAAGAACTTAGGTCTTCTCTTGAAGAGAGACTTGAATCTCTTGATGAGTCTAATGATCTTATTATTGCTAAAATCATTAAGGAAAGAGATCATGCCCTTGCTAAATAAAGTGCTTAAAAAGGAAAAAGTTGAATTTGGTGTTGGCAATGCTAGACTAAGTGAGGACATAGAGAGACTTGACAAAGCTCACAAGGCTTTAGAAAGTGAACACTCTCTCCTTATCAAGTCTCATGATCAACTCCAAACTCAACTATCTAAGAATGATAAGCTTGCCAAATTGTCTTCTTCTATTTCTAATATTAATGATGCTTGTGCTACTAACTCCACTTCTTGTGAAGCATCTATTTTGAAGGAGAATGTTGAGCTAAGGGCTCAACTTGAGTTGCTATCTAGCAAGTATGGGAAATTGGAAGAAAGTCATGAAAAGCTTTCTAGCTCTAATGATGATCTTCTAGCATCCCATGCTAGGCTAAAGTTAGCTCATGAGGCTATTATGTCAAAGGTAACATCTTGTGAGCCTCATGTGGAAATTGGCACAACTTCTTCAAAATGCTTTATTGTCATGTGCTAGTCCTAGTGATTCATCCACTCACAATGTTGCTACATCTTGTGATGAATTACTTTCCATGCCTTGTTGCTCTAACAATGAAGCTTCTACTTCCTCTAGTGTTTTTGTTGATACTAACCATGTAGAGGAACTAAATGAGCTCAAGGCCCAAGTCACTTCTTTGAAGAAAGACTTGGAAAAGCGTCATGTTGGGAAGTCCACACTTGACAATATGTTGAGTGTTCAAAGACGCCCCAATGACAAGAGTGGACTTGGATTCAACTCCAATAACAAGAACAAGTCCAAGTCAACAAGAAGAACAAGGGCCAAGAACAAGTTAAAGATTCGGCCAAGATTGTTTGCTTCAAGTGCAAAGTTGAAGGGCACCATGTTAGATCTTGCCCTTTGAAGAAGAATCTTAGTGAGAAGCAACAAGGGAAGAAGCCTCAAGTTCAAACTCAAGTTCCTCAAGTTGAAGAACAACCTCTTCCCAAGAAGAATCATCACTACCTCCTCAAGTCAAGATTCCAACCAAGAAGAGAGGAGGAAGTCGATGTTGCTACCTATGCCGTGAGAAGGGTCACCTTGCTTCTTCATGCACAAATGGTACCTTATCCAACCCCATTATATTGATGATGTTTATTCTCTTCGGAAGGATAAGGTTGGCAATGTGTTTGCCAAATATGTTGGGACTCAAAGTGGTGTCAAGAAAAGAACCATTTGGGTTGCCAAGCCTATTGTGACTAACCTCTTAGGACCCAACTTGGTTGGGGACCAACAAGCTAAAACTTGATCAATAGGTGTTGTTGGAGGTCATTGGAGACTTGGCTACATCATGAAGAATTAAGGGATCTTCATCAATTATATTCTCTCAAGCCAAGTCATTTGGATTATATTGTTCTACCTCATATCCAATGTTTCCTCCTTGCGGTAACTTTTATTTAAATCATATATACATTGAAAGTTGCTTGCACCCTTGCATGTGTTTGGTTTTGTACCTTGCTAGTGTTTGTATGTGTTGTGCTCTCTACTTACTTATCTTGAGAAATCAAGTATGTGTATGTTGGTTTGCACACCATTTACTTGTGTTGAGCCTTATTGCTTTTATTTGATATATTACCTTGTTGGCTCTCTTTTGAGAGATTAATGGACCATTCCATTTTTGGAGAGTGATATGCTTCGTGCACTTCACAAACCAAAAATGTGTGTACATGAGGAATACCACTTAGTGATGATATATCAATCTTATCTATTCTCTATGTGGTATGTCATGCTCATGAGAAATTCAAATTCTATTATGTCCATTAATTTCTCGAGTTGGTTTTGTTTGCCTCTTGCTTTAAAAGAAAATGGATTATCACATTATGGGGGAGTAATAAGCTATGTGCATATTACAAGCCTAGAAAATGTGAATATGTGAGGTGTTGCCACCTAGAATTGATATTGTCATTATCCTTTTCCTTTGTGGCATGTTGCTCAAACAAGTTCCATATTTGATCATTTGCTTCTTGTCTCTTTTCGTTTGGATCTTGTTTGTGATGGAATTTCTTGATATGGCTTTCCCTAAATATGTTCTCATATATCTCTTTGGGAAACCAATTGCTTCAAGCTACTCCTTGGAGTTGCTTTGCATTATTGCGTGATTTTTGAAGCTATCAAGAATTTCTATCTATCTAAGCATGGCTTTTAATTCCTATCCTTTGCCATATGCTTATGTTTTGTGAATATGATCTTGAATATATCTTTGCAATCCACCACCGAGAAATATCTCCATACATTACTTGTCTTGACAAGTGATAATCATATTGTGGTAAATATATTGATCATATTCACTTTGGCTCTTGCTTTGAATTGCCTTATTTGATTGCCAAGGATTTGTTTTGATCTAACTCTCATTTGTCTTCCTTGTATCTTTTGGATCCTTTATTGCTCTACTTGAAATTTGTTTTGTGCTTTCTTGAGTTGGGAAAAGCAATGAACCAATTCTTGTGCATTGACATTCAAAAGTCATACTTCTTGATAATGCACTATTCTTTGGGAAGCTATCCTACTTTGAGTAAAACACCGTTCTTTAAATTGGTATTGCAATTTCTTGCCTTTCTTGAACATGACTAGTGTTTGAATATATATATATATATATATATATATATATATATATGGAGAGTGATGATCTCATTTGTGTGCATTTTGTATTCAAATGCAAAATCTTAAATAATGCACACATCTTGGGGGAGCAATCCTATATGTTTTTGAACATTAGTTGTCTTCATTTGATATTTGATCCCGATGATATGTCTCTTGAAGACAAACATTTTTCGTCTTGGTACTTTGTGCCATCATGAAAAGTGTAGAGGGTTTGGTTATTCCTTGATGATTTTCATTTGGTATCTTTTCAAAGTGGTATCTTCACTCATGTGTTGATTTGGGTATTTGATATAATTTGGACATTTGTTTTCTTGTCACACTTGTGTGTGCTTTGTTGGTTTACTTGGTGTTTTGTCTAAATTATATCTCGTTTGGTTCTTGAAAGTCATGTGCATGCATATTTATTATATGTATATCTTATGGCATGCTTACTTTCGTTGATCCAATATATAGGATAAACTCCATCAAATCCTAAATGACTAAGATGTGCATGAAATTCAATTTCATATCTATATGCACATAGTTATGTGGAGTTTGTCCTATGTATTGTAGTTGCTCTAACTACTTTGGACCCAATGAGTTTGGGCACCATTTTGTACTTGAATTTGTTTTAGGTACATTTGGAGATGCATTGGAAGCTTGTCTCATCTACAAGGAAGGTGTTGTCACCATGTGCTTATTGGAGCCAAGCTTGGATGATCATGAGCTCCTATCTTCTACATCACCAATGCTATCTCGGTAACAAGTATCTACCTCATGCATACTTTTCTAGCTCTCAACCTTGTGTAGGTTGTTTCATGGCATGAATCTCTTTGGTTGCAATTCTTTTGATTCTTGCAAAACGTCTTTATTGCAAATGTGAGTAAGCCGGGATGATTACATATAAGGGAACTATATATTCATTTCATGATTCATCGATCCCATTTATGTCAATCTAGCACTTTCTACTTAAAGTCTCTCATGTGCAACTTTGATGTTCTTCAAAATCATTTGCCTTTCGTGATACTTGTTATCTTACTCGGAGCATCCCGTTTATCACCTTTATCCTTTGTGGATAGTTTTTGATGCTATGATGAGTATAGGTTGGAAGTTCATCTATATCCCTTTAAGATAAAATTGAGCTTTGTGCTATGCTTTTAAGCAAAAATCTTATTGGTGTATTTATGACTTCCTCTTGGATATCATGACCCTTACCTTTGTACCTATTTTGTGTGTACATGTTTATTTGTGGACTTATATCTTCGTGATTCGTGTCTACTTAGAAACTTATACACATGAGAATAGTTACATCTTTAATTGATATTCCAATTCTTTAGTGACCACCTCTTATTGCTTTTGATTCTTTGGTGGTTTCTAAAAGGCACAAGCTTTATTTTTTGTGTTATGCTTTGTGCATCCTTCTAAGCTTGTGGAGCTATTTGATTTTCTCCGTTGGTGTGTGAGTATGTGAAAGACATGATATGCACTATGTGCAACACTTTTTGAAAGACTATGTTGATGATTTTGCTCATCCTTGTATTAGTCTCCTAAAATGTCTTTATATCTCACACCCATCCTTTTATTTGCCGCTCCTTGCTCATGTTGCAAAATGAGTGTATTTGTTGCAAGTTGTTTGCCTCACTTCTCATTTATATTCTCTTGCATGTGCTTGTGTTCGAATTTATCTAGGAGGGAGTGAGGATTCCATGTTGTGCACACTATATTGAAAGACAAATCCTATTTGTGCACGTACCTTGGGGAGTTCCCTCTTGATATTTAGAACATTTTTGGATCTTTTTGATTGCTTGCTTCTTTCGTTGAAGTATCTTTCTATTTGATATTCATTTGCAATCTTTGGATCCTCAATATAGTTTGATCTCCTTCCAACTATTCGTTATTGGATATGTGCATTTGATTTCACTCATATTATGAGAAATGCACACATTATGGGGGAGCTCTTACTATATTGGCCTTCTAAATTTTTCCACCCATTTCGGCAATCGATGCCAATGGGGGAGAAGTTTAGAGGGTTTAAGAATTTGGTTTTATGCTTTAGTTTCGTTCTTAAGCATTTGCCTTTCTTGCTCTTGCATCCTTGCTCTTTGTGTGCATGGTTGCTTAATTCATTATATAAACCCTCGTAAAAGGGATTGTCATCAATTACCAAAATGGGGGAGATTGAAAGTGCATGTGTTGCCCCATGCGTGGTTTTGGTAATTAATGACAATCCTTATGGACTAATGTTTGCATTGAGATATACTTGTAGATCTTGTCCATAGGTAAAGTTTGGAGTTCATGTGTTGGACTCTAGAAGATTACATGATGACCAAGGTTCCATCCAAGGGTTTATATGAAGAATGGTCATGTGAAGAGTTGAGCTTATTGCAAGCATGGCTTGGAAAAGAAGATTGAGTGAACTTCATGTTTATCTCCAAGCCATCATCTATATCAAGAGAAGAATATGAAGCGCAAGTTGTTACATGAAGACGGAGCTTAGCGAGGCTCTCCCATAATGGAGTATGGGGGAGCATTTGGAGAAGTCTTCATCAAGCATGTGCTAGCGAGCACAATCAAGAAAGGTGTTCCAACTTGAGAGAGTCAAGATCGTCATCATTGAGCTCAAGTGGAATGCGCAAGGCAAAGGTATGATCTTGATAGGTTTTCTATTTTACCGGTCTCATGTTGTTAGTGGGAGACCGGGTTTTAGGATAGACGGCGTACTATCAAGAGGGTTCTCAAGTGAGTAACTTGATCGCATCTTTGTGGAGAGCTCATACCATTGCATACTTGGCATATCATCTTTCTTGGTTCTTATTTGGCTTTTCTCCTTGTTGTGTTTTGGTGCTTGTCGTGATCTTCATGACAAGCCCAAGTTCTTCGAAAACGGATTTCTTATGGAAAACTTGTTGCGTTTTCGTGTTAGAAATATTAGCGGTCCACCTTCGAGATAGGGTCCACACCTCTCCATGTGTGGTATCCCCTCTATATTTGTGACCCTTAATATTTCCACCTTCGAGATAGGGTCCACACCTCTCCACCTTCGAGCTCTTGTCGTTACCTTTCCAACGCAATTGGATTCACCTGTTTTGGAGTTCATACGAGAAAATTATTGCATTTCAGGTTTTGCAGTTTCACTGTTTTCAGGCCGGAGTCTCCGGTCTTCTGGACCGGAGTCTCCGGTCCTTGGTTTTCCTCGGAGAGTGTTTTTCTTGTTCAGCCCCTGGTGGGGGCCGGAGTTTCCGGCCCAAGGGGCCGGAGTATCCGCCCCAGGCCGGAGTTTCCGGTCCCAGGGGCCGGAGTTTCTGCCTGAGCTTCTCTCGTCTGTTTGTTGTTCACCTCCTGGTGGGGGCCGGAGTTTCCGCCCCCAAGGGGTCGGAGTTTCTGCCCCAGGACGGAGTATCCGGTCACTTGGACCGGAAACTCCGGTGTGAATCTGGCTGCAACGGCTACTTTTCTGGGAGGGGTATAAATACCCCTCCACCTTCCTCCAGCCAGCCAGCTGAGCCCAGCAACCTTTGCTTTCTCTCTCCTCCATTGTTGCAAGCTCATTTCCTTGATATCTCCCAATCCCTCCACCCAAACTCTTTGATCTTTGGAGGATTGAAGGAGAAGACCTAGATCTACATTTCCACCAATCAATCTCTCCTCTAAGTGAGGGGACCATAGTGGATCTAGTTCTTGGAGTTCTTGAGTGGTTCTCCTCTTTGTTCTTCCTCTCTTATTCCCCCATAAGCATTTGTTGCTTTGTTGGAATTTGAGAGTGGAGGACTTGAGCACTTGTGCTCTTGCCTTTTGCATTTGGTGCATCAGTGTGCTCTCCACGAGGATTCGTGGAAGTTGAAATCTTGTGAACTTGTTACTCTTGGGTCTTCAGGCCCTAGACGCCTTTGTGGTGGTTGGACCCTTGTGTGGTCACTTGAAGCCGTTCGGGAGCCCCCAATCCCTTTGTGGGTTGTGCCTCGGATTGTTGTTGAAAGCCGTTCGGAAGCCCCCAATCCCTTTGTGGGTTGTGCCTCAGATTGTTGCTGAAAGGCTCCGGATTCCGCCTCGAAGGAATACCGATAGTGGAAGGTGAACCAAACCTTTGTGGTGCGGTTCATCGGAGAAGAGGGTGAAACCTTTGTGGTTGTTGAACCGTTGTGTCGGTTCACACCTCTCCAACGAGACGTACTCCCTTTCAAGGAGGAACTCGGGAATACATCCTCGTCTCCGCGTTCTTCGGTTATTTCTATACCCAAGCTTTTTACTTATGCACTTTACATTGTGATAGCCTTCGTGCTTGAAGTATTCTTTATTGCTATCACCTTGTTGCTTGTCTTGCTTAGCATAAGTTGTTGGTGCACATAGGTGAGCCTAGTTTATTTAGGTTGTTGGCTTGTTAATTTAAACACCTAGTTTTATTCCGCAATTAGCAAGCCTAAACCGGAAAAGTTTTAATCGCCTATTCACCCCCCTCTAGGCGACATCATTGTCCTTTCCTTAACTCGCTGGCAGATGTCACACTTGGCTACGAAAGAACCAATCTCTCGCTTCATTCCATGCCACCAAAATCTTTCTCGAAGGTCTTGGTACATTTTGGTTCCGCTGGGGTGGATTGAATAAGGGGTCTCATGGGCCTCCTTCAGGATTAACTCCATAAGTTCCGTGACATTGGGCACACAGATACGGTCATTGAATTTCAGCACTCCTTCAGCATCTTCGGTAAAACCGGGTGATTTGCCGAGGGAAATCTTCTTCCTAATTCCTTCAATGCTTTCATGAACTTTTTGGGCTTCTTTGATTTGATCCATCAGGGTTGGGGTTAACTCTAAATTGGCGAGATACCCATGGCTAACAAGTCCTAGTCCAAAATCTTCGAACTCTTTGAACAAGGCTGGCTGTTCGGCTTGGATCAGGGCATTCAGGTGCAAGGTTTGTGACTAAGGGCATCGGCAACTACATTAGCCTTTCCAGGGTGATAATGGATTCCAATATCATAATCCTTGATTAATTACATCCATCTCCTCTGTCGTAGATTCAGATCTTTCTGGGTGAAAATATACTTCAGGCTTTTGTGATCTGTATAGACCTCGCAGCGATGTCCCGCAAGATAGGGACGCCACTTTTTAAGAGCAAGAACCGCAGCAGCTAACTCCAGGTCATGGGTTGGGTAATTCTGTTCATGTGGTCGCAATTGTCGGGACAAATACGACACAACTTTACCTTCTTGCATCAGAACACAACCAAGTCCGACGCGTGATGCATCGCAATACACGTCGAAACTCTTGGTGACGTCTGGCATAATCAGGATTGGAGCTGAGGTTAGTCTCTTCTTTAATTCTTGGAAACTATCCTCACACTTCTGAGTCCATTCAAATTTCTTGTCCTTCTTCAACAGTTGGGTCATAGTTTGGCTATACTGAAAATCCCTCAACGAACTTGCTGTAAAAACCAGCGAGTCCGAGAAAGCTTCGGATTTCAGTCACACTGGTTGGGGATAACCAGTCAATAATGGCTTGAATCTTCTCGGGGTCAACAGAAATTCCTCCGGCAGATACAACATGTCCGACAAATGCCACTTTACTGAGCCAAAACTCACACTTGCTAAGCTTGGCATACAGCTGGTGGTCTCGGAGAGTCTCCAAAACTAGACGCAGGTGTTCGGCATGCTCTTCTTCGGTCTTGGAATAAATAAGGATGTCATCAAGGAAAACTACCACGAACTTGTCGAGGTATTCCATGAAAATCTTGTTCATGAGATTCATGAAATAGGCTGGGGCATTGGTCAGACCAAAGGACATCACGGTGTATTCAAACAAACTGTAACGAGTGTGAAGGCGGTCTTGGGAATGTCTGTCTCTCTGATCTTCAACTGATGGTATCCTGTCCGAAGATCGATCTTGGAAAAGACTCGGGCTCCGTTCATTTGATCGAACAGATCCTCGATCTTGGGAAGAGGGTACTTGTTTTTAATGGTCACGTCATTCAGCTTGCGATAATCCACACACAGGCGTGTGGTACCGTCTCGCTTGTCCACAAAAATAATGGGTGATCCCCAAGGTGAAGCGCTTGGGCGAACAAGTCCTTTGCTGAGCATATCTGCCAATTGCTTCCGGATTCATCCGATAAGGTCTTTGGGATATAGGGGCGGTTCCTGGGATAAGCTCAATTATGAACTCAATTTCCCGGTCTGGCGGCATACCAGGCAATTCTTCAGGAAAACATCCTTAAATAGTTGAACAACACGGATCTCATCTAGGGCAGGTCGAGCTATGCTCTCATGGCAGCCTGGGTGAGATTGACTAGTTTCAGACACATACTCCACTTCTACTTCTTTGTCGGTGGTGATGGATACAGCTCTTCTGGCACAGTCAATTCGACCATGGTACTTGGCTAACCAATTCATACCGAGTATAACATCGATGCCTTGGGTTCCCAGAACAATTAAGTTAACTTGAAACTTTTCTCCTTTGATCTCAAGGGTACATCGGAGCAAAACATCTTGGTCTCTACGGTGGATTCTGGGATTTGGATGACCATGGGTTTGGATAAGAGGCTCTCGACTAAACCTCCCTTAGCAACAAATTCTTGGGTAACAAATGAATGGGTAGCACCAGAATCAAACAGAACAGTTGCAGGTACTGAGTTGACAAGGAACGTACCCAGCACAACATCCGGCGCATCCTGAGCTTCTTCAGCATTGATGTGGTGCAGACGACCCTTGGCAACAGCAGCATTTCCGCGGGGTGCGGCATTCTTTCCATTTCCATTGCGGCCTTGACCATTGTTCGGTGCCGGCGCATTGGGGCACTGAACATTCCTCTTGGGATTGGGACATTCTCTGGAGTAGTGACCCTTGTTGCCGCATTCAAAGCAGACAACATTGGTATTGCGGGTGAAGTTGTTGAAGTTTCCTCCGGGACGGTTATTATCATTGGGTCAGTTGAAGTTGTTTGGGGGTTAGGGTAATTGGGGCGTGGGGCTTGGAGTGGACGATAAGCAGGCTTGGGGTTTTGCTGAAAGATACGAGGCTTCTGACTGCTCGAACCTTCCTGAGCATTCATCCTCCTCTTGCGACCTTCATACATAGACTTGCGCTTCATCCAGATAACCGACCACGTCTTTACTTCCCTGTCTCAGCCTGCGGAACTCATCCTTCTTCCTCTCAATAAGTCCGCTGGGAATATGCTTCTTGCGGAACTTCTCCTGGAACTCAGCCCAGTTGATAACATGACCAGCTTGCTGGAGAGTCTTGGTAGTTTCCCACCAAGCTCTTGCAGGTCCAGCGAGATAGTGGGTTGCATACAGCACTTTCTCATTTTCTCCCACAGCAGCAACTTCCAGATTGTTGTCGATGGTACGAAGCCAATCATCGGCCTCCAGTGGGTGAAGTCCCTTGGAGTAGGTGGTGGGGGTTGGTTTTCTGGAAATCGCCTAAGGTGGATCGCTGGTTTCCATCATCATTGACATTACCACCATTGTTGTTGTTGTTGTTGTTGTTGTTGTTGTTGTTGTTGTTGTTGTTGTTTTTGTTGTTGTTGTTGTTATAAGCGGCTGCGAGTTGCTGTAGGGCAACGAGATGAGCCTGGCGCTCCTGCCGGGCATTTTCACGTTCCTCCATGATAAGCGCGAGAAGTTGGGCGGGGGTTGGTTCTGGTGGTGGTGGTGCTGATCCTGATCCTTCCGCATTGATGCGACGGGGCGGCATCCTGAAGCACACCGGGTATAAGAGGCAAGGCAAAGAAAAGTTCGACTAAGGGAAAAGACGATTTCGCCAGTGGTTGATTAATTTAAGGATTATAAAAAATATTTCACATAGATCGAACAAGACAAACATACTTATATATCACAAACATCACATCAAGGAGTTCACAACAACATCAAGCTTACAACATCAAGCTTACAACATCACCTTACATCTAAGATACATAACATCTGGTTTCCAAAAGAACCACTACTTCGACTCGACTAGCGATAGAGGGTCAACCTAATCCTGCGGTAGTGATCAAGTCACTTGCCTACTGAGGTGGAACCTCCAGCTCTAACACGTCAGCATCTGACTGGTAGGGTGGCTCCTCGGGATCCTCCTCCTCGTCCTCGAGAACTGCCTCGAGTAGCTCCTCCTCCTCGTCAACTAACTCCTCCTCACAATCCATCTCCTCCACGAAGTCATCATCGTCACTGAGGAAAGCGTTGTTCTCCTTGCGGAGATCCTCGCCCTCCTCCTCCATCTCGTCAGTATGGTGCTCTAGATCCTCAATCAGCCCGTCCTGCTCTGCCACCTTCTTACGGAGCTGCACGATAGTCTTCCTCAGCTGGGCCCTCTTCCTGAGAAGAGCGACCTTCTCCTCCAGTAGCTTCTCCTCGTTCTCGCGAAGCTCAACGAACGACTCGCGGTCAAAGTGAAGCTGAATCCTAGTGCGCAACAGATCATCCTGAGTGCACTGAAGTAAGAGCTCCATGTCCATGATGTAGCTCCCAAACATCGGGTGGTAAGGGGAAGGTGTAGGGTGTCCGTCGCAGTTGCGCCTCCCGTAGAACCGGAAACAGGAATCTACTAACTCCGCCTTGTGCTCCTCACAAAGTCGGGCTAGCATCCTCTGTGTGGCAGTACAGAGACCGTCAACCCAGGTGGCCTCCTTGGTGGTGAAGACGAGCGTCCTAGAACTGGGAGACTTGATGTTCCGGCGAACTGACGACTTGATGAGCTAGCTCAGCCTTCCGACACCGTGAACGTCAATCTGAGCTCCCTCAAACTCTGGAGCGGGGCGACCTAACAGCTTGCTCAACTCGAACAAGTCCCTCTCGAACGTCAGCTTGCTGTCCTTCTCAAGCTGAACGAACTCAGTCCAATGGAGTGCCATCTACAATTTTTTAACAAAATTTTAAATTAGTTAGGTGACAAGTATATCAAAATTTTAAATATAGTAGGGCAATAAGTGAGTCAAATTTTAAGCTTAATGAGAGGTGTGCAAAATTTTAGGGATACAAAGGAAAATGTAATATTTAATGAGAGTAAAATTTTGCATAAGTAAGAGGATTGGAGATAAGCAGTTTTCAAAATACTTCATTCCTTTCTCTTTAGAAAATTATCTTTTTGTAACATTTGTCTAACGACCATGCTAACTAAGGTTTCCTAAAGTCAGGATGGCTCTGATACCAAGTCTGTGGGGACCCCGGACTAGCTGTCCGAAATACCCGATTATGCTTAACACAACGATCCCGTGATCAGTCTGTTGTTGCACATAATCCGAATTGAATACCAAAGTTTACATCCATTACAATACCGAATTAAAAGTCTTACATAAATGGTCATTTAGACCAAGTCTTACATAGGTGCCTTCATGGGCCAAACCAGAATATCAGCGGAAGCTAAGGCGTAGTAGACATCAGATTCTAACGACGATGACCCGACAGGCAGCTGACTTGTGGAGATCCTTAGTTCGCATAGAAGTCGTCATACTCCTGCTCGGCGTAGTGCTCCTCCTCGTAGTCTGGCTAGGACAACAGACAGGGACGAAACCAATATGAGTACATTTGAATGTACTCGCAAACTACCCCAACATGAGTATGCACTAGTTTTCATTTAACTGACCACTTTTATTTATTTTAAACATCTCTATATCTTTATTGAAAAAGGTAAGAGAGTTTTATAACCACTTTTAAAGAAATCACTATTTTATCTATTTCTCCAAAACTCCTCCTTTTTCCGACCATAGCCCGTCATGGTCCACTTCCTCCATCTA
Organism: Poa pratensis; assembly: GCA_947311845.1. Classification (NCBI taxonomy): domain Eukaryota; kingdom Viridiplantae; phylum Streptophyta; class Magnoliopsida; order Poales; family Poaceae; genus Poa; species Poa pratensis. The sequence continues at coordinate 24,174,633 of CAMZMU010000069.1, forward strand.
CCTCATACCGATCCGTTGGTATAGGTGTAAGGAACATTCTCCACTTCATTTTCTTTTTAAAACTCAAAGTCTTTCAAAAACTTGCACAAGGTCTTAGGACAGCCTCCCAATTGTCCATATCCGAGGACTCGGCTATTCGAATAGTTTTAAAACCCTCTGCAGAGGTAGCACGCTTTTAGCCCACATCCATCCGGCAACTCATCGTGTCTGCCACGTCTCGCCATACCAGGTGTATGCGAAGTAAGCCACCGACCCTAGCCTCTTATTTGCTCATGCTAGTATAGGATCCTTCCCATATGACACTTTCCATCGACACCCAGTCCAGTTTCCCGTCAGAAACCCTAAGTGTGAGGACTCATAGTTTTGTCCGGCGGTTTATGGTGGAACCTTCTATCCTCCCCACCAACTTGTGTGAGGACCCGGGTCAGGGGGTAGATCCTCGGACCATCCCCTCATGCATAACGGAGTCATCTCCGTCGGTGAGGTATCCCATACTAATAAGAGCAAACTACATGACTAAGCCTTTTCCCATATATGGTAAATGTGGTCGCACAGGGTAAGATTGGTGGTCATAGTACCAGGACACTGCATTTTTCATAAACATTTCCATTTTCCATTTTTCACTTCAACACCGACTTCTCGGTATTCCATAATCACACAAGTATTTGCAAAGGAGTTTTGAACAAACAACATTGTTTCCCATCCTATAGTTTTATATAAACTACCTTATACTTCTACATACGGTGGCAAAATAATATTCATATACTTTTTGAAAAGGTTTTGTAAACCAATGCCTTAAGAGTAAATTATCTGATCAAAGTAGATGCATAGGTAATTAGGTGCAAGCTCAGAGAATAGCTTGCCTTGATCGGCAAAGTGACCTTGGTCTTGATCTTCAGTTTCAACAAACTCTCCTTCCTCGATAAATCCGACAACGTTCTCGTCTAATTAATAAACAAACAATGCAAACAATCACTAATCTATACAAGCAATCATCTCAACATAACAATCATGAACATCACAAATAGCTACTGCACACAACAAACAATACAATTTGGTTTCAAACTAATTGAACTAAACAATATTTATTTATGTCCAAAACTATGGCAGAAACTTGTGGAACAAGTTTAATTGCACAACTTGAGTTCTGTTGGTCACAAAAATACAAACTAAAATTCTACAGAAAGCTACTGATGTGTAGAAGACAACCCAATTTGATTTGGATCACTTGGAGTTATCAAACTCCCTACACATATGTTTGAATCTAGTAACTTAATAATCAAGTTTTAGCTACCAATTAAGTTCTGTTGACCCTAAAATTAAATCCTTTTAGGGGTAGCTAAACATGGCTAAATGTGATCTAACAAAATTGGTCCTAATTCATTTGGGTTAACCATTAAACATATTTAAATGTTTGAGTGCAGAAGGGTGTTTAAACTTCAACTTAATACTAAACAAATACTACTGCACAAATAATTCTACCAAAATTAGGGAAGCTAATACAAGGCAGTGCTAAGCTAGCAAAATTGGTTTGGAAATATTTGGACTAACAGAGTATTCGAAACAAACAAGTTTAGAATTTAAACCTTATGTAGTATTTTTAATAATAATTTTTATTTGTTCAATTAAATGACACGAGACCACTTGTGTTGGTTAAACAATTTCATAAGCTTTCCAGAACAATTGAGTTTGATTTATTTGGATTCTTAAATCTTGAGATATTGAATTTCAAAGTTGGATCCAGTACTGATTTCATATTTTAATTTAAATAGAGAAAACCTAGTTATGGATAATGTTTAAATCTTTGACCAGTGGGGCCTACATGGCAGCGGCACAGTGCGCGCGGGAAATGATTTAAAACTTGACGAGCGGGGCCCGCCCGTCAGTCTCTCTCTCTTTCTTTTAACCGAAGTGGTAAGGCACCGTTGGATCAAGATCCAACGGCCCACGATCAACGCAACGACGGCGACCATTTTTCAGCGGCGCTGCCGCGCCGGCGACGGCGAGGTGGATGAATCTCTCACCTAGGGGGCTCGGGAGGTCGCGGCGATGATGCAGATCAATGGCGGCGACGTGGGGGAAGTTCCTGGCTGAGTTGCACTTGCTGGGGTGGAGTGGTTCGTCGGCGGCGAGGTCTCCGTCCTCCACGGCCACGGACACGGGCTCCGGCGATCTCCTGGCGACGCTCTGGTGCACGAAACAGAGGGGAACAAGGTGTGGGTGAGTGCGGTGTCCAAAGGGAAGAGGGTACGGGCCAGAGAGAGAGAAGGGGGCAGTGTGGCGTCGCGGCCATGACTGACCTTGACGGCGGCATTGGCTGCGGCAGAGCACGCCCTCCTGGCGGTGCACGGCGAATCGAGAGGGAGGAGTGAGGGAGTGGGACAGTGTGGTGTTCACAGAGGGGTGCGGGGGTGGTTTTATAGCGCAGGGCCGGCGTATCGTGGACGGGGTGCACGAACGACGTCCATGGCGCACGGCGGAGATATTTCTTCTCGAATCCGACGCGGTGGTGCGAGGGACGTGGAGACGCGGCGTCCACCGGGGTCCGGACACGTTCTAGAAGGGCTCGGTCCAGTGCGGCGTGTCGAGTAGCGGAGAGGTGCGCGAATTTGGGCCGGCTTCGCCGCGGCTGCCACGGCGGAGCTGGGGTGGATTCGAGGTGAGGGAGGACTTGAGTGCTCTCCTCTGCGGCGCCGCAGCTGCAGAGGCATGGGAGCGAGGGAGAGCGCGGCCAGGGGGCCTGGGGAGCGCGGGATCGACGGGGAGCGGTCACAGCGACACGGCGATGCGTCGGGGCGAGGGAGAGAGGTGGACGACGACGTTTTTGCAGAAAGCCCCCTGCCTCCTCTCTGCTTCTGTTTCCTGTTATTTCCATTTCAGTCCAGCAGCCTTTTCTACAATTTATTTGAGGCACTTAAACATTTTAGAAACATTTGCAAATATTTGTGGGCTTTCCCATAATATGTAGAAGCTCCACAAAATTTGGCTTTGCAAAATAAAATGTTTTGAATCATTTTCTTTCATAGGGTTTTAATTATGGCATTTTGTTTTATTTCAATTGTTTTTATTTTTGAATTTTAAAATAGGTGTAAAATATTATTTGGAAGAGATAAGTGATAAGAATGTAAATGAGAGGTTTCATATACCATTCCTCTGAATTTTGTTTGAACCAATTTTGAGTTTCTTATTTGTCACTTTTATTTTTCTTGTTTCACTTTTGCTTTTGTGTTTCCTTTTTATTAATTCAAGCAAACAAGCAACACAAGCAACAAGAATTAATTACCACAAGCAACAACTTACAAACAACACATGATAATCAACAAAAGTTTTTGTTGGCTCTCATTTTTGGGATAAAATACCGATAATATTTTTGGGATGTTACATGGGCCCCACGTTGGGACCCTCCGGAACCTTCTAGAACATTCCGACACTCTGCCGAAAAAATCCCGAACTTTTCCGGAACCCTGAAATCAACTTGCCATATATAAATCTTTACCTCGGACTCTTCCGGAGCTCCTCGTGATGTCTAGGATCTCATCCGAGACTCCGAACAATATTCGGACACCATTAACAAAATTATCCCAGAGCTACTCTAGCGTTACCGAACGTTAAGTGTGTGACCCTACGGGTTCGAGAACGTGTAGACATGATCGAGACACCTCTCCGATCAATAACCATTAGAGGGACCAGGATATCCATAATGACTCCCACACATTCAACGAAGATCTTTATCGGTTGAACCACTATGTCGTGGACTACTGTAATCCGTATACAATTTCCTTTGTCACGCGATATTTTACTTACCCGAGATTTGATCGTCGGTATCACTATACCTAGTTCAATCTCGTTACCGGTAAGTAATCTTTACTCGTTCCGTAATACAACATTCTTTGTGACTAACTCATTAGTCATGTGCTTGCAAGCTTTACCGAATGTGCACTACCGAGTGGGCCCAGAGTATATCTCTCCGAAACACGGAGGACAAATCCCAGTCTTGATTCATGTAATTCAACAAGTACTTTCCGAGATACCCGTAAGACACCTTTATGATCACCCTGTCACGAAGCGATGGTTGATGTCCCCAAAGTATTCTTCCAGTACCCGGGAATAACATGATCTCATGGTCTAAGAAATATGATACTTGACAATAAAAGGCATGACAATATAAAACTTAATGAAACGATCAATATTGTTATGCTTAGTTGGGTCTGTCCATCACGTCAGTCTTCTAATGACATGATCCGTTAATTAATTAACAACTCATGTTCATGGTTAGGAAACCATAACCATCATTAATTAACGAGCTAGTCTAGTAGAGGCTTACTAGGGACGAGGTGTTGTTTATGCAACCACACATGTATTATGTTTCCGGTTAATACAGTTATAGCATGGAAAATAAACATATATCATGAACACGGAAATATGATAATAACAATTTTATTATTGCCTCTAGGGCATATTTCCAACAGTCTCCCACTTGCACTAGAGTCAATAATCCAGTCAATAAGTAAGCATTTAACACCTATGGCATTCAAGTGTTATTTCTATGCTTCGCATGTGGTAAACTCCATCAAAAGATCTGACATGTTTAGGTCCGTTTGTATTTGCATCTCTTAGCGTCTCCACGCATCACTCATTCTCTAATGAGATGGCTTTGTATATATTTGGTCAACCGGTGAGACCTTAATTCCTCAGCTTAAACTAATGTTACCAACATTTGTGAAAACGTTGCTTCATAGTGTCAGCATTCTTGGAAATTCACCAAGTTCATTAAAGAACTTTCTGACACAAAAATATTCTTATTTGTTGTCAAAACAACGCCTTATTTGTTGTCAACACAACGCTATATACTTAGCCTTTGTTGTAGTATTTATCACAATACTTTAATTTTGAAATTCATTCAAAACCAGCATGGAACTTTCTTCCAGCCTATTGTGCCACCCTTCAACACATCTTGTAATTGAGATATATTTATTTGGATCAATGACAATACTATTGGTGTAACATATTACAACGAATATTTTGTCATTACTGCATATAGAAACACATCCTTAGTTTTTCTTAAACTACTTAAGGATCTTTCCTACTGTTGTCCAATCATCATATGAATTATCCTGGTATAACACTTTATAGCATAGGACTTGTCTGGTTGTGTACATATGATGGAACACATGACTTAGAAATCTCAATTTTGCTCATCATGTGTCAAAACACTTGATATTGCTCAATTCTTTTCATGCAGCAAGAACACTTTCTTGTCGTTTTAATATTGACTACTTCAATACTTCATCTATGTACTTTGGCTCAATCATATCAGGCGCTTCAATCCATCTTTATAGATATTGATGCCCAATATAATGTTTAGCCTAAGCCTTTCATCAATATGAAATCTTAACCGTGTAAATTTAAAATACATATTTTCCAATCAACTATATGTCATCTACATAAAGTATTAGAAATATGTCTAAGCACTCCCACTTAATTTCTTGTAACTCTACAAGTATCTTCACTATTCATGATGGAATCAAACTCTTTTGATAGCTTCATGAAAGTAAAGATTCCAACTTCGTTATGCTCATTTCAACCATTGAAGTTTGCATACTTTTCTAGAAACCCTTTTGAATTTTACAAAACTCATAGACTGTGTCACGTACACATCCTTAATCAGCCTTCCTTGAGAGGAAAGTTGTTTTGTTATTCAACTGCCATATCAGAATATGTAACTTTTTCTAGAACTATCCGTAAAGACGAAAGTATCACTACGGAAGATCAAAATCTTTTCATAGTCAACTCCTTGAACTTTGTCGCAAACACCTTTTCGACAAGTTAAACTTTCAATGGATGTAAACATCCACGTCTTGTTGCTATATAGATCCATTTGCAACCATGAGGATTCACGCCTTCTGAAAGGATTGCCAAGTCACATACTTGACATTCATACATGGATACTATCTCGGATATAATGACTCACAGCCAATTTACGAAGTCAGGGCCCATCATTCGCTTCCTTTATAATTTGCAGGTCCTTTGTTGTCAAAACAACACTTCATTCTCAAACCACAAGTTGGTCTAAGCACAAAGTTTTACGACCTTCGTGGTTCAGTTTGCAAACTCTTTCGAAGTTACTACAACACATGTAGTGTCTTCCACTTAGTCAAATTAGGAGACTCTAGAACAACTTCTAGTGCTGCGCTACTCTTGACATGATAATGATGATTCTCTAATCTCATCGAGTTGCACTGTCCTCCCACTCACTTCTTTCGCAAGAACAATTTTCTCGAGAAATCTACCCTTTCTGACAAACAACATTTGTCTTAGGTTTGGTGATAGGAGAAATACCCAACGGATTCTTTGGGATAACCTTATAAACATATATTTATCCGATTTTGGTTGTAAACATTTTACACATGCTATGCATACCAAAATTTAAGAAAAGACAATTCGGGTCACTACCCAAGCCATAACGCGTATGGTGTCATTTTCAACGGATCACGATGGTGCTCTTTTAAGTGTAAAAGCGGTAGTCTCTAAAGCATAAACTACAAAAATATAATGGCATTTTATTTATCTTACCATGTCTTACAAAGTTCGATAATGTCTCTCTAACACTCCATACTTCTGTGGGGTTTTCGAGAAGGATAAGTTGTGGAACAATTCTGCAACTCCTCAGATGTTTCGCTAAACTCGTAACTCAAACTTTATTCTTTATGATCCAATCATAAATACTTGATTCTCTTGTTACGATGATTTTTTCACTTCATACTAACAATACATTGAACTAATTCAAAAATGTCAAATTCCTTTCTCATTAAATAGATATACTCATGTATCTACTCAAATCATCGGTGGAATATGAAGAAAAATTAATCCACCACACACGGCTATTCATAATGGACCATGTACATCAATATGTACAATCTCCACTAATTTAGTCGTCCGTTCTACTTTGGCCTATGAACGGAGTTTTAGTCATCTTTTGGAAGAGATCTCACAAGCGTCAATTCATTCAAAAACAAAAATGACTCCGAAAGTCCATCAACATGGAGTTCCTTCATGTTTTCCTTTCCATTATGAACTAAAACGGCAGTGTCACAACTTAAGTGAAATTCTTTAATTTTACGTCTTGCGATGTTTAGCATTTAGTCTTATAGATGTTTATTTTACCAACACGATTTATATTTACTCATCCATCAATTATGGAACATGGTCATAGTGTGAACAACTCATTTGTTCTCACCATAAGCAGGAACAAAATAACAACTTATTAAGTTCTTAAAATAAATCTTGAAGGTTTGTTTCGATGCGACAGTGAACACAATAACACTTTATTTTCGTTCTTGTCATGATCGATTTGACATCTATTACTAGTTCTTTCAGGCTCTTGTATTTCTTGCATTGTGTTGCTATGACAATTCATACCAACCAATCTAGTATCAAAATACCCCAAAATACTTTGTTAACTAGTAATACATCTATAACCTGTATATCATGCATATACTCCTGAGCTGGACTTTTCCAGTCTTTTCTTTTCTGCCATATAATTTTGTAATTCTATTTTCAGTGTTCCCTTTCCTTTACAGAAGAATCATTCAACATCAAACAATGCCAGTCGAACTAGCACATTTTCCTTGGCGTGTTAGTCATATACTATCACCCATGGAGTCATATTTTTGAAGTTGATTGTTTCACTAATATCACCATATTATTAGCATTCTTCCATGCCTATTCCACCCTTAGCAATCTTCAAGCATAGTAAACGATTTTTACCCACACTTTTAATCCATCCCATCATAACAATTTTGTGATGAAGCTACTATAGCTCAAAGGAAGGAATTTAGAGGATAATGTCAGTGCCCAACGTCTTGGGATGATTCAAACGCCTAGCGTCTTCAATCCTTGCATATATTCAAATAATATAAGCACATTGTCACAATAAATTACACTCAGTCATGTTGCGACAAACAGGGTTCTAGATATCAATATATCTTTCACTCCTCGCTTGTTTCTGAAAACAATTCTTTTCAGATCCTAGATCACCTGATACTCAAAACATTCTTTTGAAGATCAGGTATCATGGAAGCAAGCATGACACTAGATACTAAGTCGGAATCATTTGCTCTTTAGATCAATCAATCATTAATCACATGGAGCTAGGTAGGTATTACCGAAAATTTACAATAGGACTCTTATTTAAATTCACCTAATACGGTACCAGTCCATAATGGTTTTGCCAGATCAAAACAGTTTTATCTCAATTAACAATCTACGTGTAAGGTAGTTTGTGGATGCCAAAGTCTAGTACAAATTATGCAAATACACTATGATAGGTGGTTCATGATAAATTTTGTTCATGTTAATTCAAAAATTACTACGTGAACTCCCACTCAAAACAACATCCCTCTAGTCGTTTCAGTGATTACACAAACCAAATTCACTACACCGATAACCGATCATCACGTGAGATGGTGCAGCTGCAAAGGCGAACATCAACATGTTCATCATATCATCCATATGACTCGTGCTTTACCTTTCGGTTACGTGTTCCGAGGCCATGTCTGCACATGCTAGGCTCGCCAAGTAGAACCGTAGTATTTGCGTGTGTAAATCTGGCTTACACCCGTTGTATGCGAACGTTGAGTCTATCACACCCGATCATCACGTGGTGCTTCGAAACAATGAACTTTCTTAACGGTGCATACTAAGGAAGAACACATTATTATCTTGATATTTACGTGCGAGGGATCATCTTATAATGCTACCGTCGTGCACACGCAAAATAAGATGCATAAAAGGATAAACATCACATGCATAAAAAATATGTGACATGGTATAGCCCTTTTATTGCGTCTTGATCTCCATCTTAAACGCACCGGCATGATCTCCATCATGGCGCCATGTTCATGTGGCGCCTTGGTTGTCTCCACCACGTTGCATCCCATATATTGCTAACTCATAGCGATAAATAATGCAATTACATGGCGTTTGAAGTTGACACGCAGGTCATACAATTTTTAATTAAGACAACCATATGGCTCCTGCCGGTTGCCGTACTCATCGACATGCAAGTCGTGAAACATTACAAAACATGATCATCTCATACATCACAAATATATCATATGAACAGTTTGGGCTATACCATATCACAAGCACCCCTGCAAAAACAAGTTAGACGCCTCTCCCTTATTCTTTGCAAATTTTACGTGGCTTAGGGCTTTCGAAGAAAGAACCGATCTTACCTACGAACATGAAACCACAACGGTGATAAACAAATTATTAACAACCCGTTGTAGATTAAATCTTAACTATAGTGGGAGAGACAGACACCCGCAAAGCCACTTATGCAATACAAGTTGCATGTCAGTCGTGGAACAAGTCTCATGTACGTGGACATGTAAAGTTAGTCCGGGCCGCTTCATCCCACTATGCCACTAAGATTCAAAATACACAAAGGAAGTAATAACATGATTATCAACGCCCACATACACATATGTGTTCTACCCGTACCAAAACATCTACGCATAGATCCGGCTCTGATACCACTGTAGGAGTTTGCGCGATAGAAAACAAAAAAATTCTCTCTCATGCGGAAGCAACACTCAAGATCCAATCTAGAAGATGCCAGTAACGGGGAGAGTAGTTCATCATACCCTCGAAGAACACGCGCGTTGAACGTTTAATTCAACGCAGCTCGGTGAAGTTGTTGACGATGTTCGATCCGATCAGCACCGCAAACGAGCAGCACCTCCGGAGGCTTGCACACGTACAGCTCGATGACGTCTCCCTCTTCTTGATCCAGCAAGCTAGAGGGAGAAGTAGGTGGGATCGATTCCAGCAGCACGACGGCGTGGTGGTGGATATGGTGGAGTGTTCCCGCGGGCAGGGCTTCGCCAAGCGGTGCGCGGGAGGAAGGAGGAGATGCGGCAGCGATTCGCATCACATGGTGTGCCTCTCTCATCTCTTATATAGGCAAGGGAGCTGCAGCCACTTAATTCTCAAGGTAGTAACCCCCTCTTTAAAGAGTGGTAACCCCCTCTCCTTTAAAAGGTAGTAACCCCCTCTTTCAAGAGTGGTAACCCCCCATTTAAGGGATGCCCATTGATTGACCACTTGGACCAAGTAGGCCTGGTCAAATGGACCAGTGGGCCACCCTTGGTCGTTGGGTACAGGTGGGCCCCACGTGGGACCCTCCGGAACCTTCTAGAACATTCCGACACTCTGCCGGAAAAATCCCGAACTTTTCCGGAACCCTGAAATCAACTTGCCATATATAAATCTTTACCTCCGGACTCTTCCGGAGCTCCTCGTGATGTCTAGGATCTCATCCGAGACTCCGAACAATATTCGGACACCATTAACAAAATTATCCCAGAGCTACTCTAGCGTTACCGAACGTTAAGTGTGTGACCCTACGGGTTCGAGAACGTGTAGACATGATCGAGACACCTCTCCGATCAATAACCATTAGAGGGACCAGGATATCCATAATGACTCCCACACATTCAACGAAGATCTTTATCGGTTGAACCACTATGTCGTGGACTACTGTAATCCGTATACAATTTCCTTTGTCACGCGATATTTTACTTACCCGAGATTTGATCGTCGGTATCACTATACCTAGTTCAATCTCGTTACCGGTAAGTAATCTTTACTCGTTCCGTAATACAACATTCTTTGTGACTAACTCATTAGTCATGTGCTTGCAAGCTTTACCGAATGTGCACTACCGAGTGGGCCCAGAGTATATCTCTCCGAAACACGGAGGGACAAATCCCAGTCTTGATTCATGTAATTCAACAAGTACTTTCCGAGATACCCGTAAGACACCTTTATGATCACCCTGTCACGAAGCGATGGTTGATGTCCCCAAAGTATTCTTCCAGTACCCGGGAATAACATGATCTCATGGTCTAAGAAATATGATACTTGACAATAAAAGGCATGACAATATAAAACTTAATGAAACGATCAATATTGTTATGCTTAGTTGGGTCTGTCCATCACGTCAGTCTTCTAATGACATGATCCCGTTAATTAATTAACAACTCATGTTCATGGTTAGGAAACCATAACCATCATTAATTAACGAGCTAGTCTAGTAGAGGCTTACTAGGGACGAGGTGTTGTTTATGCAACCACACATGTATTATGTTTCCGGTTAATACAGTTATAGCATGGAAAATAAACATATATCATGAACACGGAAATATGATAATAACAATTTTATTATTGCCTCTAGGGCATATTTCCAACACCAAGGCGGTCCTCACGAGCCTCTGGAACGTGGCACCGGCATTCTTCAGGCCGAAGGGCATGCAGACGTAGCAGAACACAACGCAAGGGGTGAGAAATGCTGTCTTCTCCTCGTCCTCCAGCGCCATCTTGATCTGGTGGTAGCCTGAAAAGGCATCCAGAAAACAGAGAAGGTCGCGGCTGACGGTTGAGTCCACGATCGGTCTATCCTTGGCAGCGGGTATGGGTCCTTGGGACAGGCCTTGTTGAGGTCGGTGTAGTCGATGCAGAGGCGGCCTCCACCGGTGTGCTTGGGGACGACCACCGTGTTGGAGAGCCAAGTGGGATGTGCGACTGCTCGAATTATGTGTGCTTCTTTAACTTCTCTACTTTCTTGACGATGAATTATTGCTTCTCTGGCGCTTGGCGCCGTGCCTTCTGCTTCACTGGGCGTGCGTTTGGACACAAGGCTAAGTGGTGCTCGATCACCTCCCTCGGTACTCCGGACATATCTGACGGTGTCCATGCGAACATGTCAGAGTTTGCCCTGAGGAAGGCGACGAGCGCGCATTCCTATTTGGTAGGCAAGCCAGCGCCTATGGTGACGCTAGCCCCCAAGCCATCGGCGCCCAGCGGCACCTTCTTCGTGGCTGTCTTTTCCTGAGAGAACAACTGCTTCTTCTTTGCCGGCCTCGCGAGGGGCTCCTCTGCGTCTTCGTCAGCGGGAAATGTCACTGCAACGGCCTTGTAGGCATGCTCGACAGAGCACACGGCGTCCTTGACCTGGCCGCGGATGATGATGGTGCCACTGCAGCCTGGAAGCTTGACGATGTTGTAGGCGTGGTGAGTGACAGCCATGAACTTCGCGAGGGCGGGGTAGCCGAGGATGGCGTTGTAGGGCAGGCCGATGTGCACAACGTCGAAGTCGATGAACTCGGTGATGTAGTATTCCTGCGTTCCGAAGGTGACCGGAAGCCTCACTTGCCCCAGCGGGGTGGTGGTACCTTCTGTCACCCCCGAGAAGGGCCTGTTGGGCATCAGCCGCTCATACGGTACTTGAAGCTTCTCGAAGGTCTCGACGGAGATGACGTTCAGGCCTGCACCCCCATCTATGAGCGTCTTGGTGACAGCAACGTTGTTGATGGTGGGAGTGCACACCAGAGGGATGGTGCCCACGGTCTTCGTGGACTTCGGGTGATCGCTGGAGTCGAAGGCGATGAGGTATTGCGACCACTTGAGGGGCTGAGAGGACTCAACCCCAGGAAGTGAGGCGTTGACCTCGTGAGAGAGCTGCTTGAAGTGGCGGTTGGACCTGTGAGCCTGAGCTCCGCCGAGGATGCATGCTGCCCCATGAGGAACCTGGTACCCCCAGGTCCTTGTCAGGGAGATTGTTGTTTTGCCCGGCGGGGTTCTGCTAGAAGGCATTCGCTTGAGGGTTCTGCTGGTAGTTGTCGCCATTGTTCCAGCGTCCGCCCCCACGGCCGCCGTGACCACGGCGCTTTTCGCGGCTGTCGCAGATCTTCTTGAGCTCCCAGCAGTCTTCAGTCGCGTGGTTGTGCCTGTTGTGGTAGACACAGAATGGGCGATCATCTGGCTTGCTGTCGTCCGTGGCTGGAGTGGCGGCGCACTTCTGTTTGGCGTCAGTCTCTGCCACGAGGACAGCGGTAGTCTTGCGCTTCTCGCTGGCCTTCTTGGGCTTGGACCCCTCAGGAGGCTCTCCCTCCGCACCTGTCCGCCAAGTCGAAGAGTTTCACCACGGAGGTGAGGTTGTCGTGGATGTCGAGCTTCTCGCGCATCCTGACGTCCGTGACGCCCACTCCGAAGGCAGAAATGACCTGCGTGTCGGGGATGTTCGGGATCTTGTTGCGGACTTGGCTGAAGCGCTGGATGTATCTGCGGAGAGTCTTGCCAGGCCTCTGGCACACAGCGCGGAGGTCGTTGTAGGTGAGACCACGCTCGTACGTGCCCTTGAAGTTCGCCACGAAGCACTTGCAGAGCTCCTCCCATGTGTTGATGGGTTCTCAGGGAGGTTCATGAGCCACGAGAGCACTGCGCCCTTAGGGCCATGGGGAACTAGTTGGCCATCACCTGTCGTCGCCGCCTGCGGCCTTGATGGCCACAGTGTAGAGCTGCAAATACTCCAGGGGGTTGTTCTTGCCGTCGTAGCGCGGAGGAAGGTCCGGCTTGAACTTGACTGGCCAGACAACATGACGCAGGCTGCGGGTGAACGCGTGCAGCCCGCGGCGTACGTCGCGACGCCGTCGGCGAGTGTGTGGCGGTTCTGGCGTCCTACGGTGGCGACGTCCTGGACGACGCGGTTGTGGCGGTCCCGCTGGCGCTTGATTTCCACGCGCACGTCCTCTGGCGCCCGCTGCACGATTAGGCAGTCATGCGGCGAAGAGGCGTGCGACGCAGCGCGGTTGTTCCCAGCCGGTGCTCCAACCGGAGGAGGTGGCGGAGGTGGAGGTGGAGGAGGAGGAGGAGCGTCGTGCGCTATGTTCCCGGCGTGCCCGAAGCGGTGCACCAGCGAGCGAGAGGGCGTTGGAGCGGGCACGGTAGCGGCGTTGACAAGCTCGGTGACGCGGTCGAGCCAGCCGTCGTGACCCGCCTGCGCGGGGCGGTAGCGCAGTAGCTCCTGTGCCATGAGCAGCGCAGCGCTTGGGCTGGCACCACCCGGCTCTGCGTAGAGGTGCCCTGGCTCCTGGACGGGTGCAGGGAGGAAGCTTCCTCGTCGCCGTCGCCATCCTGGTCTTCTGGGTGCTCGACGCAGGGCTCAGGGCCGGCGTTGCGCTCTGGAACGTCGCTGGCGCGCGGGCGGCCACACGGTAGCGGTTGACGACCGGCTCGGTGTCGGCCCTGCCGGACGTCCGGCGCGCGAGACGCTCAGCATGTGTCTTGGCCATGGCGGAGGAGAGGTTGAAGACACGCCTCAGCCCCTACCTGGCGCGCCAAATGTCGGAGACTAGTCCTAGGAACTAGGGAAGTGTCTCAGTGAAGCCAGGAATGAGAAGGGGTCTGAACACGCTATCAAACAACCCTCAACTACCTCGGCGACGGTGCTCGTCGAGCTCGGTGAGGGACATCACGGTAGAGAGTAAACACGAGCCGTTACCCAGGTTCGGGCCACCGTGAGGTGTAAGACCCTACTCCTGCTTGGTTGTATTGCACTGCTTGTGGAGGTTACAATACAAAGAGCTATGCTCGGGAGGAGCTATGGTGGAAGGAGCTTCGCGGTGGTGTGGATGAGCTCCAACTGGATGAGTCTTGGCTCAAAATGGGGGATCTCTGGACGGAATGGGGGATCCAATGGAGTGGAAAATGGAATCTCTTCTCTCGGTCGTACACTGCCTCCTTATATAGATGCCTCGGGCCTCTTCCCCCAATTCATCTAGGCGGAAGGGCTACCACATGGCGACGAAGGAGGAAGACAGTGCACGGTCACGGGGCTGCCCATGGACTCGGTCCATGGCAGGGACCGTCGTCCTCTTGGCAGGAAAAGCCACCGTCCATCCAGGACGGTGGGCTGGCGCTGGAGAGGCCCGTGGGGTGCCCCACGGTGACGTCGGCTCGGAGCGTAGCGGCCAACGGTCCCCTTATTACCGGAATGACAAGCCTTGTAGCCTCCTTTGCTTGGTGCAGCTTTGTTGACCGCTTTAATCACCAAAATGGCAACTGCGGCGTGGTCGTCACTGCGCGCAGGCGCGCGCGTCACTCTGCGGCGAGCGCAGAGGCCATGTGCGCTCTGTCACGGAGACAGAGCTTGCTTTCAGCCGAAAGAATCTCGCGAGGGCTGGGTTGCCTCGCTGAGGTCTTTGAGTACTTGACGCCTCGCGAGGGAGGCCTCACGAGGAAGGCGCAGACGTGCGTCAGCACTTCGTGGTATTTCCGACGGAGAAATCTTCGCGAGGGAAAGGTCCCTCGTGAGGCTCACCAGGCTGAGACGCCTGGTGCTTAGCAGAATCTTCAGTGTTGAGGGTTGTGGCAGGCCGGCCTGTGGTACCCTGATTCTCACTGGCCGACAGTGTCAATTTCAGGCATTTTAAAGTTCAATTTCGACAGCCCTTGTAAGTTCAAGGTTGTTTTGAAAAATTTCCCGTCCGGGGCGATGACCCTTGGGAGGCGGCGGGCCTGGCTCGTCCACGGTCCTCACCACTTCACCAGCCCCCACGAGCGGCGGTCGTGTGTGCTATCATATCATACATGCACGTGAAAGGCTCGACCAACTCAAATCATGCATGCAGTGTCGTTGTCATCCGGGTCCTGGCTACATTATTCCTTCTCTCCACGTCTGCATCAAAGCCACCGTCGTTGTGTACTTGTGTTTGATCACCGCGATTTGCGTTTAGTGGCCGGCCGACCAGCTCTCCGCCGGCCGGGAGTACTATACCATTACCACCACCTAGCATAGGCTAAGTCGGCAACTGCGAGTTGGTAATATGCAGACCATGGGTGATATGCCAGTTGCCCACCCAAGCACATGCAAGCATGATGCAGGGTCTTTGCCACCGCCCAGCGTCAGGCACCTTGCAAGCTCTTGGAAGCTCTGTGCCAGCAATGTTGCTGGCTGTGATTTTCTCCTCTGCTCTGCTCTAGCACTGCAATGTTTCTGTTTGGATCTACCTTCCAGCATTACGGCGCTGCTACTTAATTAATTGTGCCGTGAACACCTTTCCAGTTTGGCTCGTGTGGAGTATCAGGGGTCGGGATCGGTGACCCCAAAGCGGCCGATGGCCAAATCTCTTGGGCCCCAAAATCTGGCCATTAGTGCACTAGTTTAAGTCCCTCTTGTACATGAGTCCAAATGACGGCGAACCGCCCTCTTTAAAAACGCATGTGGTGAGTCATGCATGCCCAATAATTGTCTTGTAACAACATGAATTTTCTGATTAGTTGTGTTTTTCTCCCAAATCTCGGCATCATGTTCTTGGCTTATCGCTCGTATCATGCATGGTGTGATGCTTCATTTGGATTCAAGCCCGACGTATGCTTTTGTGACGAGCTCAATTGATCGTGACCTCTCCGGTAAGCAATTTTTATTTTAGAAGATCGTGTGATATACAATGTTTTAAATAGCCGGCTATGGAAAAATAGCCCCGACCCTTAAAATAGGGCTATAGCCGGACTAAATGGGGCTATAGCCGGAAATTGTACACGAATTCATTTAGCCCCAAAATGCTCAAAAGGCTATAGCCGAGCTATAGCCGGGCTATTTAAAACTATGGTGATATATCAATGTCCAGAATTGCGTTAAAGTTAACTTGTATGTAATAAGGGTTCCTATCAGATACTAATAGGATTGTCACTCGTGTCACTCCTAGGGGTCGGCCCGAGCCCCGCCAAGGATGCATGCTGCCCCACGAGGAACCTGGTAGCCCCCAGGGTCCTCGTCAAGGAGATTATTGTTTTGCCCGGCGGGGTTCTGCTAGAAGGCGTTCGCTTGAGAGTTCTGCTGGTAGTTGTCGCCGTTGTTCCAGCATCCGCCCCCGCGGCCACCGCCGCGGCCGCCGTGACCACGGCGCTTTTCGCGGCTGTCGCAGATCTTCTTGAGCTCCCAGCAGTCTTCAGTCGCGTGGTTGTGCCTGTTGTGGTAGACACAGAATGGGCGATCATCTGCCTTGCTGGCGTCCGCGGCTGGAGTGGCCGCGCTTCTGTTTGGCATCAGGTTCTGCCGCGAGGACAGCGGTGGTCTTGCGCTTCTCGCTGGCCTTCTTGGGCTTGGACCCCTCAGGAGGCTCTCCCTCTGCACTTGTCCGCCAAGTCGAAGAGTTTCACCACGGAGGTGAGGTTGTCGTGGATGCCGAGCTTCTCCGCATCCTGACGTCCGTGACGCCCACTCCGATGGCAGAAATGACCTGCGTGTCGGGGATGTTCGGGATCTTGTTGCGGACTTGGCTGAAGCGCTGGATGTATCTGCGGAGAGTCTCGCCAAGCCTCTGGCACACAGCGCGGAGGTCGTTGTAGGTGAGACCACGCTCGTACGTGCCCTTGAAGTTCGCCATGAAGCACTTGCAGAGCTCCTCCCAAGTGTTGATGGGTTCTCGGGGAGGTTCATGAGCCACGAGAGTGTTGCGTCCTTGAGGGCCATGGGGAACCAGTTGGCCATCACCTTGTCGTCGCCGCCTGCGGCCTGGATGGCCACAGTGTAGAGCTGCAAAAACTCCAGGGGTTTGTTCTTGCCGTCGTAGCGCGGAGGAAGGTCCGGCTTGAACTTGACTGGCCAGATAACGTGACGCAGGCTGCGGTGAACGCGGTGCAGCCCGCGGCGTACATCGCGACGCCGTCGGCGAGCGTGTGGCGGTTCTGGCGTCCTGCGGTGGCGTCGTCCTAGACGGCGCGGTTGTGGCGGTCCCACTGGCGCTCGGTTTCCACGCGCGTGTCCTCTGGCGCCCGCTGCACGAATAAGCAGTCATGCGGCGAAGAGGCGTGCGACGCAGCGCGGTTGTTCCCAGACGGTGCTCCAGCCGGAGGAGGTGGCGGAGGTGGAGGCGGAGGAGGAGGAGGAGCGCCGTGCGCTACGTTCCCTGCGTGCCCGGAGCGGTGCACCAGCGAGAGAGAGGGCGTTGGAGGGGGCACAGCAGCGGCGTTGACGAGCTCGGTGACGCGGGTCGAGCCAGCCGTCGTGGCCCGCCTGCGCGGGGCGGTAGCGCAGTAGCTCCTGTGCCATGAGCAGCGCAGCACTTGGGCTGGGCACCACCCGGCTCTGCGTAGAGGTGCCCTGGCTCCTGGACGGGTGCAGGGAGGAAGCTTCCTCGTCGCCGTCGCCGTCCTGGTCTTCTGGGTGCTCGACGCGGGGTTCAGGACCGGCGTTGCGCTCTGGAGCGTCGCTGGCGCGCGGGCGGCCACACGGGTTGCGGTTGACGACGGGCTCCGTGTCGACCCTGCCGGACGTCCGGTGCGCGAGACGCTCAGCACATGTCTCGGCCATGGCGGAGGAGAGGTTGAAGACACGCCTCAGCCCCCTACCTGGCGCGCCAAATGTCGGTGACTAGTCCTAGGAACTAGGGAAGTGTCTCAGTGAAGCCAGGAACGAGAAGGGGTCTGAACACGCTATCAAACAACCCTCAACTACCTCAGCGACGGTGCTCATCGAGCTCGGTGAGGGACATCACGGCAGAGAGTAAACACGAGCCGTTACCCAGGTTCGGGCCACCGTGAGGTGTAAGACCCTACTCCTGCTTGGTTGTATTGCACTGATTGTGGAGGTTACATTACAAAGAGCTATGCTCGGGAGGAGCCATGGTGGAAGGAGCTTCGCGGTGGTGTGCATGAGTTCCAACTGGATGAGTCTTGGCTCAAAATGGGGGATCTCTGGACGGAATGGGGGATCCAATGGAGTGGAAAATGGAATCCCTTCTCTCAGGTCGTACACTGCCTCCTTATATAGATGCCTCGGGACTCTTCCCCCAATTCATCGAGGCGGGAAGGGCTACCACATGGCGACGAAGGAGGAGGATAGTGCACGGTCACGGGGCTGCCCATGGACTCGGTCCATGGCAGGGAGCGTCGTCCTCTTGGCAGGAAAAGCCACCGTCCATCTAGGACGGCGTGTATGAATATGAAATGAATGAAACAAGGATATTTGCTACTGGATGATTCTTGTTTTTTTATTTTTGCATGTGTTACAGCTGGTAGAATGCCTACTGGCATGGTTCGAATATTCAAAACATTTGTGTTGGCTCCTTAACACAAACGACTAACACTACGATAAACGTGTGTGATCATTTCTTCAACACACGAATATCCCTACCAAGACGTATGCGATTATAAGTAAATACAGACGGCTGTGAAGCAGACCCCGTGTGTGATCTTCTTAGCTATCGCACACGGTTAAGGTAAAAAAGCGTCTGCCTTGGTTGAACCAATGCACACGCTTTTTAATTCCGTCTGCAATCTGTAGCGACATCGCCCATCCATGGATAGCGACGGGCGCTATAATCGTTTGCGATTGCCAAAGTCGACCGTGTGCGTTTGCCTGATCTGTACTAGTGATCAATCTGTCGCTTACTTCATTGGTTGTCGAATGGGCCTACCATATCAGAAGACCAGGCGCGCGCCCGCCTCCTCTATACCTTGGATGTGTATCTAGCCTGGGGTGTCCTTTTGCTCCTGCCATGACAAGGATTTGAGGCATATGTTTGTGTCGTGCTGCCACCACATCCTTTCGCCTGATCGACACCGTCCCGATGCCGACGTTGCCACGCTCGTTGAAACCCTTGTCACTCACATCTCCCCCATGGGGGCACCTATCCTTAACGAAACCATCCTCGCGCTGTTGTGGTCAGTATAGAAGTCCGCGACAGCATGGTGTGGTGAGCGGATCATCCCGACTGGCGCTCTCTCCTTGGTTGTCATCATTTCTACTAGACTACCATGTGAGGCTGCTCGGGGCCCATTGCATGTGTTTCAGTGTCTGTTAGACCCTTCCCAGGAACCCCGGATCGATTCGTATCCATGTGAGACTCTCATCCTACGCTCGTACGCACGTGTCTCTCCGGCGAGAAGGAAGGCGACGTCCCGAAAGGGTCGCTACCTCCGAGGCTCTGGGGATGGCCTCTGACGGCTAGGGCGAGCGTCTCAGGCGTCAAGACGATTCCGTTGTCGCACAGCCGGGCAGGTGACTGGGGGTGAGCGAACCGGCCCGCATCTCGACAACGAAGATTATCAAGTCAAAGTTACATAACAAGATGAAGAATGGTTTGTTCGATAACTTGATGGTATACTACATCGACCGAGAAATATTTAGACAACTCGATAGTGATGCTATAGCTAAACGGTTCAAAGCCATGGAGATAAAAGAAAATACATTTACCGAAGAGTGGGCCTAGTTAGGACATGATTTGAGAGTGTGTTTATTATCTCGTGATGATTGTCTTTGGGAGGTACCATGACATAATTTCCTGACCCAAATTTCTCTTATTGTGTAGAGTCTTTTGGGTGTATTTGGGCATTTGAGGTCCAGAGTTGGAGTTCTTATTAAATGTTAACAATCTCATATTCTGATGAATGTTTGCACGTATTAGTCTGTTTTTATGTACCGTGTCCATTTTAGACAAGAAAACTCTTGTTGAAGCTATATGTTCCCTATGTGATGTTTATATTCGTTGATGTGTACCATGACAATAGCATCGCCATCACCTTTTCAAACCTCCAACCGTCGTTTGGGCTGGGATGATGTCACCAATTCACGACGTCCCGGAAAATGACATCATCACATCAACTCCAAAATAGGTTTCCATTTCGCAGTTCAATTATGAAAACTTGAAAAGGAAATGAGCATGTGCATTGCAAGGCTCTTAGCAGAGCTCTGATTACTCAGGCTCCTGGTGCATTAAGAAAATGAAGACGTACTAGAGCCAGGTCAGGTACTAAAGCAGGATTAGTTTTCTCTTCAAGGACACGATCGACGGGATATTCGTTGTTAGGCGGCCTCCCTGATCTCGTGTGTCGTGTACTCGTGTATATGTAGCGAAGTCCCCATTGTGTTTGGCCTTCCTTCAGAAAAGAGAGAGTGCCGGTTGTGTTCGTCCGAGATCTGCGACCCACGTGTTCACAGTACTCCGGTATCAGACACAGCCTGTTGCTTGCTTCATTGGTGGTGCAATGGGCCTACAACAATAATAAGGGCATCACCAGAAATGGCGAGCAGCAAGTTTCCGTTTGTAAACTCATTCCTGTACTCCGTGGAAGATGGGACCCATTCGTCATTGGCTCGCCGATTTCTTTCTCCCTCCTTCGTTCTTCCCATGACGTCGTACTGCCGGGAGGGAGGCAGCGCCGCTAGAGCTCAGGTCGGGGTGGCGGCATGCACTCAAGGGCGGAACCAGGGGGTGGCAAGCAGGTGCCGTGGCCCCCCCTATGCATGGTTACATCAAGCAAATTTTTATGCATATAAGGCTAGATTAGGTATGATTTGGAAGAAAATTGTATGTTTGGCCCCCTCTAACAAAAGATTAGCATGTTCAGCCCCCCTTAATGATGAATCCTGGTTCCGCCCCTGCATGCACTCGGGATGTACGTCAGGAGGAGGAGCTAGGAACTGTGATTTTCTCTCCTCTGATGTGGCTAGCTAGCTGCAATGTTTTTGTTTACAGGCCGGCATTATTGTATGCTCTGAATCTTGCCAGTTTCGATTCCGGCTGGTGGCAGTCATCATGTAGAAGATCAGATCGGGAAATCTTTTGGGGGCCCTATTGGAGCCGTAAGTGTACTTGATCGCTTCCGGGCAATGCGGAGGTCGATCTGGTTGCTACGCCGGAGCGGCGGCTTTGGAGCGGGTGGTGTGTGTTTGTGGCGTTTGTCCGGCTTGGGTCGTGTGGGCGACGGGTCGCTTCGTTTGTGTATTCTTTTGTACAGCTTGTATGGTTTTTGGAACCGGTTTTCCTTATAAACTGGATCAATTCTTTCTATCTAATTGAGCGGTGGTACGACCACCTTGTCCTCAAAAAAGTGTACTTATATAACTCTCTAGTGTATGAGTCCAAATGATGGAGAACCAATCGTCTATAGAAAACACCTGTCATTCGTCGTGTCCAACAATTTGTGCTGCAACCGCATGAGCTTTGTTAACGTGAACAAGATCAGCTTTAACACAAACTCACGTGCGCAAAGGAACACGTCGAATGCTCCGCCGCTGATCTATCGCGGCAGAGGTCCTGTGGCACCCCGATCCAGATGATCGAGTTACCCTATATACCAGTCCCAGAAACACTGGATATATGACAGCTTGATAAACAAAGGCAAAACCAAATATATTCATAAGGCTTCGAGTTCGAACAAATACAAGGTTACAACACGGGTGAGGCTCCAGCTTTTGCGCAACAGGCGCACACAACAGTATGTACATTATTTTTCTAACATCGAGCCTCTAGCGGAAGTCGTAGCGAAGCGAAGGTAGTAGCGTGGCGAGAGCGGCCTTATTCCACAGGGTCCTGCCGGGACACGGGTTCCTAGTTCTCATAGAGTGGGTACTCGGCGACGGTTTCAGCAGGGTCTGGCCACATGAAAAGCCAGGTAAGTACTTGAAGTACTCGCAAGACATCAGCCCAAAAGCAAACAAGGTCTATCTATATGGCATGGCATGGTTCGGAAAGTAACATGGCATGAGTTTGGTTGCGAGGGGAAGTCCAAGCTTAACGGTTGGACAAAACTTACCTACTTACCTTGGTAGGGTAGTTCCGTGGTTGCTGGAATGAGATCACGTTTCTCATCCAACAACATCTAGGCTTTCAAGCCTCTAGCCAGCTCTGGCTTAATTCCAGCCAACTATGGCTTTTTCTCTAGCCAACTCTGGCTGTCATTCCAGCCAACTATGGCTACCATTTCCAGCCAACTCTGGCTTTGGGGTTGGGTTTCACATTCATTATTTCTCCATATTCGACAGGACTGACTCATAGCGTGACTTGACCCAAACAACGTCCCATAACCCAGGGACAAGGCTAGACATCCAGATTTACACTCTCGAGAGGTTGCAACTTTTATCCACACGCTGAAGTCTAGGCTTGTACCGCCGGTACCGAAGTACTAGAACCAACCATGGCGGCAGCACAAACCCATACTTCCACAGACGTTTACTCTACCAGACACTCCCTGTATAGCCACCGACATAACTCTATGCCTTATGCAGAAGTGAATCCGGCACGTCCCCAACCCATGAGCGACGCCTAGCTCCGGAACCTTCGCAAGCCTAGCCCCGACCAACTATGGTAACCGACTAGTCTTGCCAAAGAGGTGGCATCAAAGGAGGCTGATAAAATACCCGGCCATGGTCCGCCCACACGGACGACGCATGGTTGTGCTAGTTGTGTTTGGTGAGTGGCACTATGTGACTCAATCTAGTCGAGGGAGGTGATTATCTTCTTAGTCATTTTCTTGGATTACAGACATCAACATTAACAAAGTAACACAAGGTAACCATACCACAATAACAGCACAGAATAAACATATCACTTGCAGGTAATATAACAATAATAATACCCGGGTGACGGTGGCGGGAGACCCGGCCGGTGTCACTCGGGGGTTAGTGTTCACAGAATAATAGCATAATATTTCAAACGGATGACGGTGGCGGGAGACCCAGCCGGTGTCACCGTAAAAGAATGAACCGAAAAGCACTCATAAAAATGAGAGAGCATCCATTCCACTCGAGGGTTACCCTGACGTGGTGTCAGCAATCTCGGCAGAAAGAACCAAATGGAAAGTCAGCTCCCAAGCGTCGCAGTCCGGGTGGTCTATGCCAACCATATTTGACGGAGGGACAAGGCAAATAACTCTTTTGGCAAATGCCCCCAACTCCGAGGATCATAAGACGACATTCGTCCGCTCCTCACCTCGGCGAAGAAGAAAGAAGCAAACAAGCCCCGCAAGCGCGAGACGCACAGTTGTAATAATTTAAAATGCAATATGGCATGTGAGGTGCAACAGATATTAATTCAACAGTCCAAATATTTCCTAAGTTCGACCAAGTTTGAAATTGGGTTGGTGGCTTGCCTTCAGCAGAGTGGTAGGGTTCGGGTTCGACTTCAACTTCGTTGGAGAAGTTTGGATCTATTTAAAGAATGAAACGGTATTAAAACCTTCCTACGGCATCGAACAAACGATCAAGCAAATGAACTCAAATGAATACTTTTGACGCCATTTGACAGACATTTTGAAAACAAAGCTATCAAAAAAAGATTCATATTTTTTTGATAATTTTTGAGTGAGAAATGGGCTTTTAAAGTTCTGCCATTTATTAAAACAGAAAATAGAAAACCCTAAAAGTTTAAAAACCTGACAGTGGGACCCACAGTACTGTGCTCGAACCGTTACTCTCTGGAAAAACAGAAAAACGGCACTGTTCACCGCCGGCGAACTCACCGGCGAGGTTCCCGGCGGCTAGGGGCAGGGGAGGCGAGGGAGAAGGTGCTGGGCGGCTCGGGGAGGCGGTCCGCAGCTCGTCGGCGAACTTGCGCTTGCTGGGAAGGTCGGGGGTGAGCAGAGCTTCCACGGCCGCGGCGGCAGCGAGGTGTCGATGATGGACACGACGACTCCGGCCGTCTTCTACTCCGGCGAGGGTGGCTACGGGTTCTCCATGGGCTAAGGAGGATGTGGGTGGAGGCAATTGGTCTGGGTAGCTCCTACGGCGAAGAAATCGCGCGGATTCCTTGCGGCGGTGGTGGACTGGATTCCGGCGATGTGGTGCTCTAATGGCTTCGATCCTGCGGTGGGGGTGATTGGGAGCGAGGTGGAGGTGGTGTGGTGCTCTGGGTGCCGGGGTAGCCTTCTTATAGCGAGGGGAGGAGGTGGTGGCCGTCACGGGCATGGACGCGGTGTCCCGGAGATGTGGCGGAGCGGACTCGGCGTCGTCGGTGTAGCGTCGGTGCGGCGTCGTGCGGGTGGAGTGGATGTGCTGGACGACGAAGATTGCGCTCCCGTGGAGAGGCTCGGGGTGGCGTGGCACTTGCAGGCGGAGGGGAGGCTCTGGCGGCCACGGCGTGTCGACGGGCGGCGCGGTGATGGTGTAGCAGCGGTGCGTCGGGTAGCTGGCGGCGGCAGCGGGTGGAGGGGAGCTCCACGGACGCACAGGGGAGGGGGGCACGGTTTGCTCGAGCGCGAGCTGCCGACACGCGGCCACAGCAGCCACTGTGCTGCGCGGCGCGTCGTCTAGCCGCGGCGAGGCTAGCGGACGGCGGCGTCTCCGGCGACGCGTGGAGGCAGGGGAAGCGAGGAAGGGCGGGGGGCCTGGCTGGGCGCGGGGAGAGGCGAAGGGGGGCTGCACGGCGACGGCGGGACGCGGCGGCGCCGCTCGGCCAGGTGTTCGACAGTGGTGACAGGTGGTCACCACTGTGCAGAGCACGCCAGAAGTGGTCAACGACCCATTTCTCGCAGCTCCCTGCTCCAAATTGAGTGAGGTTTTGATCTTTGTGTGCAAAACGCAAAATGTGGCAACTTTGCTGACTAGAGTTCTTCAAAATTCGAAACTTGCTCCGTGTAAATTTTTGGAAAAACAGTACTGGTCAAAACTTAAGTGGATGTTTTGGAAGGGAAAAAGAAATGGGCTTGGTCCAATTTGATGTTCCTGAGGTGTAGGGTCTCAAGGTGAACCTATACTGGGCTGGGTGAAATTTATTGAAAACATTTCATGAACAACTTTGAAATTATGAAGTTTGAGGCAGATTCTTAAATCAGAGAAATGGGTGGTGAAACCCTAAGTGCATACCAAATATTTTTGCATATTTGGGCTATATATTGCCCAGGGATCATCCCCTAATTTTTGCAGATTTTAGGAAAGATATTTAGGGTACTTCCTTTGTAAAGTCACAATATAGGGATTTTGGTAATTAAATAAAGGAAACTATAGAAATAATATTTTTGGGTGAAAAGAGCCAGCAACAAGTTTGCCAAGTGGGAGAGAATTCAAAACATAAGATCCCAAACTTGGACAAGGTTTCATAAATGGTCGAGAATTTTTAAAAGGGCAACCAAATCAAGGGATAATTAAATCCCAAATTTCAAGAATAAATTTTTAAAGAAAATTTTTGAAAGGCCAAATTTCAGGATGTTACAGACCTTCCCCCCTTAAGATGAATCTCGTCCTCGAGATTCCTGTTGCTCGTTGAATAGATACGGGTATTCTGTCCTTAACAAATCTTCTCGTTCCCATGTAGCTTCATCCTCCGTGTGCTTGTCCCATTGTACCTTGTAGAACTTTGTGACCCTGCTGCGAGTACGGCGTTCTGACTCATCCAAGATTCTGACGGGGTGTTCCTCGTAAGTCAGTTCACTGCTCAACTTCAATTCCTTAAAGTCAGCCTGCTTGGTTGGCGGTGAGATACACTTCCGTAGCTGAGATACGTGGAAAACATCATGTACCCCATCTAGTTCCTCTGGCAGTTCCAGCTGGTAGGCTACCGTCCTTTCCTGGCTAGGATCTTGAAAGGTCCAATGAATCTTGGGGCCAGCTTCCCTTTCATGTGGAATCTGCAGGCCCTTGAGGGGTGTCACACGAAGATAGACATAGTCATTTTCTTCGAACAGGATTTGACGGTGCTTGCGGTCGTAATAACTTTTCTGGCGGGACTGTGCTGTCTTGAGCCGGTCTCGTATCAGACGTACTTGCTTTTCTGCCTCCAACAAATCATCGGGCCTAAAGATCTTGCGGTCTCCAACTTCGGACCAGTTGAGTGGGGTTCGGCATTTCCTACCATACAGTGCTTCAAAGGGTGACATTTTTAGGCTGCCTTGGTAGCTGTTGTTGTATGAGAACTCTGCATACGGTAAGCTATCTTCCCAACCTGCTCCGTAGGCGAGCACACACGAGCGGAGCATGTCTTCTAATATTTGATTGACTCGCTCGGTTTGACCGTCTGTCTGGGGGTGATAGGCGGTGCTGAAGGATAACTTTGTCCCCATGGCATGATGCAGGCTCGTCCAAAATTTGGAGGTAAATTGGGTACCTCTATCCGACACAATGGTCTTCGGGACTCCATGGAGTTTGACAATCCTGTTCACATAGAGCTGTGCCAGCTGGTCCGAGCGGTATGTGGTCTTGACGGGGATAAAGTGAGATACCTTCGTCAAACGGTCGACAATGACCCAGATGGAATCATTCCCTCGGCTGGATTTGGGAAGTCCGACAATGAAATCCATACTTATGTTGTCCCATTTCCACTCAGGTATCTTAAGGGGTTGGAGATACCCAGCGGGTTTCTGATGCTCGGCCTTTACCAGGTTGCACACATTGCAGGATGCGACATAGTAGGCGATATCCTTCTTCATACCGGACCACCAGAATGTTTGCTTCAAGTCTTGGTACATCTTGGTGCTTCCCGGGTGAATGGAATAGGCAGACTCGTGGGCTTCCCTGAGGATCTGTTGTATTAGCGTGGTCTTGTAGGGTACACAAAGGCGGGTACCGAAGCGGAGTACTCCTTGGTTGTCCAGGGAAAATTCCTTGGCCTGGCCCAGCGGTATCTTGGCCTTGATCTTGCCTAGGTCGGGGTCGTTGGCCTGCTCGGTCCTTATCTCTTCCTCCAGGTCTGGCTTTACCTCCAAGGTGCTTAAATAGGCCTTGCTTCCTACGCACAAGTTTAGCTTCGCGAATTCCTTCTCCAGACTTGGCCGGATTTTAGGGGGCTTCCTGCTCAGGGCATCTGCTACCACGTTGGCCTTCCCTGGATGGTAATGAATTCCGAGGTCGTAGTCCTTGATCACCTCTAGCCATCTCCTTTGCCTTAGGTTGAGATCAGGCTGGGTGAAGATGTACTTCAAGCTTTTGTGATCAGTGTAGATCTCGCATCTCCGACCAATAAGGTGATGTCGCCAAGTCTTTAGGGCGAGAATGACGGCAGCTAACTCCAAGTCGTGGGTGGGATAGTTGAGCTCGTGGGTCTTGAGTTGCCTTGACACATAGGCGATGACCTTTCCTTCTTGCATGAGTACGGCCCCTAGCCCATTTCTGCAGGCATCACAGTATACGGTAAAATCCTTGGCATCATCAGGCAACACCAGAATCGGGGCGGTGGTTAACCGGGTCTTTAACTCGTTGAAACTTTCCTCACACTCATCTGTCCAGGCATACTTGCGGTTCTTCTTCAATAATTCCGTCATGGGCTTGGCTATCTTGGAAAAGTTTTCAATAAACCTTCGGTAGTAACCAGCCAACCCTAGGAAGCTCCTGATTTCTGACACATTGGTGGGAGTCTTCCAGTTTAACACATCGGAGATCTTGTTGGGGTTTACAGCCACACCGGCTCCAGATAATACATGCCCTAGGAATTCCACCTCCTTTAACCAGAACTGGCATTTGCTGTACTTGGCATAAAGTTGTTGCTCACGCATTCTTCCAAGAACCATTCTGAGGTGTTCGGCGTGCTCCTCCTCATTTTTGGAGTAGATGTCGTCGATAAACACCACAACAAACTTGTCGAGGTACTCCATAAATACCTTGTTCATCATGCCCATGAAGTAGGCTGGAGCATTGGTCAGGCCGAAGGACATAACTGTGCATTCATATAGTCCATATCTGGTAGTAAAGGCGGTCTTGGGTATATCACTTTCTCGAATCTTCAGCTGATAGTATCCCGTGCGGAGATCAATCTTTGAGAATACTCGGGCACCACGTAGTTGGTCAAATAAATCGTTGATTCTCGGGAGTGGGTACTTGTTCTTGATGGTGACATCGTTGAGAGCACGATAGTCAATACATAATCGGAGGGTACCATCGCTCTTCTTTGCAAACAAAACCGGTGATCCCCAAGGTGAAATGCTTGGGCGGATGAACTTTTTCTGAATCAATTCGTCAAGCTGTTTCTTCAGTTCCACTAGCTCGGGACTTGTCATACGGTAGTGTTTCTTGAATATTGGGTTTGTTCCCGGTATTACTTCAATAGCAAATTCAATATCACGATCAGGGGGCATTCCGGGTAATTCATCTGGAAAAACATCCGGGTATTCACTGACTACGTACACTTCCCCTATCTCCGGGGCTTGAGCAAGAAACATCTCGCATTTATCTGGTGAGGCTTATTTGGCACATAAGTGGTTCGTATGCCTTCCGGGTTGGTGAGAGTAACTGCCCTGGTTGCACAGTCGATTGAGCTGCATGCTGAACTAACCAATCCATACCCAGGATGGCGTCGAGGCCGGGCACATTGAGAGTGCTGAGCTGAGCGGGAAATTTCACTTGATTGATGCTGATTGTCAGATCTTGACACATGGTGTTTGTCTTCATCTCAGAGGCGGGGGTTTGTATCACCAAAAGATGGCCCAAAGGGGAAACGGAAAAGCGGTGTTTGGCAACAAAATCCTTCGAGATGAAAGAGTGGGAAGCTCCAGAATCGAATAAAATCAGCGCGGGTTTAGTGTTGATAGTACACGTACCAAGCACTACGTCTGAAGCTTCATATGCTTCCTCTGCTGACATGTGGTGGACACGGGCAACTTGAGGTGGCTTGATCGCCCCAGCAGGGTGGTTGCTGTTGTTGTTGTTGTTGCTGTTGCCGTTGCTGTTGTGAAGAGGGCAATCCTTGATGTAGTGTCCTGTCTTGCCACACTTGAAGCAGGAGTTCTCCCTCTTGCAGTCATCCACTAAGGGGCGCTTGTGGTAGAATCCTTCCCGGGGTAGCCATCCTTCCTGGGTTGATTCCAGGTGTTCTGAGGTGTTGAGATCCGGTTGTTGGGCTGCCATGGGCGTGGTTTTGAAGAACCTCCTTCATGCTGGTTCTTACGGGGCTCGAACTTCCGTTTGTGGGAGTCATAAATTGAGCGGTGCTCCTTCTCTGAAATCAGCGCCGTGTTGATCATGGACTGGAAATCTGGAAACTGCAGAACACTGAGCTGAGTTTTTATGGTTGATGCATCCCATGAAGGAACCTGTCTTTCTTCTTTTCTTCTGTGTTGATGTCCTCAGGTGCATAGCGAGCAAGGTTGTTGAACTTGGTCAGATATTCGCTGATGGACTTGCTGCCTTGAGTAAGTGCCAGAAATTCCTGCTGTTTCATTTTTATGAGGCTTGAGGGGATGTAGGCCCTGCGGAATGCTTCCTGGAATTCTGCCCAAGTGACAGGGGGTCCATCGCCCTGGCGTCCTTCTGGTTGTCCCACCAAACGCTGGCAGGGCCTTCAAGGTAGTGGGCAGCGAAGGGCACCTGGTCTTGCTCGTCCACGCGAGCGAGCTCCAGTTTCTTTCCCATAGCGCGGAGCCAATCATCAGCCTCAAGCGGGTCATCAGCATACGCGAACTTGGGCGGTTGTGTGCGCTGGAAGTCTTGCAGCTTTGAGCGGCCCGGGGGTGGAGCATTCCGGGCTTGCATGTATGTGCCAAACTCCCTCATGATCTGTGTCAGATGCTGGTTGTGGCGTTCATCCATCATCATCATAAACTGACTTGGGCTTGGTTCCTGATTTGGTGGAGGAGGCGGTGGTTGCGGGGGCTCGGGATCCTCGCCAGCTTGTCGTGCGGAACGACGAACCGGGGTTTCTTGGCTGCCACTCGCACCGCTATTGGGCCTCATCCTGAACAGTTGAACGTGGTGGCGCGTATCATGAGCATCCACATGGGGGGAAAAGTGTAACATCCAAGAAAAACCAAATGGTAACACGGTTTGCAAAACAACAACAAGTATGATGTTATACAATGGAGGATGGGGTTACAAGATTCAAGCACTCGCTATTTTACAAAAGATGCAAAGTAAAGGTACAAGCTACCCGTACAGGATACATGATACAAGATGCGAGATACAAAGCACTCGGTACAAGATGCAGGATACAACCCTACCACTACATTATTCAAGCACGCGATACATCGGAAGGTATAGTACACTAAGCGATGTCGTCTCCGAGCGTCTAGAACTCCATCTCGAGGGGGGTCGCTGGCGTGGCGGTGTCGAGGGGCTCCTCCGCGGGGCTGTAGTCGGGTGAAGCGCGGTCGTCACGGGAGTCTCCGGAGTAACTCTGTGGCTCGGCTGCCTGGACGCGACGACGCTGAGACCGAACGGAGTGAAGCGTGCGTAGTAGTGAGCGGCGCTGCTACGAGTGCGGGAAGGTGGCGTCGGAGTGGGAGACGGGGAGATGCGGGCAATCCCCCTCCTAAGCTGCTCGAGGGAACTCTGCCTAAAGGTGGGGAGACGAGGTGGGTGGCGGGACGTACCAGCTCGCGTCATTTCGGCCAAGGCCACGTTGGCGCGAAGCGAGGCAAGCTGGAGAAGAGTGGCGTGGAGGTACTGGTGGAGGAGGGTGGTGTACTGAAGAATGGCGGAGAGGGGTGAGCTGGGGTCTCCTGGGTTGGGAAAGAGGATGTCCCCGTTGTCTAAAGCTAACCTCGGGAAGTAGGCGTAACGGGTGCACTGCTTCATGACGGGATCGAAGGTGCGAAGAAAGAGGATGGCGTCTCCTGCAGCCTCCTGTATGGCTCGAGACGCCTGAGCAGAGACACCGGAGGTGAGGGCGTGCTCGATCCCTGCGGACACGGGCTCCGGGCGCAGGCGGACGGTGGCGGTGAACTCCGAGGTGACCCTGTCGAGACGGTTGTGGTACACGTGGTAGGTCGGGGGAGGTGCGCCTGGGTAGAGGTGGTCCCAGATTTCCCGAAGAAACTGCGGAAAACCGGGAACGTGCACGGCGGTAGTCTCGGCGAGCAACTCTGCCATCTGTGACAGAGACAGAATTCAAATAAAGTGAGCGTTAAGTTTTAAAGCACAAACAGATAGAGAAACACCGGGAAAAGTTGTCAACACAACAAGTTTTATTCTACGCCGTCCAAGAACTAGGGTATCCTACAGGCAGTTAGGCTCTGATACCAAGCTCTGTGGCACCCCGATCCAGATGATCGAGTTACCCCATATACCAGTCCCAGAAACACTGGATATATGACAGCTTGATAAACAAAGGCAAAACCAAATATATTCATAAGGCTTCGAGTTCGAACAAATACAAGGTTACAACACGGGTGAGGCTCCAGCTTTGCGCAACAGGCGCACACAACAGTATGTACATTATTTTTCTAACATCGAGCCTCTAGCGGAAGTCGTAGCGGAAGCGAAGGTAGTAGCGTGGCGAGAGCGGCCTTATTCCACAGGGTCCTGCCTGGGACACGGGTTCCTAGTTCTCATAGAGCGGGTACTCGGCGACGGTTTCAGCAGGGTCTGGCCACATGAAAAGCCAGGTAAGTACTTGAAGTACTCGCAAGACATCAGCCCAAAAGCAAACAAGGTCTATCTATATGGCATGGCATGGTTCGGAAAGTAACATGGCATGAGTTTGGTTGCGAGGGGAGTCCAAGCTTAACGGTTGGACAAAACTTACCTACTTACCTTGGTAGGGTAGTTCCGTGGTTGCTGGAATGAGATCACGTTTCTCATCCAACAACATCTAGGCTTTCAAGCCTCTAGCCAACTCTGGCTTAATTCCAGCCAACTATGGCTTTTTCTCTAGCCAACTCTGGCTGTCATTCCAGCCAACTATGGCTACCATTTCCAGCCAACTCTGGCTTTGGGGTTGGGTTTCACATTCATTATTTCTCCATATTCGACAGGACTGACTCATAGCGTGACTTGACCCAAACAACGTCCCATAACCCAGGGACAAGGCTAGACATCCAGATTTACACTCTCGAGAGGTTGCAACTTTTATCCACACGCTGAAGTCTAGGCTTGTACCGCCGGTACCGAAGTACTAGAACCAACCATGGCGGCAGCACAAACCCATACTTCCACAGACGTTTACTCTACCAAGACACTCCCTGTATAGCCACCGACATAACTCTATGCCTTATGCAGAAGTGAATCCGGCACGTCCCCAACCCATGAGCGACGCCTAGCTCCGGAACCTTCGCAAGCCTAGCCCCGACCAACTATGGTAACCGACTAGACTTGCCAAAGAGGTGGCATCAAAGGAGGCTGATAAAATACCCGGCCATGGTCCGCCCACACGGACGACGCATGGTTGTGCTAGTTGTGTTTGGTGAGTGGCACTATGTGACTCAATCTAGTCGAGGGAGGTGATTATCTTCTTAGTCATTTTCTTGGATTACAGACATCAACATTAACAAAGTAACACAAGGTAACCATACCACAATAACAGCACAGAATAAACATATCACTTGCAGGTAATATAACAATAATAATACCCGGGTGACGTGGCGGGAGACCCGGCCGGTGTCACTCGGGGGTTAGTGTTCACAGAATAATAGCATAATATTTCAAACGGATGACGGTGGCGGGAGACCCAGCCGGTGTCACCGTAAAAGAATGAACCGAAAAGCACTCATAAAAATGAGAGAGCATCCATTCCACTCGAGGGTTACCCTGACGTGGTGTCAGCAATCTCGGCAGAAAGAACCAAATGGAAAGTCAGCTCCCAAGCGTCGCAGTCCGGGTGGTCTATGCCAACCATATTTGACGGAGGGACAAGGCAAATAACTCTTTTGGCAAATGCCCCCAACTCCGAGGATCATAAGACGACATTCGTCCGCTCCTCACCTCGGCGAAGAAGAAAGAAGCAAACAAAGCCCCGCAAGCGCGAGACGCACAGTTGTAATAACTTAAAATGCAATATGGCATGTGAGGTGCAACAGATATTAATTCAACAGTCCAAATATTTCCTAAGTTCGACCAAGTTTGAAATTGGGTTGGTGGCTTGCCTTCAGCAGAGTGGTAGGGTTCGGGTTCGACTTCAACTTCGTTGGAGAAGTTTGGATCTATTTAAAGAATGAAACGGTATTAAAACCTTCCTACGGCACGAACAAACGATCAAGCAAATGAACTTCAAATGAAATACTTTTGATGTCATTTGACAGACATTTTGAAAACAAAGCTATCAAAAAAAGATTCATATTTTTTTGATAATTTTTGAGTGAGAAATGGGCTTTTAAAGTTCTGCCATTTATTAAAACAGAAAATAGAAAACCCTAAAAGTTTAAAAACCTGACAGTGGGACCCACAGTACTGTGCTCGAACCGTTACTCTCTGGAAAAACAGAAAAACGGCACTGTTCACCGCCGGCGAACTCACCGGCGAGGTTCCCGGCGGCTAGGGGGCAGGGGAGGCGAGGGAGAAGGTGCTGGGCGGCTCGGGGAGGCGGTCCGCAGCTCGTCGGCGAACTTGCGCTTGCTGGGAAGGTCGGGGGTGAGCAGAGCTTCCACGGCCGTGGCGGCAGCGAGGTGTCGATGATGGACACGACGACTCCGGCCGTCTTCTACTCCGGCGAGGGTGGCTACGGGTTCTCCATGGGCTAAGGAGGATGTGGGTGGAGGCAATTGGTCTGGGTAGCTCCTACGGCGAAGAAATCGCGCGGATTCCTTGCGGCGGTGGTGGACTGGATTCCGGCGATGTGGTGCTCTAATGGCTTCGATCCTGCGGTGGGGGGTGATTGGGAGCGAGGTGGAGGTGGTGTGGTGCTCTGGGTGCCGGGGTAGCCTTCTTATAGCGAGGGGAGGAGGTGGTGGCCGTCACGGGCATGGACGCGGTGTCCCGGAGATGTGGCGGAGCGGACTCGGCGTCGTCGTGTAGCGTCGGTGCGGCGTCGTGCGGGTGGAGTGGATGTGCTGGACGACGAAGATTGCGCTCCCGTGGAGAGGCTCGGGGTGGCGTGGCACTTGCAGGCGGAGGGGAGGCTCTGGCGGCCACGGCGTGTCGACGGGCGGCGCGCGATGGTGTAGCAGCGGTGTGTCGGGTAGCTGGCGGCGGCAGCGGGTGGAGGGGAGCTCCACGGACGCACAGGGGAGGGGGGGCACGGTTTGCTCGAGCGCGGGCTGCCGACACGCGGCCACATCAGCCACTGTGCTGCGCGGCGCGTCGTCTAGCCGCGGCGAGGCTAGCGGACGGCGGCGTCTCCGGCGACGCGTGGAGGCAGGGGAAGCGAGGAAGGGGGGGGGCCTGGCTGGGCGCGGGGAGAGGCGAAGGGGGGCTGCACGGCGACGGGCGGGATGCGGCGGCGCCGCTCGGCCAGGTGTTCGACAGTGGTGACAGGTGGTCACCACTGTGCAGAGCACGCCAGAAGTGGTCAACGACCCATTTCTCGCAGCTCCCTGCTCCAAATTGAGTGAGGTTTTGATCTTTGTGTGCAAAACGCAAAATGTGGCAACTTTGCTGACTAGAGTTCTTCAAGATTCGAAACTTGCTCCGTGTAAATTTTTGGAAAAACAGTACTGGTCAAAACTTAAGTGGATGTTTTGGAAGGGAAAAAGAAATGGGCTTGGTCCAATTTGATGTTCCTGAGGTGTAGGGTCTCAAGGTGAACCTATACTGGGCTGGGTGAAATTTATTGAAAACATTTCATGAACAACTTTGAAATTATGAAGTTTGAGGCAGATTCTTAAATCAGAGAAATGGGTGGTGAAACCCTAAGTGCATACCAAATATTTTTGCATATTTGGGCTATATATTGCCCAGGGATCATCCCCTAATTTTTGCAGATTTTTAGAAAGATATTTAGGGTACTTCCTTTGTAAAGTCACAATATAGGGATTTTGGTAATTAAATAAAGGAAACTATAGAAATAATATTTTTGGGTGAAAAGAGCCAGCAACAAGTTTGCCAAGTGGGAGAGAATTCAAAACATAAGATCCCAAACTTGGACAAGGTTTCATAAATGGTCGAGAATTTTTAAAAGGGCAACCAAATCAAGGGATAATTAAATCCCAAATTTCAAGAATAAATTTTTAAAGAAAATTTTTGAAAGGCCAAATTTCAGGATGTTACAGGTCCTTAGTGCAGCTCGAATCGATCGCGACGGATAGCTAATTGCCACTTATAACGAGGAGTACGAAATGTACATCTTTTCTCTAGAGGTCATCCGTGGTACATAGCCAACTAGCTCGACAAATATATTGCAGTGGAGACGAGACGATCGACGTGCGGACATGACTCTACGAATTAGGGGACGCGAGACATGGTCGGCCGGTTGCCCACTGACGGAGTGTGGCGTGGGACCGTAGTGTAGCGGTTTGTTAATTCGTAATGAAAGAATTCATATCATGCAGCGTCGAGGCTTCCCCCGCGCTGGAGGGTTTGGGTCTCCATTTTGTTCTCCACTGCCACGTCCCGGGTCCTCCTGAATGGCATCCCCGGGCTCGACATCATTCATGGTAGGGGCCTTCGGCAGGGGGACCCGCTTTCGCCTCTGCTGTTCGACATTGGCATTGCCCCTTGAACAAAACTCTGGAGCTGGCCACCGAGCAAGGGCTACTGCAACCTCTACGCGGACGACGCGGCCATCTTCCTTATCCCCGCCGCGCAGGACATTTCAAACCTGGCTTACACGCTGCAAAGCTTCGGGGAGGCAACGGGCCTGATCACGAACATCGCCAAGTGCAATGTATCCCCTATTTGCTGTGAAGACATCGACTGGATCACTATTATGGTGGACTTCCTGGCAGCAATCGCCCAGTTCCCAATCAAGTACCTGGGGCTGCCACTCGCCTTAGAAAGGCTGCGACACGCCGATATTCAGCCTTACATCGACAAAACTGCATCTCGTCTGCAGCCTTGGAAAGGAAAATTCATCAACCGGGCAGGATGTGCAGCGCTCATCAAAACGATGTTATCCTCAATGCCAATTTTTCTCCTCACAACCATCAAAGCCGACAAACGCATGCTTGAGGCGTTTGACAAGATCAGGAGAGGAATGTTGTGGAACTGCAGTGAAAACGTCAGCGGTGGTAAATGCAAGGTCAGCTGAGACAAGGTCTGTCGCCCAAAGGTCCTTGGTGGTCTTGGATTCTCAACCTGGAAAAGTTCTCCAGGGCCCTACGATTGAGGTGGCTATGGCACGAATGGGCTTCCCCTGACAAGCCTTGGGTGGGTTCGGAAACTCCGAATGACTGCATCTATAGGAACCTCTTCAACGCGGCCACCAGGGTGACGGTGGGTGACGGTGGGGGACGGTGTCAAAGCCTCCTTCTGGGGGGTCATCATGGCTGGACGGGCTACCCCCCAAGGTAATCGCATCGGACCTGTTCGAGATTTCCAAGCGCAAAAAGAGAAACATCCATGACGCCCTGTCTGACTTCAAATGGAATACGGACCTTGATGTGGGAAATTTCACGGTAACCCACATCTCTCAGTTCGTCCACCTGTGGGAGCTAATCCACGAGGTCACCCTATCCTCGGGAGTTGAAGACACCAATACCTGGACCCTCTCTACCTCTGGGATCTACTCGGCAAAGTCCACCTATAGGGCTCAGTTCCTTGGCGCGCCTCTTCTTGCCCTTTCATGGCCGTGGTCTGGAACGCTTGGGCCCCTCCTAAATGCTCCTTTTTTGCCTGGCTCGTTGTTCAGAACCGGCTATGGACTTATGACCGTCTTTAAATCAGAGGGTGGCCACACCAGCCCGTCTGTGAGCTCTGTAGGAACCAGCCGGAGACGGGAAGGCACTTGTTGTTCGAATGTCGCTACTCCAAGAGGATCTGGGCGGATGCGTCCATTTGGCTTAAGTGTCCTACGCTCATGCAGAGCCTAGGTGCTACAAAACCCATCATCTTCGACTATTGGCAGGACTTGGCCGTCATTCCTTCACCCTCTCGCAAAGGGCTCAAGACGGCGATCATCATAATCACTTGGGAGATATGGAAAAAACGGAATGCGAGGGTCTTCAACAACACTTTCACGATGCCCTCCATTCTTCTCCAACGAATTAAGAACGAAAGTAGGAATTGGATCCTTGCCGGGGCCAAGAAGTTGGCTGAGATTTGCGAGTAATTGCCTTTTGGGCATGTTGTAATACCTTTTTTTAATTTTCGGCTTCGGCCGCGCTTGTCTTTGCTCCTCCTATATCAATATAAAAGGCAAAACTTTTGCCTTGTTTCTAAAAAAAGAAGCTAATTAGCTTGTACCCAAAAAATTGAGTTCAAATTCGTTTGAAAAATTCGAGTGGTAACCATCCGGTATTTTTTTTAAACTGTAGTAGCGACAAATCCCATGCCCCCCTTGGTAAAAATAAATATTTTACAGTGTAAGCACGTACTTTCAAAATTTATTTTGCAGAAGTTATTGGATATGCACTATTCTAGCTCCGACATGCCCTAGAGGGATGGGCGGAGGAGCGCCGGTGGAGCTCGGGTCATTGTGGGGTGGGGGGATCTAAAATGAAACTTGAATTCGTAGGGATGGCGAAATCGAATCCTGAACTTTAAATTCTTGAAATTGGCACTCAGAACTTATTGTTCTCGGGGTTCAGAATAGACCGGGAACTATCAATTTCAGGCATTTTAAAGTTCAGAGTTCAATTTCGACAGCCCTTGTAGGTTCAAGGTTGTTTTGAACTTTTTCCCGTCCGGGGCGATGACCCTTGGGAGACGGCGGGGCTGGCTCGTCCACGGTCCTCACCACTTGACCAGCCCCCACGAGCGGCGGTCGTGTGTGCTATCATATCATATACATGCACGTGAGAGGCTCGAGCAACTCAAATCATGCATGGAGTGTCGTTGTCGTCCGGGCCCTGGCTACATTATTCCTTCTCTCTACGTCTGCATCAAAGCCACCGTCGTTGTGTACTTGTGTTTGATCACCGCGATTTGCGTTTAGTGGCCGGCCGACCAGCTCTCCGCCGGCCGGGAGTACTATACCATTACCACCACCTAGCATAGGCTAAGTCGGCAACTGCGAGTTGGTGATATGCAGAACATGGGTGATATTCCAGTTGCCCACCCAAGCACATGCAAGCATGATGCAGGGTCTTTGCCACCGCCCAGCGTCAGGCACCTTGCAAGCTCTTGGAAGCTCCGTGCCAGCAATGTTACTGGCTGTGATTTTCTCTCCTCTGCTCTGCTGTAGCACTGCAATGTTTCTGTTTGGATCTACCTTCCAGCATTACCGTGCTGCTGCTTAATTAATTGTGCCGTGAACACCTTCCCAGTTTGGCTCGTGTGGAGTATCAGGGGTCGGGATCGGTGACCCCCAAAGCGGCCGATGGCGAAATCTCTTGGGCCCCAAAATCTGGCCATTAGTGCACTAGTTTAAGTCCCTCTTGTACATGAGTCCAAATGACGGCGAAC
Organism: Poa pratensis; assembly: GCA_947311845.1. Classification (NCBI taxonomy): domain Eukaryota; kingdom Viridiplantae; phylum Streptophyta; class Magnoliopsida; order Poales; family Poaceae; genus Poa; species Poa pratensis. The sequence continues at coordinate 24,213,334 of CAMZMU010000069.1, forward strand.
CGCCCTCTTTAAAAACGCATGTGGTGAGTCATGCATGCCCAATAATTGTCTTGTAACAACATGAATTTTCTGATTAGTTGTGTTTTTCTCCCAAATCTCGGCATCATGTTCTTGGCTTATCGCTCGTATCATGCATGGTGTGATGCTTCATTTGGATTCAAGCCCGACGTATGCTTTTGTGACGAGCTCAATTGATCGTGACCTCTCCGGTAAGCAATTTTTATAAGAGAAGATCGTGTGATATACAATGTTTTAAATAGCCGGCTATGGAAAAATAGCCCCGACCCTTAAAATAGGGCTATAGCCGGACTAAATGGGGCTATAGCCGGAAATTGTACACGAATTCATTTAGCCCCAAAATGCTCAAAAGGCTATAGCCGAGCTATAGCCGGGCTATTTAAAACTATGGTGATATATCAATGTCCAGAATTGCGTTAAAGTTAACTTGTATGTAATAAGGGTTCCTATCAGATACTAATAGGATTGTCGCTCGTGTCACTCCTAGGGGTCGGCCCGAGCCCCGCCAAGGATGCATGCTGCCCCACGAGGAACCTGGTAGCCCCCAGGGTCCTCGTCAAGGAGATTATTGTTTTGCCCGGCGGGGTTCTGCTAGAAGGCGTTCGCTTGAGAGTTCTGCTGGTAGTTGTCGCCGTTGTTCCAGCGTCCGCCCCCGCGGCCACCGCCGCGGCCGCCGTGACCACGGCGCTTTTCGCGGCTGTCGCAGATCTTCTTGAACTCCCAGCAGTCTTCAGTCGCGTGGTTGTGCCTGTTGTGGTTGACACAGAATGGGCGATCATCTGCCTTGCTGGCGTCCGCGGCTGGAGTGACCGCGCTTCTGTTTGGCGTCAGGTTCTGCCGCGAGGACAGCGGTGGTCTTGCGCTTCTCGCTGGCCTTCTTGGGCTTGGACCCCTCAGGAGGCTCTCCCTCTGCACCTGTCCGCCAAGTCGAAGAGTTTCACCACGGAGGTGAGGTTATCGTGGATGCCGAGCTTCTCCGCATCCTGACGTCCGTGACGCCCACTCCGATGGCAGAAATGACCTGCGTGTCGGGGATGTTCGGGATCTTGTTGCGGACTTGGCTGAAGCGCTGGATGTATCTGCGGAGAGTCTCGCCAAGCCTCTGGCACACAGCGCGGAGGTCGTTGTAGGTGAGACCACGCTCGTACGTGCCCTTGAAGTTCGCCACGAAGCACTTGCAGAGCTCCTCCCAAGTGTTGATGGGTTCTCGGGGAGGTTCATGAGCCACGAGAGTGTTGCGTCCTTGAGGGCCATGGGGAACCAGTTGGCCATCACCTTGTCGTCGCCGCCTGCGGCCTGGATGGCCACAGTGTAGAGCTGCAAAAACTCCAGGGGTTTGTTCTTGCCGTCGTAGCGCGGAGGAAGGTCCGGCTTGAACTTGACTGACCAGACAACGCGACGCAGGCTGTGGGTGAACGTGGTGCAGCCCGCGGTGTACATCGCGACGCCGTCGGCGAGCGTGTGGCGGTTCTGGCGTCCTGCGGTGGCGTCGTCCTGGACGGCGCGGTTGTGGCGGTCCCACTGGCGCTCGATTTCCACGCGCGCGTCCTCTGGCGCCCGCTGCACGATTAGGCAGTCATGCGGCGAAGAGGCGTGCGACGCAGCGCTGTTGTTCCCAGCCGGTGCTCCAGCCGGAGGAGGTGGCGGAGGTGGAGGCGGAGGAGGAGGAGGAGGAGCGCCGTGCGCTACGTTCCCTGCGTGCCCGGAGCGGTGCACCAGCGAGAGAGAGGGCGTTGGAGCGGGCACAGCAGCGGCGTTGACGAGCTCGGTGACGCGGGTCAAGCCAGCCGTCGTGGCCCGCCTGCGCGGGGCGGTAGCACAGTAGCTCCTGTGCCATGAGCAGCGCAGCGCTTGGGCTGGGCACCACCCGGCTCTGCGTAGAGGTGCCCTGGCTCCTGGACAGGTGCAGGGAGGAGGCTTCCTCGTCGCCGTCGCCGTCCTGGTCTTCTGGGTGCTCGACGCGGGGTTCAGGGCCGGCGTTGCGCTCTGGAACGTCGCTGGCGCGCGGGCGGCCACACGGGTTGCGGTTGACAACCGGCTCGGTGTCGGCCCTGCCGGACGTCCGGCGCGCGAGACGCTCAGCATGTGTCTCGGCCATGGCGGAGGAGAGGTTGAAGACACGCCTCAGCCCCCTACCTGGCGCGCCAAATGTCGGAGACTAGTCCTAGGAACTAGGGAAGTGTCTCAGTGAAGCCAGGAATGAGAAGGGGTCTGAACACGCTATCAAACAACCCTCAACTACCTCGGCGACGGTGCTCGTCGAGCTCGGTGAGGGACATCACGGTAGAGAGTAAACACGAGCCGTTACCCAGGTTCGGGCCACCGTGAGGTGTAAGACCCTACTCCTGCTTGGTTGTATTGCACTGCTTGTGGAGGTTACAGTACAAAGAGCTATGCTCGGGAGGAGCTATGGTGGAAGGAGCTTTGCGGTGGTGTGGATGAGTCTTGGCTCAAAATGGGGGATCTCTGGACGGAATGGGGGATCCAATGGAGTGGAAAATGGAATCCCTTCTCTCAGGTCGTACACTGCCTCCTTATATAGATGCCTCGGGCCTCTTCCCCCAATTCATCTAGGCGGGAAGGGCTACCACATGGCGACGAAGGAGGAGGATAGTGCACGGTCACGGGGCTGCCCATGGACACGATCCATGGCAGGGAGCGTCATCCTCTTGGCAGGAAAAGCCACCGTCCATCCAGGACGGCGTGTATGAATATGAAATGAATGAAACAAGGATATTTGCTACTGGATGATTCTTGTTTTTTATTTTTGCATGTGTTACAGCTGGTAGAATGTCTACTGGCATGGTTCGAATATTCAAAACGTTTGTGTTGGCTCCTTAACACAAACGACTAACACTACGATAAACGTCTGTGATCATTTCTTCAACACACGAATATCCCTACCAAGACGTATGCGATTATAAGTAAATACAGACGGCTGTGAAGCAGACCCCGTGTGTGATTTTCTTAGCTATCGCACATGGTTAAGGTAAAAAAGCGTCTGCCTTAGTTGAACCAACGCACACGCTTTTTAATTCCGTCTGCAATCTGTAGCGACATCGCCCATCCATAGATAGCGACGGGCGCTATAATCGTTTGCTATTGCCAAAGTCGACCGTGTGCGTTTGCCCGATCTGTACTAGTGATCAAGCTGTCGCTTACTTCATTGGTTGTCGAATGGGCCTACCATATCAGAAGACCAAGCGTGCCCGCCTCCTCTCTACCTTGGATGTGCCTCTAGCCTGGGGTGTCCTTTTGCTCCCGCCATGATAAGGATTTGAGGCATATGTTTGTGTCGTGCTGCCACCACATCCTTTCGCCTGATCGACACCGTCCTGATGCCGACGTTGCCACGCTCGTTGAAACCCTTGTCACTCACATCTCCCCCATGGGGGCACCTATCCTTAACAAAACCATCCTCGCGCTGTTGTGGTCAGTATAGAAGTCCGCGACAGCATGGTGTGGTGAGCGAATCATCCCGACTGGCGCTCTCTCCTTGGCTGTCATCATTTCTACTAGACTACCATGTGAGGCTGCTCGGGGCCCATTGCATGTGTTTCAGTGCCTGTTAGACCCTTCCCAGGAACCCCGGATCGATTCGTATCCATGTGAGACTCTCATCCTACACTCGTACGCACGTGTCTCTCCGGCGAGAAGGAAGGCGACGTCCCAAAAGGGTCGCTACCTCCGAGGCTCTGGGGATGGCCTCTGGCGGCTAGGGCGAGCGTCTCAGGCGTCAAGACGATTCCGTTGTCGCACAGCCGGGCAGGTGACTGGGGGTGAGCGAACCGGCCCGCATCTCGACAACGAAGATTATCAAGTCAAAGTTACGTAACAAGATGAAGAATGGTTTGTTCGATAACTTGATGGTATACTACATCGACCGAGAAATATTTAGACAACTCGATAGTGATGCTATAGCTAAACGGTTCAAAGCCATGGAAATAAAAGAAAATACATTTACCTAAGAGTGGGCCTAGTTAGGACATGATTTGAGAGTGTGTTTATTATCTCGTGATGATTGTCTTTGGGAGGTACCATGATATAATTTCCTGACCCAAATTTCTCTTATTGTGTAGAGTCTTTTGGGTGTATTTGGGCATTTGAGGTCCAGAGTTGGAGTTCTTATTAAATGTTAACAATCTCATATTCTGATGAATGTTTGCACGTATTAGTCTGTTTTTATGTACCGTGTCCATTTTAGACAAGAAAACTCTTGTTGAAGCTATATGTTCCCTATGTGATGTTTATATTCGTTGATGTGTAGTGAATTACTTTAGTGACACTTAGGGTTACCTAGGTTAAAGAAAAATATGGATCCGCCTCTGACCCCCCCCCCCCCCCCCCCCCCCAACCCCAGTTAGCCTGTGGGAGATGGAGTTTTGTGTACACTTTGTCTTGAAATGAAATGAGAATGCGTTCGGATGCATGGAGGATCGCCCCCATTGATCCCCCCAAAAAAATACCATGACAATAGCATCGCCATCACAAACCTCCAACCGTCGTTTGGGGCTGGGATGATGTCACCAATTCACGACGTCCCGGAAAATGACATCAACTCCAAAATAGGTTTCCATTTCGCAGTTCAATTATGAAAACTTGAAAAGGAAATGAGCATGTGCATTGCAAGGCTCTTAGCAGAGCTCTGATTACTCAGGCTCCTGGTGCATTAAGAAAATGAAGACGTACTAGAGCCAGGTCAGGTACTAAAGCAGGATTAGTTTTCTCTTCAAGGACACGATCGACGGGATATTCGTTGTTAGGCGGCCTCCCTGATCTCGTGTGTCGTGTACCAGTGGCGGACCCAAGGGGTATGCCAGGTATGCCATGGCATACCCCAGGATCTCCAGCTTCGTTGCATTTGATCGGAAACAGCCAATCAGTTCTGCTCATGCTTTGGCCTTTTCCATGCACGCAGCCTTGCTACAAAGGCAGGACATCCAGGTTAGAACATGAAGTCATCGATTAATCCCTCACGGCCTACGTATAGCTAACACAATTACGGGCCAATACAAGTTTATGTACCCATAGGCAGCTTGGGTAGTAGGGTTAGCTTATTAGTACTACATAGCTAACCAATTGACCGGCTATTAGCCAATAAGTTAGGATACTAACTGTGCACGTATACTCATATGTATGCGTTTTTTAATGTGGATATATATATACCTCATGGAATACATTTGTAAAAACATCGTCAAAAGGTAGAGTCGCCACTACATTACCCAGACGCATGATTCCAACTAAATTTAAACACTCGCTATGCTTTTGATCGGTCGAGAAATTCCAAATTTTCTTAGCCTAAAACAGAAGAAAATCAAGAGAGTTGAGCAAAAAACGCATATAAAACAGAAATGCCGAAAGACCAACTAATTTAAATCATTTCCCGGTTGAAACTGTGGTGGAAGAGCACAGCTCAGAGCAAGCGAGAGTAACTGAATGAATTATATATATTTTTTGAAATAAATGGTCGCCTAAATTTTGGTGCGGCATACCCTTCACTAAAATCCTAGGTCCGCCACTCTCGTGTACTCGTGTATATGTAGCGAAGTCCCCATTGTGTTTGGCCTGATCCTTCAGAAAAGAGAGAGTGCCCGTTGTGTTCGTCCGAGATCTGCGACCCACGTGTTCACAGTACTCCGGTATCAGACACAGCCTGTTGCTTGCTTCATTGGTGGTGCAATGGGCCTACAACAATAATAAGGGCATCACCAGAAATGGCGAGCAGCAAGTTTCCGTTTGTAAACTCATTCCTGTACTCCGTGGAAGATGGGACCCATTCGTCATTGGCTCGCCGATTTCTTTCTCCCTCCTTCGTTCTTCCCATGACGTCGTACTGCCGGGAGGGAGGCAGCGCCGCTAGAGCTCAGGTCGGGGTGGCGGCATGCACTCGGGATGTACGTCAGGAGGAGGAGCTAGGAACTGTGATTTTCTCTCCTCTGATGTGGCTAGCTAGCTGCAATGTTTTTGTTTAGATCTACAGGCCGGCATTATTGTATGCTCTGAATCTTGCCAGTTTCGACTCCGGCTGGTGGCAGTCATCATGTAGTAGAGGTCGGGATCGATGATCCCAAAAGCTACCGATCGCCAAATCTTCTGGGCCCCTAATTTAGCCATTAGTGTGTTCTAATATAAGTCTCTAGTGTATGAGTCCAAATGATGGAGAACCAATCATCTAGAGAAAAAAACACCTGTCATTCGTCGTGTCCAACAATTTGTGCTGCAGCCGCATGAGCTTTGTTAACGTGAACCAGATCAGCTTTAACGCAAACTCACGTGCGCAAAGGAATTACTAAGTATATGAAAGCTGGCCAAAATCGCGGCCTGTTCGCGATCGGGCACTGTAGATGTCACTGTTTATCTACAGTACTGAACATTGACTCGATCCGAGCCGTTGCTTGGCGATCCGACGGCCCCAAAAACATCTCCGAGCCAAATTTGCAAAGAAACCCCTCACAAATCCAGCGCTTACTCCGCAGTCCACGACTTCACGAAGAGATAGCCCAATTTGCAAATGGTAGAAAACTCAAGGACCTCACTGCAAAACCGTCCACACTTCCCCATTTTTTCCCACACATCTCTCTCCTCTCCTCTTCTCACGATCCCATTTCCGCCGCCTCCGTCGCCGGCCGATCCCGGCCGGCTCCGGCGATATCTCGCGCCGCAGGCCACAGCCCCGGCACCTCCTACTCTTCCTCTACCACTTCCACCGCGTTGAACCACCAAATCGAACCTCCACCACAAACCCTAGCAGCCCAAGATCCCGGCGTCACGGGAGACCTTCGGTCTTGAGATGCCCATGGCGGCGGCGATGCAAGGCGTCCAGCTCGACTGCCCGGAGCCGATGCCTCCGGCAAGCTAGCCGGGGCCCTGGGAACCATCACCGACGCCGGCGGACAGGACCTGCGCGTCCGGCCGCCGCCGATGGCTGCAGCAGCCGCGCGGTCGGCTTGCTGTGCCCCGGTCGACATGCAGGTCGAGCCGGGAGGAGCCGCGCCGCTCGCCGGACGCTGCCGACCACGTTGTCAGGGAATAGGATAGGTATGTAATATGGGGTTTATTAGTGGTATAGTAGCTGTGAGGGCATATTAGGTATTCCACCTTTAGTGGCATCTATTAGTTGGCTTGGTCTTTATATAGCCACCCTTGTATCCTGTGATTGCAACCAAGAAATGAAACCCTAGTTTTTATCCTTATTTTCCTGCAATTTACCTTTTATTAGTTCTTCAATTTATCCAATTTATCTACCGAATTCCTCCAAAATCCTCTTCTTCTTGACCCAATCCTGTCAGGATCCATCGGGGTCCTGACAAGTGGTATCAGAGCAGTCGATCCATCAGGATCGTGCTCCATCCCTTCCCGCCCTTCTTCGATTCTTCGATTCCGGCTATTTCCAGTCGCAGCGGCGACCTCTTCTTCTCTTCGATCTGCTTTCCGTCCATGGCGACCATGCCCTATCCTTTCACCTTTCCCTACCACGCCGCCTCACCCCCCTTCCCTGCCGCCGCCACCTACCACCCATCCTCTCTTCCCTTGTTTCCTCCGCCACCGCCGCCACCAACCTACCCCTACCCGCATCCCGTCGCCGCGTACGCACCACCGCCCGGTTTCTTCCCCGATTCTCAAATCCTCGCGCCGCCACCCACGACAGCGTCACCGGCCACCGCACTCCCGCCCCATCCCGAACAAGTCCCCCGTGCTCCTCTTTATTACGATGGCTACTGCAGCGTACCACCCACCCACCCCTACCCAGCTCCTTTTCTCCCTAATCACTACTCTCAGTTTCACTCGCCGCCGCCAGATTGGCCATCGCCACCCACCCCAGCGCTGGCACCTAGAGGCGATCCGGCCAACTCAGTGATGCCGGCCACCACACTCCCAATCCGTCCTGAATCCTGGAGCCCAAACCTTCGCACCACTGCTTCTGCCTCCAAGATGCAACCAGATCGCTCGCCCGTGGCTCTCCATGACCACGCGCAGTCGCTCTTGCTCCAGGACAGCGAGGTCAACGCCTTCCAGCATCACACCACCCTTCCCTCGATTTCAGCGAGCAAGATGGCAAATGCCGGCGTGCCCGATGGCCTCATCGCCATGGAGCCGTCCCAGGCCTCCTGTACGGCGGAGGACTTCCCTGTGCTGTGCACGGACCAGAAGGAAGCCGAGAAGAGCGGCAGCGTTCTCCACCACGCCACGCCCGCGGTCCTCCCCGACCACACGCCGTTGCTCCTGCTCCAGGAAGGCAAGGTCGACGCCATCCAGCGCCACACTACAGGCTTGTACCTCGGCAGGCTTCCCTCCTCCTCCACCACCAACAAGAAGGACGTGGATGTGCTGTCCCACTCCCGCATCGACAGTGCCCCTGAAGTGTTCGGTGAAATGCCAACCTCAGGAACTGGGTATGACTTCTGTTCTGGGCATCACAATATTTCTCTGAATACATTTGTGCTAGATAGAAACAGCAATCTCAGCGAGCAGAACCTTGATGGCATGCCTCAAGCTTATGGTTTTCACAATCTCAATTGCAAGAGTGTTGTTCCTGAGCCGGTATTCGATGTCTATGATGATGAAACAGATGGTCCCTCAACTGAATTTGTTGATGTCCTAGCTGGTATTAGTTTGCAACAGGCATACGAAGAAAATCAGCATGATAGTGAACAGCTTGCCAAGTGTTTCGGAAGGGAATCCGAGAATGCATCCAGTGAACAAGTTCAAGTTTGGAAGCCTCTAATTGAACCAGAATTAAACATTGGTTGCTCTCTGAACCTCAACACTGGAAACTATACCATTGAATTTTTGGTTGCTGCTTATTCACTGCCTTTTCAGCAAGAACTGCTACAACAAATTCAGATCAAAGAGTGCCACATGATTCTAATTACAGAAGGAATACAAGATTGGGACCCTGGAATTGGAACAACCTCTTCCATGTATCTCTGGCAGCAAGGTTTGAGTGCAAGGATTGCAACTACGAAACCATTGCGTTGGCTACAAATTTCAGAGCTAGTGACATGGAGAAGTCAACTGACCAGTACTTCTTATGTATGGGATCCAGGAGATACACAACTCCATGACCTGTTTATGACTGCTGTTGGTGCTACAAAATTGGAGTGCACAAATGCCTTCAAGTCTGCGATGGTACATATACTAGTTGTGCAATTCGGTGCAAGCAGGGCACCCATTTTCAAATCTGCTACCATGTGTTCTGCTGCCCTTGGTTTGGGATGGACAGAAGTGAATGCATCATTTCTATTTGTCCTAGCTGTTCATCGTTCTGCAGGCAGGTCTGTAGCTAATCCTTTCTTGTTCTTATCAAATGATGTCATTAGCGGGACAAACCACTCTCTCCCCAAGTTGTTCATGTACTCACTATGTACAACCACCGTGGTGCAACTGACAATACAGAGACATACTCTTGCATTCCGTTTGATGGATCTGATGTCACACAATGGAAGTGAATTCAGAAACGGACAACTAACATGCATGCCTAAGAGTCCAACGATTAATTCTTCTGAATTGCTAAGGCATATGCTCAATGTTTTGTCTAGCTGGTTTCTTTCATTTGAAATGGACAAACTACAGTGGGAGCCTGGAATTAGGACATCACCTTCCATGTCTCACCACAGATTGGAAAGTTTTGACTGCTTTAACTGAAAAGTCATTTGCATTCGTTACAAACTTCAGAACTAGCAACATGGCAAAATCAAGTGACGTGTGCTTCTTATGTATGGATCCTGGTACTATATTACTCTGGTACAAATGCAAATGGTGCTTACTATACACAGAAGAAAAGATCAATTGGCTCACAGAAATCAAGTGCTATGGAGTTGCTCTTTGGCTGATTCATTTTCATCCTCCTTGACAAGGCTAAATTAATTCTGGACGATACTTTCAATCTCCCTTGCACAATGCTATGCACTAATGGTAGAATTTCCAAAAATTCCATGCAAACACTTCTCAGCCTTGTTGGCACCAAGACATCAGTTTCTATGGAATTACTCCTTGGTTAATGAGTTTAAGATGAAAAGTTTCTACAGAGACTTGTTCCATTGGTGACCAATGGTCTCAAGGGGGAAGGAATGTCAGGGAATAGGATAGGTATGTAATATGGGGTTTATTAGTGGTATAGTAGCTGTGAGGGCATATTAGGTATTCCACTTTTAGTGGCATCTATTAGTTGGCTTGGTCTTTATATAGCCACCCTTGTATCCTGTGATTGCAACCAAGAAATGAAACCGCAATTTACCTTTTATTAGTTCTTCAATTTATCCAATTTATCTACCGAATTCCTCCAAAATCCTCTTCTTCTTGACCCAATCCTGTCAGGATCCATCGGGGTCCTGACACACGTACAGCGGCGGCGACGACCAGCGCCACCGCCACTCCCGCTCGCGCCCTGCCCCGACGGCCCAGCTGATGGTACTCTTCAAGCCCGTCGCGAGGTGATGGATTTTCCTGCCGCCGCTCTTACTTCCGTCGCATGCCTGAATAGTACGAACCAATGAAATCTGATGGTGTGCTTTTATGTAATCGTTCGATACTTCCAGCTTCGTAGTTGCAGCTGAACGTGGAAACTGCTCCCTTTTGTGGATAGCTAAATCTCAAAGTCTGAAACTTAATTTCTTATCCGTGTTGTCCTCTCGAGAAGATTTGTACATTGGGCCAGCTATCATGAAAATCCCCTTTTTCGTCAGTATAATGTGATATCGCCGGGCGGCTCAGCACGGTCTCCGCATCATCTTCTACTATTTTATTCGCCTTCTTCCTTCTCACTTGCCTCAGACTCCATAGGCTCCACTTTCTCTACAACTACATCGGGTCCTCTTCCATCTCACATGTTTTTTTATGGATTGCAGAGGATTGTTTTAGAGGCACAGGAAGCTTTGTCTGCAAATTGCAGTTTGGAGAAGAGGCTCCAGGTACTGCTGGGATATCAATTAGTGATGTGTTGAGGATTTCTCACGGTAGTTTGTGGGAAGGTGATTGGATTTTGTAGAACCTCTTAGAGAATTAAGGTCGCAGCCAGGTACTCAGTTTCATCTCAAGCTGCTTGGATTATCAGCTAATTCCTTCCATTTTGGTACAGTTTTTCTCTTTCTCGGAAATTTTTAAAGTTAATGTTTAGATTCACATTTTTTTTGGCATGTGCGCTAGAGGATGAATTGTTTACATTCTGCCAGATATTTTAACAAAGGAACGATTTTTTTGCATATGAAATAATTGTGTATTCAAGGTACAGAAACTTTTGAAGATGTATCTGCAAGCCAAGAATGGGCTGTAATAATTTCTGTATGCCGCTTTATCTGCTGGTCCGACTGATATGTAGGGTGACAGTTTGGACTGACAAGGTATTGAAGGTCAAAGATATAAGAGGTATTACCACAAAGAATCTTTTGGGCTGTGACAACTGAGGTTAGGTCGTATAGTTCAGATATAATGCGGTGAAACCATTAAAAGTCAGTGTTTCGTTAATTGCATGCACAACAGATTTGAAACCATTAAAAGTCACTTACGCTACAGTTTTAGTAAGTGATTTTAGTTCCATGTTCAGCTATAGCATTGGTAATAATATTTTTCACCTACTCCTTAAAAATTTATGCTCGACATATTCTACCCATTTATGTACATTTTGTTAATTGTGAACGTGGAAAAGTATGCCTAGACTTACCTCACCCTATATCAGCTCAAACGTTGAATTCGTATCATGTCTTATATTTATAAATTTGTTTGGTTTGGGTGAGGAAAGAAATTTCTTACATCATTGTTAGCTTTATCCTGAACCATCTGTTATGGGTGGTAGTTCACCAAGCCGTATAAATCTGATATAAATCATGTGTAAGTTCTATTCCTTGGTCTACTATAATAAAACATTATTTGTACTAAGAATCCTTCAACAGTGGAACTTGAACGTAGTTCACTTATATTCTTTTTGAATTAGTGCACCTTTGATTTGCTAACACATACTGTTTTCCAATCTGTAGATACCTTCGTTGCCATTGCTCTACACAGCCAATCAATCAATACAACAGACAGACAACTGGATCAGCAAATGAATACTGCCATTGCCTTTACTTATCTGCTTATGTATATATGGTGCTATGCACCAGCTTCTTATAAGTTCACCCAGAGGGCTTTGTACAAATGATCATCATGTGAAGTTATGTAACTATGTATATATGCACCAGCTTTTAACATCACCATAGTCCTCATTATAGATGATACTTTATGCAGTTATTCAACAAACAAACATTTTGTTCTCGCTGTAAAAAGAAAACAGACCGACGCCACGACTTTTCTCCAAGGCCGCGGCGTGTCGCCGCGCCGGATTCAACTAGTAAGTACAACGGCACGTCGAATGCTGCGCCGCTGATCTATCGCGGCAGAGGTCCTTAGTGCAGCTCGAATGGATCGCGACGGATAGCTAATTGCCAACTTATAACGAGGAGTACGAAATGTACGTCTTTTTTTGAAACGAGACAAAAGATTTGCCTTTTCAATGATATAAAAGAAGTGAATTGGCCAGTTTATAAGAGAAACTGCTCGAAAACCAATACAACACAAAACACGCCACGCCGGTCCCGAGACCGCGCACCCCTCGAGTCGACGACTAAATTGCCCTGACAACAAAAGCCGACACCCACACATCTCAACGCGAACAGCCGAAGATGCCACTCCAACATCCACGCCAGCCCCGAGGCCGCGCCCACATGAGTCGACGCCTAAGTCACCCGAGTGACCAAAGACGACACTCAAACTCCTCGACGCAAGAATGCGGAGGCAAGAGACCGGAGCCGCTGCTCCGACATCCACGCCAACCCCAAGGTCGCGCTCCGCCAAGCAGATGACGAAGACTCGTCGTCGCCAACCACCAACACTCTCCACAAGACCCTCCGACCGGCGGTTCACCCAAGACGAGGCCTCAGGAGGCAAACGACACAGAAGTGTCGACCTCGCCCGACCCCGTGTGGGATCTAGGGTTTCCCCCGGGTGAACCTAGGTGAGGGATCAAGACCACCACCTCGACGATGCTTTCAAGAAGGATGCGGCGCCCAAGGACGTCGCCGCCGCCTGTCCAGGCCAACGTCCAGACCAGAGCTTTCGCTCGGCGGTAGGTCACAAACCACACACCTGTCCCTCGAGGACCGGCCGAGCCACCGCTGCAAACCCGCGCACAAACCACCAGCCCCGCGCGCTGAAAGGTCTGAGGCCACCACCTAACATAGGCGCCGGGACCCAAGTCTGTCTCCCAACGAGCCACCACCTAGTTCAACGCGACAACTGAAGCCGCCATCCGGGGCCGCCGCCCCGGCTTACGGGCTCCACGCCAAGCCGCAGCCCGACGAGAGCCCCGCAAGCACCGCCGACGATCACCGCGAAGAACTGTCGTGGTGGGAATCACGCAGATGCCACGGGGTGGCTTATTCTGGGGCCGAATGGACGCTTGAGGATTCTGGAGAGGGTTGGTGCGGTGGAACCGCACATGAAGAACACGAAGAACAAGAGCAAGAATCGCAAGAACACAAGCAACCACAAAGACACAACGATGTACCCTGCTTCGGGGCCCTCGTGAGGAGGTAAAACCCCTACTGCAGCACTAGCCTACTTGGTGCATATCTCAAGGTGACAAGTACAAGGTGCTCCTTGAGCTGTGAGGAGCTAGCCATGGAGAGGAGCTCAAGGAAGAAGAAGAAGCTAAGCCAAAAGGGGGGAAGTGAGCCAACGTGGGAGCTGTCCATGCGCGCCTGTCCCCTCTTCTGCCTCTTCCCCCTGGTGCCCTTTATACAGGTGCCCAGGGGACAAGTGAGAGACAAGGGGACAAAGAACACTGTACACCACACTGTTCACCGAGTTGACTCCGATGGGACAGGCTTGGCACAGCGCGCCCGTCCTTCCCTTTGTCTTCTAGCTCTTGGCTCCAGCATCTCTGGTAGATGCCGTCCTTTCCTTTGTCTTCTAGCTCTTGTCTCGGGTATCTCCACGTCCTATTCTTATCCTCTCGGGAAGATATTTGTGATGACGATACCCTGGCTGAGGTAGCGTCGGTGGAGACGTTGGCAGTGTCACCTCGGTCCAATCTGAGGTGTATGCTTGGTCTGCCTGTGTCTCGGTCTACCCGGAATACACGCTGGAGGAGACTGCCCGCCAAGATAATGTAACCTCGGCCCAACCGAGGTGAAGCAAACTCGGTCCAGCTGGAACGCAAGTGAGGAGTCGATCGATCGGAGGTTGGATACCTCGGTCGATCGGGGACTGGATACCTCGGTCCGATCCGATATAAAACCCAGCCGAGGTATGATTCCGGCCTGCTGAGTCCGTAGCGGTGATTCGGCCCAGCGCAGCTGAGAGAGGACCTCGGGTCCAGTCAAGTGTGCAGAGCATCCGGCCCATCGAAGCTTGATGGGGGAGTTCAGCCCGACTGAGGCTACAGATGCCAGCTCGACCCTACCGAGGCAAGGCAACAGCCAGCTCGGCCGAGATGGTGGCCCGCTCCGAGGTGAGCCAAACTTCGGCCCGAGGGGAAGTGCTCTTGGCCTGCCTAGCTTCGGACGAGTTGGCCCGCCAGAGAGCTCGCACGGGTCACCGAGCTTCGGCCTGCCGACACCAGGAAGAGCTCGGCCTGCTTGAGGAGTAACCTCGGCCCGCTCCGAGCTGAAGGAGAAGTCGGCCTGCCTGTGCCGGTCCACCAAAGGAGATGTGGCCTGCTCCGAGGAAGTTCGGCCCACCGAGATTAAGAGCATTCGGCCCTGGACGTTTTTTCCTGCTTCCTGCCACGTCTTTCATCTTCTACTTTTTTCTTGATTGGCTCCTCTTACAACTCAACAAAACCACCAACTCTGGGGTACCCGGGGTTACATCCCCGACAAGAACGTTGTCCGCCGTCGAAGCCATGGGAACTGAGCAACTGGCCCAGCACCCCGCATGCCGCCACGCCTAGGCTCCCTGTCGCAACGCCGAAGATCGACGACGTCCAGATCATCACCACGAGTCGCACGATTGCCAAGAAGGGAGCAATATGTGTGCAGCCGGTCGTCGCCGCAGACGGTAAGCCACCCCTGCCACCGTCGCCGAAAACCACCGCCACCGCGAGGAGCACCCCATGCTCCACCGGCCGCCGTGAGAAGATCGACGCCAGCCCCCACCAAATCTGCAGCCCGGGGCCGCCGCCCCGGCTTCCACCGTCGCCCTCGCTACATGCTGGAAGGCTAGCGCCGCACCTCAACGCCACCGCCCCAGGGCCTCCTCCTGGCCAGCCATCCCAGATAGGGAGGATGGCGCCACCACCTTGCCCGGAGCCGCCGCTCCGGCGTCCAGAGGCCGCAGAACTCGTCCGCCAAAACCTCGCCAGCGAGCCGCCGCCACCACCGGCCCGAGCCGAACCAGCACCCCATCCGCCACGGCCCAGGGGCACACGAGCAAGATGGGCGAGCGGCAGGCCGCAACCAAGGCAGCAGCGCCGCCCCGCGCGCGCGGACTCCCTCCCCAATCCATGGCCGCGGCGAGCGCCGGGACCGTGCCATGGCGCCGCCGCCGAGCCGCACCACGCCACCGCGAGACGAGATGCCACGTTGCTCCCACGTCCACCGCGAGCTCGCCCCGCACCACCTTTGGAGGCTGGGGCCGCCGCCACTGCGGCGAGGCCAGCGGCAACGGCGGAGGGGAGCCACCGGAGGAGATCGAGCCGGCGGCGGGCTAGAGTTTCCTCGGGCCGCTCGGGTGGAGCGGCACGGGGTCCTACCACGAAATGTACATCTTTTCTCTAGAGTTTATCCGTGGTACATAGCCAACTAGCTCGGCGAATATATTGCAGTGGAGACGAGACGACCGACGTGCGGACATGACTCTAGGACTTAGGGGACGCGAGACATGGTCGGCCGGTTGCCCACTGACGGAGTGTGACGTGGGACCGTAGTGTAGCGGTTTGTTAATTCGTAATGAAAGAATTCATATCATGCACCGTCGAGGCTTCCCGCGCTGGAGGGTTTGGGTCTCCATTTTGTTCTCCACTGCCATGTCCCGGGTCTTCCTGAATGGCATCCCCGGGCTCGACATCATTCATGGTAGGGGCCTTTGGCAGGGGGACCCACTTTCGCCTCTGCTGTTCGACATTGGCATTGACGCCTTAAACAGAACTCTGGAGCTGGCCACCGAGCAAGGGCTACTGCAACCTCTGCCGGATCACCTGGCGCCCTTACGGGTCTCCCTCTATGCGGACGACGTGGCCATCTTCCTTATCCCCGCCGCGCAGGACATCTCAAACCTGGCTTTCACGCTGCAAAGCTTCGGGGAGGCAACGGGCCTGATCACGAACATCGCCAAGTGCAATGTATACCCTATTTGCTGTGAAGACATCAACTTGACCACTATTATGGTGGACTTCCCGGCAGCAATCGCCCAGTTCCTAATCAAGTAACTGGGGCTGCCACTCGCCTTAGGAAGGCTGTGACACGCCGATATTCAGCCTTACATCGACAAAACTGCATCTCCTCTGCAGCCTTGGAAAGGAAAATTCATCAACCGGGCAGGATGTGCAGCGATCATCAAATCGATGTTATCCTCAATGCCAATTTTTCTCCTCACAACCATCAAAGTCGACAAACGCATGCTTAAGGCGTTTGACAAGATCGGGAGAGGAATGTTGTGGAACTGCAGTGAAAATGTCAGCGGTGGTAAATGCAAGGTCAGCTGGGACAGGTCCGTCGCCCAAAGGTCCTTGGTTGTCTTGGAATTCTCAACCTGGAAAAGTTCTCCGGGGCCCTAAGATTGAGGTGGCTATGGCATGAATGGGCTTCCCCTGACAAGCCTTGGGTGGGTTCGGAAACTTCGAACGACTGCATCGATAGGAACCTCTTCAACGCGGCCACCAGGGTGACGGTGGGGGACGGTGTCAAAGCCTCCTTCTGGGGTTCATCATGGCTGGACGGGCTACCCCCCAAGGTAATCGCATCAGACCTCTTCGAGATTTCCAAGCGCAAAAAGAGAAACGTCCATGACGCCCTGTCTGACTTCAAATGGATTGCGGACCTTGATGTGGGAAATTTCACGGTAACCCACATCTCTCAGTTCGTCCACCTGTGGGAGCTAATCCACGAGGTCACCCTATCCCCGGGAGTGGAAGACACCATCACCTGGACCCTCTCTACCTCTGGGATCTACTCGGCAAAGTCCGTCTATAGGGCTCAGTTCCTTGGCGCCTCTTCTTGCCCTTTCATGGCCGTGGTCTGGAACGCTTGGGCCCCTCCTAAATGCTCCTTTTTTTCCTGGCTCGTTGTTCAGAACCGGCTATGGTCTTATGACCGTCTTGCAATCAGAGGGTGGCCACACCAGCCCGTCTGTCAGCTCTGTAGGAACCAGCCGGAGACGGGAAGGCACTTGTTGTTCGAATGTCGCTACTCCAAGAGGATCTGGGTGGATGCGTCCATTTGGCTTAAGTGTCCTACGCTCATGCAGAGCCTAGGTGCTACCAAACCCACCATCTTTGACTATTGGCAGGACTTGGCCATCATGCCTTCACCCTCTCGCAAAGGGCTCAAGACGGCGATCATCCTAATCACTTGGGAGATATGGAAAGAACAGAATGCGAGGGTCTTCAACAACACTTTCACGATGCCCTCCATTCTTCTCCAACGAATCAAGAAAGAAAGTAGGAATTGGATCCTTGTCGGGGCCAAGAAGCTGGCTGAGATTTGCGAGTAATTGCCTTTTGGGCATGTTGTAATACCTGTTTTTATTTTCGGCTTCGGACGCGCTTTTCTTTGCTCCTCCTATATCAATATAAAAGGCAAATCTTTTGCCTTGTTTCTAAAAAAAGAAGCTAATTAGCTTGTACCCAAAAAATGAGTTCAAATTCGTTTGAAAAATTCGGGCGGTAACCGTCCAGTATTTTTTTGTAACCGTACTAGCGACAAATCCCATGCCCCCCTTGGTAAAAATAAATATTTTACAGTGTAAACACGTACTTTCAAAATTTATTTTGCAGAAGTTATTGGATATGCACTATTCTAGCTCCGACATGCCCTAGAGGGATGGGCGGAGGAGCGCCGGTGGAGCTCGGGTCATTGTGGGGTGCTATCATATCATACATGCACATGACAGGCTCGAGCAACTCAAATCATGCATGCAGTGTCGTTGTCGTCCGGGCCCTGGCTACATTATTCCTTCTCTCTACGTGTGCATCAAAGCCACCGTCGTTGTGTACTTGTGTTTGATCACCGCGATTTGCGTTTAGTGGCCGGCCGACCAGCTCTCCGCCGGCCGGGAGTACTATACCATTACCACCACCTAGCAATAGCATAGGCTAAGTCGGCAACTGCGAGTTGGTAATATGCAGACCATGGGTGATATGCCAGTTGCCCACCCAAGCACATGCAAGCATGATGCAGGGTCTTTGCCACCGCCCAGCGTCAGGCACCTTGCAAGCTCTTGGAAGCTCTGTGCCAGCAATGTTGCTGGCTGTGATTTTCTCCTCTGCTCTGCTCTAGCACTGCAATGTTTCTGTTTGGATCTACCTTCCAGCATTACGGCGCTGCTACTTAATTAATTGTGCCGTGAACACCTTTCCAGTTTGGCTCGTGTGGAGTATCAGGGGTCGGGATCGGTGACCCCCAAAGCGGCCGATGGCCAAATCTCTTGGGCCCCAAAATTTGGCCATTAGTGCACTAGTTTAAGTCCCTCTTGTACATGAGTCCAAATGATTGCGAACCGTCCTCTTTAAAAAACGCATGTGGTGAGTCATGCATGGCCCAATAATGTCTGGTAACAACATGAATTTTCTGATTAGTTGTGTTTTTCTCCCAAATCTCGGCATCATGTTCTTGGCTTATCGCTCGTATCATGCATGGTGTGATGCTTCATTTGGATTCAAGCACGACGTATGCTTTTGTGACGAGATCAATTGATCGCGACCTCTCTCTGGTAGGCAATTTCCAAGAGAAGACGCGTGATATGTCAACGTCCAGAATTGCGTTAAAGTTAACTTGCATGATATTAAGGGTTCCTATCGGATACTAATAGGATTGTTGCTCGTGTCACTCCTAGGGATCGGCCTGAGCGAACCCTAGCATCGCCACCCCCGAGCCCACCCTCCTTGACGACCTTCCGTGCCTTGGTGGCTTAGCGGATTCCTCACACTCCCAGTCGTGCGGCTGCTACTAGTGGAAGTCGTAAGGCATGAAGATGTGAAAGCCCGCCACTGGATTTGGCCGGAACCCACTACTACGATGGCACCCATGGACGCCATCACCTTCTTAGAGGCTTCATCGTGGTACGAATTCTTTTCCTCTATATTGTTGCAGCTCGACCACAGAATCTGCCGATCTCACGTGGCCAATGTCGGCCCGGCCCCACGAGCCAGTCGTGAGCGTGCTGGCACCCTAGCCATTTTGCGATCAACGGACAGCTTTACTCGACAGAGAATGCGCGTACATCTGGCTGTCAAGAAACAATTTGACGGTACAGGCCAAAACCCCTACGAAAACCCTAGTGTAAATCCCGCCCGCCCGCTCACTCCGTCGATCCATCCACCGGTCAGTATCCACCCAAGCTTTCTTGGAATCATCGACCGACCACCAGCGCCGTCGACGCGACAATGGAGTCCAGCACCGTCGTCGTCGCCGGCACGCCTTTACTGCTCCCCTATGCGTACGAGCCGTTGCCGGCCTCCCCTATGCTTGACATGGAACGTACTCCTTGGTGATGGGTCTCCATGTTGGCTGTCTTTGTGGGCTTCATACGGACCACCCGGTGCACCGTAGGCTAGGTCGTACCAGGTATACACACGGTGGGGTAACCGGAGGGTATGCCCACGTCAGTCACGGTAGGGTCTTGCACCTTTGAGGCTTGGCGGATTCCTCACACTCCCTCTCGTGTGGCTGCGGCTGGTGGTCTAGCTAGCCTCGTTTGGGAGGACTAGGATTGGAGGTCCTCTCTTGGGCAATCGTGCTTGGAGTCCGCGACCGGTAAAGATACCACTGGCGAGTGGATGCTATAGAGGTGGCTCTAGATGCGGTGGTGTGGCGATTTATGTGGAAACAATGACAATGGTGAGTGGATTCGAGTCACGACAGTCCTCTATCACCGGCTTTCATGCGTGCTTTTTGAGTTTCCTGTGCGGTGTCGTATCATGAAGCGATGAAGTCCGGGCTGTGGGGTCACACGACGACACGTTAACAAAGATGCAACTTGATCGGTTGTACCGTCGCATGGATCTCCAGCGTCTCGAATTTTGTCGGTGCAATGTGTGCAAATTTTTCATGTGAAGCTCTACGTCCAAGTAGGAGCTTCCCCTTATCTCATCCCGGTGGGTCGACTGTCTGGCATCGGCCAACAATGGTATGACATTGCAGCAAGGGCTCCATCGACGACCAATGAAGTTAAAATCGGAGTCGCTGACTCATGGATGAGTGACGACAACAACACCTAGTGGCAACCTTGATGGTGGCTTCTCATCTCCGTCTGGATGGCCAGATTGTCCAGGGTGCATAATGTAGTCGTGTTTCATGACGACATTGGTGTATTTGTACCGGTTAGGCCGGTTCCGGCTAATGAACCGGCCAATCTCCTTTACTTTAACAATTTAGTAAGAGCATCTCCACCGGCGCACCCAAAACCGCTCCCAATCGACGTTTTGGGCACGCCGCCACCAAAATCCCCCCAGCGGCGTGCCCAGTACCAAAAAAGTTGCCGGCATGTCCCAGTAGAACGTCCGGCAACCCCGCTTCACGCCCAGGTTCTAGGGATGCAAGCGGGCGCGCCGGCAACCGCGGCAACATGAGCCACGTCAGATACTGACGTGCGGGACCATCTCGTCAGCGACACGGAACTCAGAGCGACCACGGATTTATTGTGGCCGGTGTGCAGACGCGCGGACCATTGCCTTTTCTTCCCCCACGTCTCGCAACGCTGAATTCCTCCCGGCCTACCTAGTGAATTGCCGCCGTCGTCGCCGCCGCCTGGCCGCCTGAGAGGCAGTGCGACATATCTCTCGCCGCCGCCGCCGCCTGGCCGAAGCCCCTTTTCTTTCGGGCCGTAGTTGTTGTCCACCGGTTACACCGTCGCCGTCTCCCAGGACCTCCCCGCCCGCAAGGTGTTCATCGCATTGCGCAGCTCATTTTATTGCTAATTTCGTTGTTTCGTCTTTTTGCTTATCGTAGCTAATAGACTATAGATGGATAGCGACGACGAGCTCGAGATGGCCGTCGCATTGCTCACCGCCCATGCCGCCGCAACCGCCCTGCCGACGAGCACATGGCGGTGCTCACTTGCCTGCTCGGTTTGCAAGCCCAGCTCATCGCTGCTCCTCAGATTGGAGGTTCGAAGCCGGGAAGGAGGAAGAACAAAGATCGCAATCGGATGGAAGGACATATGACGCTGTGGCGAGACTACTTCGCCGACGATCCCACATTTGGGGATAAGGAATTCCGGCGGCGGTTTAGGATGAACAAAGATCTCTTCATGACTCTTGTGATCGGTGTGCGGGGGTACGATGAGTATTTCAAGCTGAAGAGAGACTGCACCGGGCTGGTTGGTTTCTCTTCTATTCAGAAATGCACGGCTGCTTTCAGAGTTATTGCATATGGAGCTCCCGCAGATGTAGTGGACGAGTACCTCCACATGGCCGAGTCCACATGTATCCAAACCATGTATCGGTTTTGCAGAGTTGTGGTTGCAGTTTTCGGGGCAGAGTATTTGAGACAACCAAATGAAGCTGACACTGCTAGACTGATGGCACAAAATGCAGCTAGAACATTTCCTGGGATGCTTGGAAGTATCGACTGCATGCATTGGGCATGGAAGAATTGCCCATTCGCCTGGCAAGGAGTTTACAAGGGTTATGTTGGAGAATGCAGTGTCGTACTAGAAGCTATTGCTGATAATGATTTGTGGATCTAGCATGCTTTCTTTGGTATGGCTGGAACTCACAATAACATCAATGTGTTGCAATGCTCTTCGGTTCTTAACCGACTTTCTGAAGGCGAAGCTCCACCGTGCAACTACGAGATCAATGGTCATGCGTATGACAAGGGGTATTATCTAGCTGATGGCATCTATCCATGTTGGTCCACCGTCCACATTTGTGAAGATCATCTCCAACCCTCTAGATCACAGTCAATCCCATTTTGCATCAGAACAGGAGGGTGCCAGAAAGGATGTCGAGCGGGCTTTTGGCGTGCTCCAATCTCGCTTCGCTATTGTTAGGTATCCTGCTCAAACTTGGTCCAAAGATCAGATGTGGGAGGTGATGATGACTTGTGTGATCTTGCACAACATGATCATCGAGAGTGAACGTCTTGATCCTCCAGAACATGATAATCATCCATACTATCATTAGGGTCCTCTTGCCTAGCCTAATCCCGATTTGCCTGATGATATACCCGAAGATTTTGCCAACTACCTCACAATCAACGCTGAAATCCGAGATGAAGGAGTTCACGAGCAGTTGCGAAATGATTTAGTTGCCCATCTGTGGGCAATCAAAGGACAAAATGCCGGCCAAACTAATTGACTGTCCAATTAATTTAATTTGGATTATTGTATGAATTTTTTTATTATGTTCACAAACTATTTGTAATAATTTGGATTTTATTCGACACAATTCTGATTTTAATTCTATTGGGACCGTCTA
The DNA here is from genome assembly GCA_947311845.1 of Poa pratensis. Taxonomy (NCBI): domain Eukaryota; kingdom Viridiplantae; phylum Streptophyta; class Magnoliopsida; order Poales; family Poaceae; genus Poa; species Poa pratensis. Next base: position 24,235,964 of record CAMZMU010000069.1, read on the forward strand.
TTGGGAGCGACCGGTGGAGAGCGACGCTCACAAAACGCGGCTACAGTTACCGGCGCGCAACAACGTTTGTCTAGCAACGTTGTCGGACGCTGTTTTGGACGTGCCCGTGGAGATGCTCTAACAAACTTAATGATAACCTCTCGGAGAGGCAATTTCCAAAACCATCTCTTACTTTCAGTAGCACACAGCAAGCATGACTTGACTTGCACAAGAATAACTGTTTTCGAAAAACAATGGTTTCGATGCAACTTTCAAATTGGCCACATACATGTATTATATGCATGTACACGTAGGATGGAGAACATGGCCGGTGTGTCTAGCTAGAAACATGGGTCTCACCTACCTAATAAGGAATTGAATAATTTGTTAAAAAAAAGAATGGAATCAACAGAGCGAGAGCGACCAGAGGATCTAACAATCTCACGTGGGCAATGTCGACCATCTCCATCACCAATCTGTGGGTCCCACGAGCCAGTCGTGACCCTGCTGGCACCCTAGCATTTTACGATCAAGGACAGCATTACTCGACAGAGAATGCGTGTACACCGGGCTGTCAAAAAAAACAATTTGACGGTACGGGCCAAAACGCCTACGAAAACCCAGTATAAATCTCGGCCGCCCGCTCATTCCGTCGATCCATCCACCGGTCAGGATCCATCCACCAGGCTTTCTCGGAATCATCGACCGACCGGCCGGCGCCGCCGACGCGACGATGGAGTCCCGCGCCGTCGTCGTCCCCGGCTCGCCGCCGCTGCTCCCCTACGCGTACGAGCCGCTGCCGTCCTCCGCCGACGACCGCCAGGCTAGCGGTGGTGTGAGGTGGCGCGCGTGCGCCGCCGTGCTGGCTGCGGTGGTGCTCGTCGTCGTCGGCGCTATCGCGCTTCTTGGAGGGGCCAGGGTGGATCACCGGTCCGGCGTCGGTGGGGACGTGGTGGTGCCGGCCGTGGCGATGGAGATGCCGAGGAGCAGGGGCAAGGACTTCGGCGTGTCGGAGAAGGCGTCGGGGGCCTACTCCGTCGACGGCGGCTTCCCGTGGAGCAACTCCATGCTGCAGTGGCAGCGCACCGGGTTCCATTTCCAGCCCGACAGGAACTACATGAACGGTACGTGTGGTGTAATCTTTTTTCAGATTCAGATCTTCTTCAACCGAGGTAAGGAATGTATTGGCTGACGTTTTGCTTTCTTCCTGTTCGCTTGTCTCGCGGCGGCATTCCTGCTATACTCCGGCGACATTCACGCAGATCCCAACGGTCAGTACTGCCTACTGCTGAATATCCTTGTTCGTTCAGAATATTCTTGTACTTTCAGATTTCCACCACCTGAGAAATCTCAATAATATGATATGACTTTTCTCTGAGAAATCAATAATATGAGACTGATTCCATCGACCTTCGATCTGTTGCATTGATCGCAGGTCCGGTGTACTATGGCGGATGGTACCACCTCTTCTACCAGCACAATCCCAAGGGCTCCGTGTGGGGGAACATCGCGTGGGGCCACGCCGTGTCGCGGGACATGGTCCACTGGCGCCACCTCCCGCTCGCCATGGTGCCCGACCAGTGGTACGACATCAACGGTGTCTTGACGGGCTCCATCACGGTGCTCCCTGACGGTCAGGTCATCCTGCTCTACACCGGCAACACCGATACGCTGGCGCAGGTCACGTGCCTCGCCGTGCCCGCCGACCCTAGTGACCCGCTCCTCCGCCGCTGGGTCAAGCACCCCGCCAACCCCGTCATGCTCCCGCCACCCGGGATCGGCCTCAAGGACTTCCGCGACCCGCTCACCGCGTGGTTCGACGAGTCCGACTCCACGTGGCGCACCATCATCGGGTCCAAGGATGACAACGGCCACGCCGGCATCGTCCTCAGCTACAAGACCAAGGACTTCGTGAGCTACGAGCTGATGCCGGGCGACATGCACCGCGGCCCCGACGGCACCGGCATGTACGAGTGCATCGACTTGTACCCCGTGGGCGGCGCCGACGACTCCAAGATGAACTCGTCCGGGGCATTGTACGTACTCAAGGAGAGCAGCGACGACGACCGGCACGACTACTACGCGCTCGGGAGGTTCGACGCCGCCGCCAACACGTGGACGCCGCTCGACGCCGAGGCCGACCTCGGGGTCGGGCTCAGGTACGACTGGGGCAAGTACTACGCGTCCAAATCCTTCTACGACCCGCCAAGAAGCGGCGCGTCGTCTGGGGGTACGTCGGCGAGACCGACTCCGAGCAGGCCGACAAGGTCAAGGGCTGGGCGTCCCTCATGGTATGCGCACTAAACATCGCCATGATTGTTCTAGCTTGCATGCTTCAATTCAGTCATCATCATTGGTTCATGGGTGCATCGCCGGACGGTGTCACACTCAGTCATGCATGGTGGACTAGCATAGTATTCAACGTCTTGTCGTTTGTTTCTTTCTTGTTGAACGGTAACCTCTAGGTTGTACTAGGTCGCTATCTTAGCAAGCTGCCACCATGTACCTATGGTTTCTCTTAATAGAAATCGGGGAAAACTCTTCTTTCTAAATGAAAACAAAAAACTGCCTGTTCACACAGATGCATTGTCTGATCGGTCCCTTGGCTGCAGGTCCCATTCAATCAATCCTCTGTTAACATCCCAGATCGCGCATATGCCTAGTGCCCGTTCTCCCAGCCAATAATTTAGTTCTATTTTTATTACTAGTCACCATGTTAGGCGCTGCTTGATCTGATGCTGAATTGATCATTATTTACTTACATATATAGGCCGGTTGAATTTTCAAAGGGTACTTTCCTAATTTGGATCACTTTCATCATACATCTCTCTGCATCTTCCCAGAGACAACATGAGTGAGCATTATGCAAGTGCCCATTTTTCGCCTAGTGGAAAATTAACTAGTATAGCTCAGCCATCATACTCTCAACTTGTAATTGTTAAAATTGTTTGTGAAGTCTACAACATCATTTTTGCCCGTGCCATGGTTTCTTTAATTGAAATTGGTGGAGGGCGCGGTCCATTTTATTTAGTAAACAATAGGCATTTGCATTCTTTCAAGATCTTGATGTCAATGTCTCTACATGCTTTGGGCCTACATAGCTCGATGAACTACTCCCTCTGTTCCAAATTAGATGACTTCCATTTGTCCACATATGGATGTATCTAGACATTTTACAATTATAGATACATTCATAATTGGACAAATAGAAGTCATCTAATTCAGAACGGAGGGAGTAGTTAACTAACTATTGGTGTATGTACGATCACGTGTGCAGTCGATTCCAAGGACGGTGGCGCTGGACGAGAAGACCCGAACGAACCTCATCCAATGGCCAGTGGAGGAGATCGAGACCCTCCGCAAGAACGCCACGGACCTCGCCGGTGTCACCGTCGATGCCGGCTCTGTCGTACGCCTCCCCCTCCACCAAGCTACTCAGCTCGATATCGAGGCCTCCTTCCGCCTAAACTCTTCCGAAGTCGATGCCGTCTACGAGGCCGACGCCAGCTACAACTGCAGCACCAGCGCTGGTGCAGCCATGCGCGGCGCCCTTGGCCCCTTCGGCCTCCTCGTCCTTGCTGATGGTCGCGCTGAACAGACGGCTGTGTACTTCTATGTGTCCAAGGGCTTTGACGGCAGCCTCCGGACCCATTTCTGCCACGACGAGTCGCGGTCGACGCAGGCCAAGGACGTCGTGAAGCGGGTGGTAGGCAGCACCGTACCCGTGCTCGACGGCGAGGCCTTCTCGGTGAGGGTATTGGTGGACCACTCCATTGTCCAGAGCTTCGCGATGGGGGGGAGGCTGACAGCGACGTCGCGGGTATACCCGACGGAGGCCATCTATGCAGCCTCCGGGTGTACCTCTTCAACAATGCCACTGGCGCCACCATCACCGCCGAGAGGCTGGTCGTGCATGAGATGGCCACGGCCGAGAGCCGACCCTTCATGGCCGACGACATGTAGCTGAAACGAGTCAAGCTGTTGTCGCATTCCCTGTTTTGATGATCACCAATGTACACATTGTCATTGGTGGCTTCCTTGATCTTCTGGTTGGATGGACGAGGGCGGGTACATTAGCTATTTGCCATCTTCTGATGTCCGTTGTAGATTTTTGTTTCGGTGAGATGAATGAGTGAGATAATTGTATGCTCAAGTGTAACTAATTGGCAGGATCCCTGCTGCAGGACTATAAAGATGATGATGGTGATTGGTTGAGGGACAAAAGCTTGCAGATTCAGTTTTACATGAGTTAATAGTAACCCTCATTGAAACTGAAGGATGACAGTACCTCAGCAGTCGGTTGTTCATATGATGAATTGTCTGATTTGTCTACTTCTCACCGTTACCTATTCCAGGAGACTGACTGCAAAAGCTTCGCAGACGGATCGTACGTCTTGATAACCGCTTGCATTATCTGCTTCAGCCAAGGGGTTTGCGAGACTCCAATGTCACTGTCTGCTCCATGCAGAATATTCTCTCTGGAAAACATTCTTCTCACGGAATGTGTGACTCGCTCACCCATTGGGCTGCATAGGTCCCGCTAAAAGAAATTACTGTAACGACAAAATGGTTGGAGAAGAGGACATGAATGGGCTAGCTAGGCCTGCGTGAAGTGGGCTGATGAAGGAGCAAGCAAGCACATCGATCTATCATTTGAAGCGTCACGACTTTGCTCGGTACCGCGCGGGCGATTCTTACAGCAGAATCGCCCGCGTGGAAAGGCCAAGTTCGCCTCAACCAGTTGTGTGCTGCATATCGGCTTGCTTGTCCCAATTCTTGTCTAAAAGATTTTTTTTGCAAACTTGCTTGTAACCGTTGTACCACAACAAATGTTTCGTGCGTGCCTTTGCGGAGTTGGACATGGGGAGTACGCCAGATTTCGATCCACGAAACCAGGTCCGTGTCTAATCATGCGGCCATGGCTCTGTTCATGATCCTCGATTATAATTGGGACAATAGTTGCTCCATAAGATTCAAACTAAAAACTTCTTTAAATATATGCTGAACAAAACTTTTTTATTCATTCCGTAACAAAAATCGCTACCCTGTTCATACATGTTTGACTACCAAATGCATGAAGTGATACACATACACCACAGCTCCAGACTTCCAGTCCGTGAGACTGTCTGTATTAAACCATTTTAGCGGCCGGAGTCACCAAGACAGTGTTTAGACACGGTCCCGGTTTTGTTGTATCCAGTTCCAATATTTTGCATCCGTGAAATACTCGTATTGGTATATGCTCACCCGGCCGTTGAGATAAACTGGATCGAAATCCGATATATTGGTCCCCTGGTACTAGCCGGCCAACAACCCCGAATTGCATTGTTTCTCTTTTCTTGATCCGCTTCTTCCAGCTATAGCTAGCTAGCGGCCGATGAGATGGAGCTAGCAACCGGCCATTTCCAAACTGGCAAGTGTAGGTGTTTGCAAATTGGATGCTAGCTAGAGCACGTATGTGCGTATGATCAAGGATTCAACGGTAGCTAGCTGCTAGCTGTTAGAATTAACTTGCGGCTGCGTCGATCGTTGCAGGTGTAGACTTTGATCTCACCTGACCCACATGCACGCATGTTACTCTCCACATATCGATCCGCATGTGATGTGATGGAGAGACAGAGGTATATCCATCCATTGATCCATGGGAGCTAGGCATGATCCATTCCAGGTCAACAGACCATGTGCATATCCAGGCTCCAGGCTAATATGCATTGCGTGTTTGCTCAAACAAAAAAGGGTAAGGTACAGCTATTATCGCTTAGCATCCTTTTAGCTAGCCTGTTTTCGCCGCGCTTTATAAATAAGCCAACGGTCGAACCGATACATTATGATGAGGGAAAGCTCTTACGAGCAGATCAAAAATATACAAGAAAAAACAAAGAAGCATCGAGCTCGTCACCAAAGCCGCAGTTGAAACCAAAGCTCCACGACAAAATGTCCCAAGGAGGTAACGACCCTAATGCGGAGAGAATAGCCACAACGACGCCCTCAAGAGGGCCACGACACCCGCAGGTGTCGCCTTCGTTGGCGCCGGAGCGCTGAGTTTTCACCCGAAAAAACCCCCCGCACTTGATACCTCAGACCACCAACAGTCCCCGAGCCGATCTTCCCACACACGATCTGGGCGCTGACCAAGCCGTCGCCCCCAACACCAGGAGAACCCAACGACCACTCCTCGCCACCCACATGGTCCAAAAAGATGATCCATCACCACCGCAACACCGCGCTGCCGTCAAGATGCCCGTGCAGTTCACCTTCCAGGGTCGCCGCCCCGACATCCGCGGACTCGCGCCCGTGTAACGAGTCTCAATTTATAAGATCTCTAAATTTTATCATTTTTGTATAACCCATAATATAAAGTAGTTGAAATTGACATTTTGCTCGTTTGTGGGATACACCATTGGCTACATTCAGATTTTTTTCAGATTTTTTTAAACTCATAAATACGATTTTCGATTTTTTTTTTAAATTTCAGGAGCACTGGAGCTCGGGAAACAGAATGACCTCCGACGTAGAACGGGTCCATAGTTTGTTGTCAAAGCACAAAACAGGCAATCAAAGCATCCATGGCTGCACGTTAAAAGGTTGACAACAAAGGCAGGTAGAGTACAAAGCTAATGCACATGGAGCCCTTAATTGGCGGCAGCATATATGCACGGCGACGAGCGCTACTGCTTTGCTTGCACGGCGCGAAACACGTTCCCTTTTTTCCTCTTCGTTGTGCCCGCTTGAACTGCCTTTGATTGCGCGGGCGCGCCTTTCAAACAGCTTGCTAAAGCTTTTTTATTTTTTTGACTAAACTACTTGTATATTAGACAGAATACCGTACAAGGACGCATACAAGTAGAATATAGGACAAATACGGACGCAGACACAGCTGCAACCAACTTACAGGTACTAGCTAGGCTGCTGGTCTTATCCCTTTGTGTGTAAATTTACACATTACCCTACTCGCAAAAGATTTTTTGCAGATCAGCCTCCGTCTTGAAGTATGACACTATGGCTCGTAAAGATCATCGTACGTCATGGCGTCTGCACTGTGGCCCCTCATGCACATATGGTGGACAATCTGCAAAAGTGAAGACAAAATGCGATCACTACCTTCATAGTTGCAAAGAAAAGAAAGGAGGACATTCTTTGCCTTGCGTCCTCTCCCTTCTCGATATCCGGGCATGATGCTCCTTGTTATACACCAGCTCAAGCCCAGGGTAGCAAGGCCCGAGGTCTATCCTACAAGCTACAATAGGCGTAACAAACGGGCATCAAATGTTTCACATATATTTTTCAAACAACAATGTCTCTACATAGTCAAAACAATGGTATGCCAAAAATAATTCATATGGAAAAATTACAAGAATATGAGTGGCTTCAACTATGCCATGAGCATAACATATATGCACATATGCATACAAATCATTCTAGGGCTTTCTCTATACAAATTTATAGGCACAAAACATCCATACATCCACACATGCATATTAATTAAGGATTGAACAAATCCATACATCCATACACAAATAGACAGCCCATATAGGAATCCATACATATAATACGTACAGTAGTGCATCCACAAATCCATTCACACATAGGCATCGATAAACACATGATACGTCTATAACAAATAGGCATGAACTAGGAATCGAAATAAATTGTTCCATCCAATACATCCATGCATACAAACAATTTAATGCGGCAAATTCATGGATCTAAAACAAATAGACATTATCTAGGGTGTGAAAAAATTACGTAAAACAATCCACCGATGAAACATCCATACACAAATAGACATTTTCTAGAATGTTCGAGGCGTTTGCCTCTGTTGTTCTCCGGGTCAAACTGAAAACAGAGTGCGTGTCGGGTGGGACGGCTTGGCACTTAACCCTTCGAGGTCCATTCGCTAGTAGGAGCGGCATCGCTATTGTTCCACATTAGCAATGTCCAATCCGACGAGCGATCGTGGATTAGGATAAAAAAGGTTCATTTTGCGCTAAACTTTTTGTCAAGTCTATACCTCTTATAAAGCAAAACACCACTAAGATGCATTAATTATTTTTTATCTCAACATGCAAGTTATCCACATCACCCACTATTTTCGCCAATCAATTGTCCATGTCATCTCCACTTACAATAAATAATAATATATAATTATTAATTATTGTGATCAACTGAATCTTGACAATTGATATTTAGGAGTCTTATACCCATTTCATATGGATAATAATTTTTTAAGCGATTCCCGCTACAACGCGTGGTGTATCTTCATCAAAGCGAAGCGGATAGCATGTGCTGGGATACCTGGCACCCACCTGCAATCCCCAATCCATCACTAGCTAGCTGTTGTCTTGTTCTTCGTTGTTCTTGAAGAATTTGGTCAGCATTTTCCTACAACCATAAACCAAGAAAGATCGGCCGTGTGGGGCCCACCCCCAGATGATATATACATATCCAGACGCGTATCGTTCCCAACGGTGCGGTGCAGTGCAAGTGGCCCAGTGTCACTGTGAAAGCAAGCTCAGGCACAGCTGGAGTTGCCTCAAAACCCTCCCCAAACCCCGCCCGATCCGACACAAGCAGAGAGAAGCGGGGCAAAGAAAAAGGAAAAAGAAAAGGGGAATCCCAAGAATCAGTGGTGGACTGGACTGGACTCCACCGGAGAGAGAAACGCAAGAAGCGAAAATGGCGGCGGCGGCGATGTGCCCCCTCCTCCTGCTCGGCCTCGCCGCGGCGCTCCTGGCCTGGCCGGCGCGGGCGACCGACCCGTTCGTCTCCTACGACTGGGACGTCTCCTACATCATCAAGTCCCCCCTCGGCGTCCCGCAGAAGGTCCCTCTTCTTCCTCCCTTCCTTCGCCTCATTTCGAATTAGTTGAGTGTATGTTCGCGTAGAGTTCAAGGTCGAACCGGAATCCTCCGCGCAAAGATTTCATTTTTGGGCCCGTGTTTGCTCACCGTAGCTAGATTTGAGCCTGAACGCGTTTCTCGGGCGTCTGCGCTTCCGCTGTTTCGGGGCAAATGCTCGATTTGTTTTCGAAAACGGCGCGTTTCCCGCACTTGGATTTCGGTGGTTTCTCGCCCAAGATATTTTGAATTGTTTTCCCTCCCAGCCCCAGGCGCTTCCTACCTACCAAAGCTCCGATTTTTTATGCCGCCTGTGTTCAGATCCCCCTTCTCGCCACCCAGCGTACTCTTCCGTGTGCTCCCCGGTCGATCTAGATCTTGCACTGCCGATTTAACTGCCAGGATGTACTAGCTGCTTGTTCTTGCTCACCAATTTCCTTCGTGTACGAATCCCTGAACAGGGTCTGAACCTGAACCTTGTGTGTTTTTGCGTTTCTTGTTTTCAGGTCATCGCAATTAACAAGCAGTTCCCTGGCCCCGTCGTCAACGTCACCACCAACTACAACGTGGCCGTCAATGTGCTTAACAGCCTCGACGAGCCGCTCCTAATCACCTGGTGAGCTCACTCAGCAGCATCCTGTCTCCAATTCCTGATGGCTCTTCATACTCTTTTGGTTAGGGTTGCCATGGGTTAAGCCCAATTCTCGAAATAAAGATTTGTTCTAAATTTCTTTTATGACTCAGGGATGGGATCCAGCAGCGGAAGAACTGCTGGCAGGACGGAGTTCTGGGCACCAACTGCCCGATACCGCCTGGATGGAACTGGACCTACAACTTCCAAGTCAAGGATCAGATTGGGAGCTTCTTCTATTTTCCTCCACTCAGTATGCAGCGTGCCGCTGGCGGTTTCGGGGGCATCACCGTCAATAACCGGGCGGTCATCTCTGTCCCGTTCGACACGCCGGATGGGGACATCACGCTCTTCATCGGCGACTGGTACAAGAAGAACCACACGGTACCGGGAAAATAATATTTCACAAGCTGTATTGCAATTTGCAAGGTAGATATATATCACGGATGTTGACTGTGTTTGTATTCTGTAGGACCTGAGGAAGGAGCTCGATGATGGGAAAGAGCTCGGGATGCCTGACAGCGTTTTGATGAACGGCAAAGGGCCGTATAGGTACAATGACTCCCTCGTCCCGGCTGGCATCGAGTATGAGACTATCAATGTTGAGCCAGGTGATTACTTATCTCACTTTCATCATATAGACTGCATCACTACTTTTCAACGCCCAAGATATTTTTGTGTTACTGAATTGTACAGTACAAAATATCTCTGCATGAAGTCGATGATGTATTATCGATCTCATGACAAGGCCAACAAAAAATTATTAAACAGTGGTTGTTTAAGTACATCATCCTAATTGTGAGAATTGACAACTTCAGCTTCACAACAGGAAAAACATACCGCTTCCGTGTCCACAACGTGGGTATCGCAACGAGCTTGAACTTGAGGATTCAGGGCCACAACATGGCCCTTGTTGAGACCGAAGGTTCATACACAATGAAGCAAAATTTCACGAATCTTGACATCCATGTGGGCCAGTCTTACTCCTTTTTGGTCAGCATGGATCAGAATGCAAGCAGCGATTATTACATCGTTGCCAGCGCTAGGTTTGTGAATGAATCACTGTGGACCAGGGTTACTGGTGTTGCAATTTTGCACTACTCAAATTCAGAGGGCAAAGCGTCTGGTCCACTTCCTGACCCACCAAATGATGAGTATGACAAAACTTTCTCCATGAACCAGGCACGGTCAATCAGGTTTGTGTAAAATAACCTTATTTTGCCTAAGCTCTGACCATCCAAATGACCACTTGCTTAATCTCTGTTCACGCCATTGTAATCTTTAATTTTATAAGCACCGCTCTTACAAATGGCTGACCCATCATGTGTTGATGTTTTTTTAATAATGACAGTGTTCTTCAGTAATCAGTACCCATCATGTGTTATGATGCATAGTCTATGACAACAGTCTTTTGCTATACCTACCTAAACTTAATTAGTACTCTTGTATGACATATCTAATCTATCTCTGTTTAATTGCTTTATTCGATGATCTTCCATGGTCTTTTGGCTGTCCCACAAATGTATTTTAAGCACCTTTGGTTTGATATTGATCTTCCAAGATATCTTGACTAAATATGATTGACTTCTCCAAATTCTGAATGGGAAAAGGCTGCAGTGGATATATAATACACGCATTCTTTCTTGAATCACGATTGAGTACTCATTGGGGAAACTTTCCGCTGAAATATTCGTCCTTGTACTTGAGCATTCATAATTCCTACAGAAATTAGGGACTTTAATTTGTTGTCAAAACCAATACAATTACTAAGAAGCTTTGTACTCATTAGTTTC